>BDUI01000022.1:1125129-1158509 GCA_002335545.1 Apodemus speciosus
TTTTAGAAAAGAGAGAAGTAAAACTCTGGCCTGGTGTACGGCTTTGAGGTAGCTTAGCTCTGAAGAAACCATCAACTCTTCTGAAGGGTTGTCCCGGAAGAGCTCAGCTGTCAGCTTTCTGCGTGCCTGAGCGCCTTCCTGGCTGTCCGAGCCGATCGCTGGTATCTCACTCTCCTCCTGCAGAGAAGAAACGCATATCCTCATCCTAGGCTTTGACTGCTCTTATCTTCAGAAATGAATCTGATTTGAGGCTTCATATTCATTAATTCAGAGGGAGAAAGCTACAGCAAAGCACATTAACATGACTAATATTAATATTAGAGTTTAGACTATAGCCTGGGGAGACTGGAAGCATATTTAAGCGAAGTCGAGTCAGGAAAAATAATTTTAATAAAGGTACAGGCTTCGTCACAATTTACCCAGACAACCCATTAGGCACCAGTGCTTTCCTTAGCTCTGTCAAAGTTCTTAACATTGTAAACTTTTTTTTTATTATTATTTAAAATGGAGAGAAGAGTCTTAAAAGCGAATAGCTAATAGATTTTTAAATCCCATATGCAAATATGAAGAACCCTTTGTGGTGAAAAAACAATAGCAGTCAAAATGCAAAGTTTTCACGATTTCTCAAATGCTGAATGGCCACCTAATTTATTATTAAGAAAGTCTCACTACAGTGACCTTACTGGGTGAACTGTAAGGTTTACATGGGTAGAGGAGTGACAGTCGGCTGATATTTAAATATGTACCTCATACTAACACATATCTATCTATCTTTTTAAAATATGTGAATGAATGAATGAATGAATGAAGAATGGATGTATTCATTTTTCTCTCTTACAAAATCATTCTGTTATCCAGAATAAATAGACTGAATTACAATTCCTCTTTCCACTGCTCTAAAGATGTAGCAGGTATGTTTTAACTAGGCGTTTTATTGGAGACTACTAAAAACAATGTCAAGTGTTCACTTTCCTGTAAGGGTACAAGAGACACTAATCAGAGCAGAAATTATACCTGTGCTCATGAGTTCTTCCAATCTCAACTATTCTAGTGCTTGAAWAAAAAAAAAAAAAAAAAAAAAGTTGGGAGAAAAAGTTTTTTGCCTGAGGGTTTTATTGTTGTTGTTCTGTTTTGGTTTTTTTGTTTGTTTGTTTGTTTTTTAGCTGGATATCTTTTCTTTTCTTTTATTGAACATACCTTTTACCTCCCACAATATACCCTGATTTCAGTTCCCCCTCCCTGTACTCCATCCATTTCCTCCCCAACCACCTCCATCCAGATCCACCTGCTTTCTGTCTCTCACTAGAAAACAAACAGGTCCCTATGGGATAATAATACATAAAATGTACTATAATAAGGCAAAACAAAAATGTACATATTGGAATAAGACAAACAAACAGAAGGAAAAGAACCCAAGATATTGAACAAGAAAAATAAAGACGCAGAAAGAAACCCGGTATTTTATACACAAAGGAATCCCTTAAAAGCACTAAAATGGACACCATAATATATAAAGGACTTGTAGGGTAAAATGAGAGAATATGTATCTACATCTTTATAAAATAAAATTAAAAAATAAGATAGAATTTAAAATGTCTGACATGACGTTTGGACACAAGGAGCATCCAAAGCTGCTGTTGCGTTTGAATTCTTTTGGCCATCTTCTGCTGGGCACGTAGCCTACCCTACCTTACGAGCCCTTTGCTTGCCCAATGAGATTTCCTTGTAGAAACTACATCTTCATTTGCAAGTAGTTATTAATTGGAGATAGCATCGGGGTTAAGAAGGGAGCATGTGTCCACCTCTCCTTTCAGATCCAGGACCCCATCTTGTGCAGAGCTGGCCATGTTGCCTCAGTCTCTGTGAGTTTGTGTGCACATCAGCCTTGTTCATTTTAGGGCCTCATCTTCTTGGTGTCCGCCATCCTCTTGGACTCTTCCAAGCAGCCTGCCTCCTCTTCTGCATGGCTCCCTGTCTCCTAATAGAAGAAATATTTAAAACTGTGTTCTGGGTTCTCTCATTCTCTGCATATTGTCTGGCTGTTGATCTCTGTACTTGTTCCCATCTGCTGCAGGAGGAAGGTTCTCTGGTGAATCTCCTGAGTTTTTAACTTTCATTATTCTCTTTACTTTTAGTGTTTTTGAAATATTAAGGAAAATAGTTGTTAAACTTTATACCCTAGAATTTTGTCATTAATGTGAATACAAATCACACAAGACAACTTTGAGAAGCTTATAGTCTAACTCATAGCAACAAAAGACCTGAGAAAAATTGCAGTCTAGGAATGAATACATTAAAAGTACTCAGTCAAATCCATATGTCCAGTGTTACATATGTATACTGACGTGTTGTAACAATATATACAGTGGCGTCTATGTCTTCTTTTAACAAGCTGTGTATGTATGTCTAATGTTGTCCATCTTTTCTTAACATGTTTTGTATGTATATGCAGTGTCATTTCTATATCGTCCTAACAGGTTATATATGTACAGTGTCTTTGTATATATATCCTCCTGATATGTTGTTTAAGTATGTCCAGTTTTCTATACATATCTTTCTATGTTGGAGACTTGAAAAATAGGAATCGTTTCTTATGAAAAATATCAGGAAGTGATGAGTTCTGATTGCCAACTTCACAGGCCAGTTGAACATTTAGTCACTTAACTGGCAGAAGGTCCACGAGCAAAGTTGTAACTGACACGATCCATGAGTTCTTCTTAGAGGTCCATTCACTCATTTGACAAAGTCATAAAAAGTAAGTAGATGAGTCAGGTAGTACTTTTGTGTCAGAATAATTCCAGGCCACAGAATTGGCATGGGCTCCTCAACAGAGCTCTTCTTTTGGTGTGAGGAGCAAGTATTAGTTACATTCTGCTGCTGTAATTAAACCACAGCATAATCTACTTAAAGAACAGTATTTTGTTTTGTCTTGTCTTGTCTTGTCTTGTCTGTCTTGTCTTGTCTTGTCTTGTCTTGTCTTGTCTTGTCTTGTCTTGTCTTGTATTGTCATGTCTTGTCTTGTCTTGTCTTGTCTTGTCTTGTTTTGTCATAAGCTTCCAAGGGGCTAGATGTCCATAATGGTGCAGAAGGCACGGCAGCCAGATTCTGAGAGAGAACATCTCAACCACACACGAGAAACAGGGAGCAGGGGCTGGGGCAAGGCTATATATAAACCCTTAAGACCTGCTCCAGTGATTACTCCCTCCCGCAAGACACCACATCCTAAAAGTTCCATCAATGCCCTAAGTAATGCTACCAGCAAGGAACAAACATGACCCTGTGGAAGACATTTCTCATTCAAATCACAAGAGAAGACAGAAAGCATATACCTGAGACTGAAGTAATCCAAATATTCCGAAACTCATGCCACATTCAATGAAGAAAGTGGAATTGTCTGGCGTGATTTCAAGTGACTTCTCTAAGTGAAGCTAATTCTGATAGGATTTCAGATAAATCCTGTCTGAAGTGATGTTTGAGCTAAGACTTCAGTGAGAAGAGTATATAGAGACTGGCGTATCAATTGCCTGAGAAGCTTACTGAAGGAACAGTAAACAAGGGCCCTAATATAGAATCAGATGGGTTCCAAGGAACAATAGGGCTTATCGGAGCCTGTAAGCCATGGCAGAGAGCAAGTGTGCTGCTCTACATGTAAAGGAGAAGCAGTGCAGTACTGCTTACAATGCTTATAATACTTACAATTTTCTTCTTGCCTTTAAGGCTTACTCTGGATGGTCCAGAGGATGGATGACAGTGTCAACTTGTGTTAGGAAGGTCCATGTTGCTAGGAAGGAAGTTGTGATTTTAAATGCCAGGCATGTTGGTAGCTAGGACTACATCAATGGCAGAAGAACTGAGATGAATCTATAGGGATTGTTGAGAGATTAAATTTGCTATATGAACAGGAAAATTAAGGTAGGCAGAATTTTGATCTTTGCTATTAAATGAATGACTTTGCCATTTAATTTGGTTGTTTAAAATTGTGGAGAAATTGTCTTTGGTATTCATGAGGAATCTCCCTACTCTTTGTCCAAGATGAAAATTGAAAATGAAGGATTTGAAAGCCTAAGTATATAGTTCACTTAGCATGCACAAGGTCCTGGGTCCAATCCTAAAGAGGGAGGGAGGGAGGAAGGGAAAGTGGCAAGGAGGCCACAGTGATCACAGTGGGGAAGTAAAGATGACAGAAACCTGCAGAGGCTTGTCCTGTCATGCGCACAGTCCGGAAGCAGAGAATAAGCCCTTGCTCACTTCATCTTCTCCATTTTCCTTTCACGAGCCAGAATCATATGCCCAGAGTAGCCTTGCCCACAATTTATCTCCTAGATAATTCAAGATCCTGTCAAAATGGTAGTCAACACTGGCCATCACAGAAAGAATAGGCAGGGCTGGGGCTGATATAGTAGAACAGTCATTCTTCATGAGAAAATAGAATTGTCTTTTCAAAGTTCAAAAGTTAATTAGGAAATAATATTCCAAAGACATACCTACATTATTTTTCAGAATTTTTTTGAATTTTAAGACCATTTTGTCTTGTGCATGTGCGTGTGTGTGTGTGTGTGTGTGTGTGTGTGTGTGTGTATGTGCGCGCACAATCACACATGCACCACAGCTCATGTGAGGAGACCAGAGGGCAACTTTGCTACTTACTTTTATTTTTTGAGGCAAAGGTGTCTCTTGTTTATGGTGCTACAAGCATACATTCAGTCCGTTCTTCTCACTCTGCCTCCCATCTTACTATTGTACCGTTATCATTACAGATGTGTGCCATTACATCTGTCTTTCTTGAAATTGAACTCAGATTGTCAGGTTTTTCACAACAAATGCTTTTACCTAATGATCCATGTCCTTGGGGCACTGGTTTATTGTTATAATAAACTATTCCCAAAATTGAAAATAATGCTAACATATACAAATGTGTTTTATTCAAATATAATATCTTCACTTTAGTTTTACTATAAAGTATATTAAATACATCTAGAAATTGAGAGGGGAGTTACTACAGCATCAGTTGTAATTCAGTATGGTGATAAGTAGCAAAAGATATAATAATTGAGAATATGGTGTTCATAAATTGCTTCAGGCACACTTGTCCTCTCATTTCTAGTCTATCACCTAAAATCTGTTTTGGCTGATGTGCATTGCAGTAAAAAGTAAAAATAGTATTAGAAAGAATTAAGCCTTAACTTAGAAACAATAAAATATGACTATTCCATTTTACTATCTCTTTTACATAGTGATTTAATGCTAATTTTAGAACTCCTGACATGTCAGTGCCCTCTTATTCTGATAAGAAGACCAGTGTTAACTGATGATTTCAGTTTCCTTTGCTAATGCAGATTATTAGTAGTATGGGAACTGATATCAGTTCCCTGGAGCTTTTACACATGCCACATTCATTCCATGGAACATGCTGCAGTTATTCGTTCCAATGTTCTATATCTTCACTCTCAAGCTTCATGTTGACCAGATTAATATAATCACAGTGGTCCATGCTAGCACTCACTTTTTTCAAGTAACTAAAGAGCAATCTGGAGACTCGTATTACCACAAAACCCAAGGAGCCATTTGTGTATTGGAGAGAATTTTAACATTGAGGGTTTCTTTCAAATATCAGAAGCCCAGGTTTAAATTCAGTTCAATTATAGGAAAGTTCCCTTAAGTGACTAATGAAATAACTTTACAACTGGCATAGACAGAGGAGAGATGGCAAAATTCGGGAATGTAAGATTTCTCCTCTCACAATTTGAAGCTGTCAATCAAACCAGAATAGTTAACATGAACTCATATTGGATCCCATAGATTAAGTTTGTCATGATTGATATTCTAATCCCAATTTTGTTCTAATCCCATTGACCATTATGGGCATTATGGTAGGGAAATTACTTTGGATTTTTCAGGTTTGCTCAGTGTTATTAAAAAAAAATCTTAATAGCTGTCTGGGCTCCACCTGCACCCAGGAGCTGGGCTGTGGCACAGATGTCTGTGCACCGGTTCTGCCAGGGGAGAACTGGTCTGCAGGGAGTGCTTTGATTTCCCAGTTTGGAGGTGAGACCACCATTTTCTCTCTGGTGACTGAGCAGGCAGGTACAGCCAAGAGCACAGGGAACACAGGAGTAGCAGAGCAGCTGGCACAGAATCTGTAGGGGCTCCACCAGCACCCAGGAGCTGGACTGCGCCACAGACATCTGTTTCTGCCAATGGAGAACTAGTCTGCAGGGAGTACTTTGACTCCAGGTTTGGAGGTGAGACCACCATTTTCTCTCTGGCGCCTGAGCAGGTGGGTATGGCCAGGAACACAGAGCACAGGAGTGACAGCGCAGCTGGGACAGGGTACTTCCGGGCTCCATCTGCACCCAGGAGCTGGGCTGAGCCGCAGCACTCTGCCAGAGGAGAGCTGGTCACATGGGGGTACAGAGACAGACTTGCAGGCCCACAGTAGGGAGAAGGGCCAGGCAGAGACCACAGAACCAACTAACACCAGAGATAACCAGATGGCGAAAGGCAAACACAAGAACATTACCAACAGAAATCAAGGCAACATGGCACTATTAGAACCCAGTTCTCTCACAACAGCAAGTGCTGAATACCCCAACACGCTGGAAAAGCAAGATTTGGATTTAAAATCACAGCTCATAATGCAGATAGAGGGCTTCAAGAAGGACATAAATAACTCCCTTAAAGAAATACAGAACACAGGTAAACAGGTAGAAGCCCTTAAAGAATTACAGGAAAGAACAACCAAACAGATGAAGGAATTGAACAAAATCATTCAGGATCTAAAAATGTAGGTAGAAACAATAAAGAAATCACAAAGGGAAACAACTCTGGACATAAAAAAAAACCTAGAAAAGAAGTTGGGTATCATAGATGCAAGCATCAACAACAGAATACAAGAGGTAGAAGAGAGAATCCCAAATGCAGAAGATACCATACAAAGCATTGACACAACAGTCAAAGAAAATGCAAAATACAAAAAGCTCTGAACCCAAAATATCCAGAAAATCCAGGACAAAATGAGAAGACCAAGCCTAAGGATTATAGATATGGAAGAAAGTGAAGATTTCTAGCTTAAAAGGCAAGTAAATGTCTTCAACAAAATTATAAACTAAAACCTCCCTAACCTAAAGAAAGAGATGCCCATGATCATACAAGAAGAACTTATATGATCCAACTAGAACTACAGAACTCCAAATAGATTAGACTACAAAAGAAATTCCTCCCATCACATAATAATTAAAACACCAAATGCTTTAAGCAAAGAAAGAATATTAAAAGCAGTAAGAAAATGAGGTCAAGTAACATATAAAGGTAGACCTATCAGAATTACATCAGACTTCTCACCAGAGACTATGAAAGCCAGAATATCCTGGGCAGATGTCATGAAGACCCTAAGGGAACACAAATGCTAACCCAGGCTACTATACCCAGCAAAACTCTCAATTACCATAGATGGAGAAAGCAAAGTATTCCATGACAAAAACAAATTTGCAYAATATCTTTCCACAAATCCAGCCCTTCAAAGGAAAATGAATGGAAAACACCAACAAAGAGAGGGAAACTACACACTAGAAAAAGCAAAAAATTAATCTTCTTTTAGCAAACCAAAAAGAAGAGAGCCACACAAACATATCTCCACCTCTAATAACAAAAATAGCAGGAAGGGACAATCACTTTTCCTTATTATCTCTTAATATCAATGGACTCAATTCTCCAATAAAAAGACATAGACTAAAAAAAAAAATAAAAATAAAATAAAAATAAAAATAAAAAAGACATAGACTAACAGACTGGATACATAAACAGGACCCAACATTTTGCTGCATACAGGAAAATCAGTTCAGGCACAAAGACAGATACTATCTCAGAGTAAAAGTCTGGAAAACAATTTTCCAAGCAAAGGTCCTAAGAAACAAGTTGGTGTAGCCATTCTAATACTGAATAAAATCAACTTTCAACATAGAGTAATCAAAAAATAAGGAAGGACACTTCATACTCATCAAAGGAAAAAAATCTGCCAAGATGAACTCTCAATTCTGAACATATATGCTCCAAATACAAGGGCACCCACATTCATAAAAGAAATTTTACTAAACCTCAAAGCACACATTGCACCTCACACAATAATAGGGGGAGACTTCAACACCCCACTCTCATCAATGGAAAGATCAGGGAAACACAAACTTAACAGAGAAAACAGTGAAACTAACAGAAGTTTTGGACAAAATGAATTTAACAGATATCCATGAAATGGATGGCTATTTATTAGCTATAGAACATTTTATCCTAAAACAAAAGAATATACCTTCTTCTCAGCACCTCACAGTACCTTCTCCAAAATTAACCATATAATTGGTCACAAAACAAACCTCAGCAGATATAAGAAGATTGAAATAATTCTATAAACGATATCAGACCACCATGGACTAATAACAACAAAACAAGAGAAAGCCCACATACACATGGAAACTGAACAACAATTCTACTCAACAATAACTACTTCAAGGAAGAAATAAAGACATTAGAGACCTTTTAGATTTAATGAAAATGATGGCACATCATACCCAAACTTATGGGACACAACGAAAGCAGTGCTAAGAGGAAAACTCATAGTTCTGAGTACCTCCAAAAAGAAACTGGAAAGAGCATACACTAACAGCAGGACAGCACATCTGAAGGTTCTAGCACAAAAAAGAAGCAAATACACCCAAGAGGAGTAGATGACAGGACATTATCAAACTCAGGACTGAAATCAACTAAGTAGAAACAAAAAGAACTATACAAAGAATCAAGCAAACTAGGTGCTGGTACTTTGAAAAAACTAACAAGACAGATAAACCATTAGCCAAACTAACCAGAGGGCACAGAGACAGTAACCAAATCAGCAAAATCCAAAAATGAATAGAGAGACATAGCAACAGATACAGAGGAAATCCAAAACATCATCAGATCCTACTACAAAAGCCTATACTCAATAAAACTGGAAAATCTAGATGAAATGGACAATTTTCTAGACAAATACCATGCACCAAAGTTAAATCAGGATCAGATAAATGATCTAAACAATCCCATAACCCCTAAAGAAATAGAAGCAGTCATTAATCTTCCAACCAAAAAAAGCCTAGGACCAGATGTAGAGTTCTATCAGACCTTCAAAGAAGACCTAATACCAATACTCTTCAAATTATTCCACAAAATAGAAAAGGAAGGAACACTACCCAGTTCGTTCTATGAAGCCACAATTACTCTCATACCTAAACCACACAAAGACCCAACAAAGAAAGAGAACTTTAGACCAATCTCCCTTATGAATATTGAAGCAAAAGTACTCAATACAATCCTTGCTAACCAAATCCAAGAACACATCCAAACAATCATGCAGGTGACAGCTATATCTGGCTCCGGACACTGGGAGGCTCTGCTAGTATATGAGAAATACAGAGTGGGTCACCCTCAGCCAGCCATTGAACTGAGCACAGGGTCCCCAATGGAGGAGCTAGATAAAGGACCCAAGTAGCTGAAGGGGTTTGCAGTGCCATAGGAGGAACAACAATATGAGTCACCCAGTACTCTCAGAGCTCCCAGGGACAAAACCATCAACCAAAGAGTACACATGGGATTACCCATGACTCGAGAAACTTAGGCAGCAGAGGATGGCCTTGTTAGACACCAAAGGGAGGAGAGGCCCTTGGTTCTGGAAAGGCTCGATGCCACAGTGTAGAGTAATACCACGACAGGAAAGTGGGAGAGGGTTGACTGGGGAACAGAGGGAGAAGAGATGGATTATGGGATTTTCCGGAGTCAGGGGAACCAGGAAAGGAGACATTTGAAATGTAAACAAAGAATATAGCTAATAAAAAAATTTTAAAAAGTTCATCCACCATGATCAATTAGGCTTCATCCCAGGGATGCAGGGATGACTCAATATATGGAAATCCATCAATGTAATCCAGTATATAAACAAACTCAAAGGAAAAAAAATACATGATCATTTCATTAGATGCTGAGAAAGCCCTTGACAAAATTCAACACCTCTCCATGATAAAAGTCTTTGAAAAATCAGGAATTCAAGGCCCATACCTAAACATAGTAAAAGCAATATACAGCAAACCATTAGCCAATATCAAACTAAATGGAGAGAAACTTGAAGCAATCCAACTGACATCAGGGACTAGACAAGGCTGTCCACTCTCTCCCTACCTTTTCAATATAGTACTTGAAGTCCTAGCCAGAGCAATGAAACAACAAAAGAGTACAAATTGGACAGGAAGAAGTCAAAGTTTCACTATTTGCAGATGATATGATAGTATACTAAGTGACCCCAAAAATTCCACCAGAGAACTCCTACACCTGATAAACAACTTCAGCAAAGTGGCTGTATATAAAATTAACTCAAACAAACCGGTAGCCTTCCTATACTCAGAAGATAAACAGGCAGAGAAAGAAATCAGGGAAGCGACACCCTTCACAATAGTCACAAATAATATAAAAATACCTTGGTGTGACTCTAACCAAGSAAGTGAAAGATCTGTATGAAAAGAACTTCAAGTCTCTGAAGAAAGAAATTGAAGATCTCAGAAGATGAAAAGATCTCCCTTGCTCAAAGATTGGCAGGGTTAATATAGTAAAAATGGCCACCTTGCCTAAAGCAATCTACAGATTCAATGCAACCCCCATCAAAATTCCAACTCAATTCTTCATAGAGTTAGAGCAATTTCCAAATTTATCTGGGATAACAAAAAAACCCAGGGTAGCAAAAACTATTCTCAACCATAAAAGAACTGCTGTTGAAATCACCACCCAAGACCTCAAGCTCTCCTACAGAACAATAGTGTTAAAAACTGCATAGTATTGGTACAATGACAGGCAGGTAGATCAATGGAGTAGAACTAAAGACCCAGAAATGAACCCACACACCTAGTATCTCTTGATCTATGACAAAGGAGATAAAACCATTCAGTGCAAAAAAGACCACATTTTCAACAAACGGTGCTAGGCCAACTGGCAGTCAACATGTAGAAGGATGCAAATCGAACCATTTTTATCCCCTTGTACAAAGTTCAAGTCCAAGTGGATCAAAGACCTCCACATAAAATGAGCTACACTGGATCTAATAGAAGAGAAAGTGGGGAAGAACCTGGAGCACATGGGCACAGGGGAAAGTTTCCTGAATAGAACACCAATAGCTTTTGCTCTAAGATCAAGAATTGACAAATGAGACCTCCTAAAAGTGCAAAGCTTTCGTAAGGCAAAGGACACTTTCAGTAGGACAAAATAGCAACCAACAGATTGGGAAAAGATCTTTACCAATCCTACATCCGATATAGGGCTAATATTCAATATATACAAAGAACTCAAGAAGTTAGATGCCAGAGAACCAAATAACCCTATTAAAAAATGGGGTGCAGAACTAAACGAAGAATTCTCCATTGAAGAATACCAGATGGCTGAGAAACATCTAAAGAAATGTTCAACATCCTTAATCATCAGGGAAATGCAAATCAAAACAACCCTGAGATTCCAACTCACACCAGTCAGAATGGCCAAGATCAAAAACTCAGGGGATAGCAGATGCTGGAGAGGATGTGGAGAAAGAGGAACACTCCTCCATTGCTGGTGGGATTGCAAGCTGGTAAAGCCACTCTGGAAATCATTTTGTCAGTTCCTCAGAAAATTGGACATAACATTACCTGAGGATCCAGCTATACCACTCCTGGACATATACCAAGAAGATGTTCCAACATGTAATAAGGACACATACTCCACTATGTTCATAGCAGCCTTATTTATAAGAGCTAGAAGCTGGAAAGAACCGATGTCCTACAACAGATGAATGAATACAGAAAATGTGGTACATTTATACAATAGAGCACTACTCAGCCATAAAAAACAATAAATTCATGAAATTCTTAGGCAAATGAATGGAGTTAGAATATATCATCCTGAGTGAGGTAACCCAATCACAAAAGAACACATACGATATTCACTCACTGATAAGTGGATATTACCCCAAAAGCTCGAAATACCAAAGATACATCTCACAGATCACATGAAGCTCTGGAAGAAGGAAGTCCAAAGTGTGGATATTTTGATCCTTATTGGAAAGTGGATCAACATACCCATGGATCATAGTCAACCAATAGACTTAGCATAGGGTCCCCAATGGAGCAGCTAGAGAAAGGACCCTAGGAGCTGAAGAGGTTTGCAGCCCTGCAGGAGAAACAATAATATGTACCAGCCAGTACCCCCCAGAGCTCTCAGGGGCTAAACCACCAACCAAAGAGTACACATGGAGGGACCCATGGCTCCAGCTACATATGTAGCAGAAGATGGTCATTTCAGACATAAATGAGAGGCGAGGCCATGGGTCCTGTGAAGGCTTGAGGCCCCAGAGTAGGGGAATGCCAGTCAGCAAAGTGGGGGAAGGAGGTTGGTTACCAGGGGGAGGGGGGATGGAATGGGAGGGTTGGGAGGGTAATGAGGAAAGGGGATAGCATTTGAAATGTAAATAAAGCAAATATCTAATAATTTTGTTTAAATCTTAATAAGTAGGAGGAGGAAAGGTCAAAGTCATAGGCGGAACTTGCTGACAGAAACAAAACCTATAATGATGCTGTGCTTTGAACCTAGGAATTCAGGTAGCCTTTGGATGCTCAGAAAGCCAGGAAATAAATTGTCCCCCTTGGATCTCAGAAAGCCAAACTACACCAATATCTGCATATGAATCTTATTAGACTTGTTTAGAAATTCCCCATTTCAGATATAAGGTAATGTTTACGTTTCTTTGGCCAAAAAGTATTTGTTACTAAACTATGACTGATTAATAAGGAATGGGTTTAGTTTATTTGGTTGCTTGGTTGGTTGGTTTGCTTTTCAGGACAGGGTCTCATTGTGTAGCCCTGACTGTCTTAGACTCACATGTCTCACCTGTAGACCAGGCTGGCTTCAAACTCACAGAGATCTACCTGCCTCTGCCTCCCAAGTGCTGGGATTAATGGTGGGCACCCGTATGGCCGACAAAGATAAGTTTCTGACACCTAGAAGAAGAGTCCTGCTATAACTTATCTGCGAACATGGAAGTTACTTTGGAATTGGACAGTGAGCACAGCTTTTAAGCATTTGGGGGTCAGAGAGGCAAAAGCGTAGACTACCTTCAGCAAGCTGTCAGAGATGAATATTGCTGTCTCTGCATCAAGAATCAGAGCGAGATAAATAACTTGCTATTGGAAAATGGAGGGAAAGGGATGATTGTTTCAAAATAGAAATCCAACTGAATTGTGTCATACAGTTATGTAGAAAACAAAATTTATAAAGCTCGAACTTGAATATAAGGTAACAATATTTCCAAGAAATATAACATACAAGCCAAAAAAGCATGCACATACACTCAGACAAACACAGTATTGTGTTAGTACATATATGTGTGATGTACGTAGAAAGATATATGTAACAAATTATTTAAATTTTTTGTTTTACTTTTAATTGTTTCTGTGTGTTCTGTCTTTGTGTGTCTGTCTGTGTGTATCTGAAAACGTGCCTATGTGTTTGCGTGTCTGTGCATGTGTCTGTATGTGTGTGTGTCTCAGTGTGTGGGTATGTGTGTCTGTCTATATATGTATGTGTCTGTGTGTGTGCATGTCTGTTTATGTATGAGTACAGGTCCTTGCCAGGTCCAGAAGATGGTGTCAGATGCCTTGGAGCTGGACTTAAATACCGCTTGATGTGAGTTCTGGGATGAGCTTAACCTCTGAGCCATCTTTACAACCCTTAAGGACTTAATTATTTTTTGACATATGTGACCGTTTACCTATTTCTCTATATGTCCACCATGTGTATGGTTGGTGCTCACTGATGGCAGAAGAGAGCATTGGGTCCACTGGAACTCTAGTTCCAGATGATAGTAAGCTTCTATGTGCGTGCTGGGAACCAATCTTGGGTCCTCTAAAAGAGTAGTAAGTGCCCTCAACCATTGGACCATCCTTTCGAGCCCCTACATTCCTGATTCTGTTAATTACACAGTTACCATATAGATGCCTGAATTTGGTCCTTTGTTTGAAAAAAGCAAATGCTAAGTCAGAGAAAAAGCTTGTGTTTTATTGGTAGGAATTAAAAACAGGTCATTAGAGTGAATCCCTGCTTTAAAAGGATTATATACTTCATATTGCAATAGTATAGCAACACTCTCTGCCAAGCTTTCTATATTTATCCTATTACAGGGAAAAGAAATTAAAATCCCATTCAGTTTCATCAAGACACATTTGAAGAGTATAACAGAGTACTGGTTTATGATTATCACTCTATTATAGACAAACAAAATATTCTTTATCCTCTATCAGTTTAGTGTCTGAAATTATGGATTCTATTCAGATTTTAATGAAATGTGGATTACTTTGAAGATTATCTCTGATTTAATAAATGACATTAGAGTAGAAAGTTAATTGAATCTTTCCTGAATGTGCAGTGACCACTATGAGTTAGTGATTGGAGCAAAAGATAGTAAATGGTGTATTTTGAATTTGTCTTAAGTGTTTAAAATTATATCAGAGCAGAAAATGACTTTGGTATGCTTCGTTTTAGTTTTCTTCACACAAATGGTGTGACCTCTTTTACACTGGCAAGACTCATAATGAAATTATAATTTATTTTAAAATATATTTCTTTTGAGTTTCGTAGTATGCTATAGGAAAGGATGCCATATACTGGAACACAATATTTAGTGTGCTTGAATTTTAAAGAAAGAGGAAATATTTTCCCAATATCTGAGTAGTTGTAAGTTTCTTACCTTATTCTGAACCCTTGAATTGCCTGAGTTTCACATTTTAGAATCTTGTTTATACGTTTTACATTTCCTAATCTATATTTCAGAGCTCTTGAACTATTTCTACCTTTCCATAATCTGTGAAAAGTCTACATCATATTTCCCATTGCTCATGGAAATGTAGAAATGCTCATGATAAAACGATCCTAGTAGCAATTATACAGCCTTGGGAGTGGCAGAAGTTTACAGTGTGAGTACCCCTCACCCTTTGGGGAAAATACCAATTACCCTTTTAGAAATACTTAGTCTGTAGATGTTTGCTGTGCAGGAATGGCTCCACAGTTATTGATTCAAAAACAGTGTTTGACTTGCTCGGTGCAGTTGCTATTTACAACAGCTGACTTTACATCTGTGCCCTTAACACTCCAGCCTGCCTTTGCTTAAGGAAGCCACCCAAGCCTTGTACATTTCCTATTTGCTGTTGTTTGCCACAAGAAACCCCACCAGGCCATGCTTTCTCTTGTCCACACTGACAACCATCCTCTACATTCTGAACCCTGTAGAAGAAGCCACTCTGTCTACAATTATTGTTGTTCTGACCAGTTCAGTCAAAGGGAGAGATGGTCTGAGAAAAAGTTGTGGTTTCATCTTAGGCTATCAGTGCAGAAAAGATTGTAGGAAACAAGAAATATAGAAAAGTAAAAGGGGTAAAGATCACATGAAGCCTACAGGATGAAACATCATCTCATTAATTTGGACTTTTCTTTGAGTGCCATTCTTTTAAGTAATATCGGTAGACCTTGATTTGTTGGTATGCGATTTCTTTAGCACAGTTTCACATCACCATAGTGACAAGTCATCCCTTGAGCTCTCCTTTTTTTCTTTATTTAGTGCCCTATACACAATGGATTTGCCCATTCATTCATTTGGTCATTCATTCAGAAAGTATTGCTCATGTGCTGTCAGGTACTAGAGGTCCAGGAAATACACTGTAGAAGAGGAGGCATGATGTCTGCATGAAGAGTTAGAGTCAGAACCAACTTCAGCTGCATCTGTTACAAGTTGTGAGATGGATCTTTCTCTGGGTCCCTCCTCAATTCATTGCAATACATCTCGAAGTCATGTGTTATCAAATTCTCATAACATAGAAAGTGTTTGTCAACCCCATCAGCCACAGATATTCTTATCTAGATTAAATACCGACTATTTGGACTCTGACTTTGTAAAAACAAATCACTAATTTACTATTATGTTATAGATAGAAAAGTGTGTTGGGGGGGTGTTAATACTTTGCATTCTTGATACATTTGACTGATTTAAGGATACCTTTCAGGATCTGGCTATTTTTATTGTTATTAATGTTGTTGCTGCTGCTACTGTTGTTGTTGCTCTTGTATGTGCTTGATATGAATGTCAGTTTTTGGACACGCATGATATGTTATATGTGTATAATAAGCGGACAGCTTTGTTTGGTCATTTCTCTTCTACTACCTTTGCACGAGTCCCGAGCATCAAGTTCAGATCATCAGTTGGTATTACAGGTACCTTTGCCTCCTGAGGCAGGTAGAACTACCTATATTTCTATATTAATCTTTAGATATGAAAACATTTTAGTATTTCTTTCATGCTCAAATATTGGTTTAAAGCTTGCAGCTTTTAGCTTTTTAAGCTATATCTTGGGTATATTTTCACATTCAAAACTAGATGAACTTTTGTTTGATGTATGTAAATTTCTTCCTGTGTTGGTGGCCTTTTATATTGCTCAAATTTCTAATAGCTACAGAAATTCAGCAGTCATTGGCTGAACTCCACAGGAGAAGGAATTCCTGGAATCAGTACTAGGTAATCACATTATATGTGTCTATTTTAAAATAGTTATACTATTTTAACCCTCTAAAATCCTCTGCAAAGAACTGCACAACTCTATATTTCATACCATATGTTAAATGCTTATTTTCCTAAACCCTTATCCCTACTAATTGTCTCTGTCTGATGGGCAGATATTGCTCACATTCTTTGTGATGTTTAGTTGTTAGATGTTTAGTTGACTTGGAAATGCTACTACTCATTGTTATCTAAAACAGACCCATAAAAAACAAAGATTAAATCACAGCTAACTATCCAATTGCTACAGTGCATTTTATTTCAAGTGGATGATGAAAAATTCAGTAAACATGCAAAGCTTTTTATTGATGGGTGATCCTCGGGGCATCCTAAAGATTCTTCATTTTTCTTCAGCGTGTCTTTAGGTGTCTAATGGCCCTGTCATTTCCTGAGCCACACAATAGATTCTAAATTGTCTTAGTTTTTATATAGGTTTATCAACCTTTGGCTGTCTCTGATATCAGAATTCTGTAGACATTCTCATGGAATTGGGTCATATCCCAAGAAGCTATAAAAAAAAATCTTCTTTTTTTTTTTTAATAAAACTTAAATGTGTCAAAAAGAAGAAGGAGAATGAGGGAAGGTTACATAGATACATAAATGATGTTGGGACACAGCTTTTAAGCCAGTTGGCAGAAGCAACTGTGGGAGTATTTTTAAATGTACTGTAAAGAGAACTGCATTTTAACACGTCTGGCTTAAAGTCAGTCTTCAAAAAATTCACACATAATTCTTTGAGGAGTGACAGCGAGATAGTTTTCACAACAGTCCTGAAGAAATGCAGAGTGTGCATCCATGTTTTAAATTTCTTGGAAAATAAAGACCTGCATCTCTTGGAAGGTACAGAACAGGTCGAAAACAAAAGTCAGGGAAGTGTGCCCATCACTGCCTGACTTCTGCTCACCAAATGTTCTGATAGGAATCTGTCCTGTCTAATGATGTCTCTGGCTTATCACTCAGGGAAACTTCCAAGATCTAGACCCTGTTTGTTTTTAAAGAACATATGGTTTGGGAAATCAATGTTAAGACATTACAGAAATTTTCACAACCCTAAAATGTAGTTTTGCTCTCAATGATTATTTGAAACATCCCAAGAAAAAACAGTGTCATTTTTCACCGTGACATATTGAATAGGAAATGAATTGCAGAGAAAAATGAAGGGAGGATTCTGATTGTTCAGATCTGTATTATTTGTGGGTTTTCTTGTTGTTTCATAGCCAGTAAACATTAGACCAGGACCCAGCCAGCACCTCCCTAACCTGTTGTCATGGCAACGCACTTTTTGTCACTCCACAATGCTAACTTAATTTTGGCAGATGACCTTCCATTATTGTTTATTTAATCCAGACTTCATGAGTAAGTTTGCAGTAGTATCTTCATTGTGCTAGGCTTATTTCCCGAGCATCGAAGCCTCAAATAAATAATGGTCTCAATTGATTTCTAAACATCGTTTTAATATAGGCATCGTTAAGCCATGATGGACACATGTCATAAGAGACTCAAAAGTTGAGTGAGTGTCAGAGGACAGGCTTGATAATCTCCATTCCAGAGAATAGTTGCTCATTATAAAGGGTGTCTGAAAGTGGCCAAAATGAAGGTATCTGCTGGAAAGGTGGAAGAAAAAGAGATACCCGCTTCAGAATGCCCCATGATATGCAGAATAATTCAATTGTAATAAGAGGCAACATAAATGACTTAGTGCTTACATCTTTTCTTCTCCCAAAAAGAATCTACCAGTGATAGAGACCTAAACCTGGTGATTGATCCACAATAAAAGGGTCAATACAGAAAAGAAGATGCACCTCCCACACAATCGTGATAATAAATTCGGGAAAAGACAGACAAATCAAGTCTTAACAGACCAGGTTGATTGGCACTTCTTTTCTGGCCTCCTTTGTAATTTTTTAATCTATTTTTGCCTCTTATTCATTCAATTCTACGTTTACTTCAGAATTCTCTTTTGTCTGTTATTTGTGATATTATTAAGTGTACCTATTCTCAGGACCACAAACATGAATATGATTTGTATTGTCACCCTCAGACACTCACATTCTTATTACTGTCCCAGATTCTTTCTGACTTGCCACTTTGCTTGGGTGGAGGTTATCATCTCATTTGTACATGGCTAGTAATTATGATTTAACTAGTATTTGGTTACTATTAGACCTATAAAAATTGCTGTCCTCTTTCTGTACGCCTCTGCTGTTAGTCACTACAAACCAGTTTGGCCATCCGTAAGACTAAGTATCTGTCGGGGAAAGTCCTGATTCAGACAGAGGCTGGGGAAGAGCTAAATCAGTCAGTATACAAAGATACACATGAGGACCTGAACAACTCACAGAGAGGTGTGCTGGCAGGCTCCTATAATCCCAATACTGAGGAGGCAGGAGGCGGAAATAGGAGAAACCCTGGGGTTAGCTGGCCTAAGCCAATGAGAAGCTCTGACCTTTCCCCAAAAGAAAAGATGAACAGGGCCTGAGAACACACAGAGACACACAAACACATTCAAGCCATGGATATATCACTCACACACACACACACACACACACACACACACACACACATACACACACGCCATGCATACATCACACGTATATACATGACCCTGGCAGAAATCACAGAGAGATTCAATAATGTTTCAGTAAAGGGCCAGTTATAAATTGTCTTAGTGGGCTCTGGCATTGAATGTTTTTATGCCATGGAAAATGACTCCTAAGTTTTCTTTGACCTGTACAAACACTTTCTTTTTTTTTTTAATTAGATATTTGCTTTATTTACATTTCAAATGATATCCCCTTTCCGAATTACCCCTCCAAAAATCCCCTATCCCATCTCCCTTCACCTGCTACCCCCCTCCCAATATCCTGACTTGTATTCTCCTATTCTGGGGAATTGAGCCTTCACAGCACTCATGGCCTCTCCTCTAACTGATGTCTGCAATGGTCATCTTCTGCTACATATGTAGCTGGAGCCATGGGTCCCTCCATGTGTATTTTTTGGTTAGTGGTTTAGCCGCTGTGAGCTCTGTGGGTACTGGTTAGTACATATTATTGTTCCTCCTACAGGGCTGCAAAGCTCTTCAGCTCCTTGGGTTCTTTCTCTAGCTGCTCCTTTGGGGACCCTATGTTCATTCTATAAGTTGGCTGTGATCCATGGGTATTTTGATCCACTTTCCAATAAGGATCAAAGTATCCACACTTTGGTCTTCCTTCTTCTTGAGCTTCATGTGGTCTGTGAGTTGTATCTTGGGTGTTCTGTGCTTTTGGGCTAATATCCACTTATTACTAAGTGCATACCATGTGTGTTCTTTTGTGATTGGGTTACCTCACTCAGGATGATATTTTCTAACTCCATTCATTTGCCTAAGAATTTCATGAATTCATTGTTTTTAATAGCTGAGTAGTAGTCCATGGTGTAAATGTACCACATTTTCTGCATCCATTCCTCTGTTGAGGGACATCTGGGTTCTTTCCAGCTTCCGGCTCTTATAAATAAGGCTGGTATGAACATAGTGGAACATGTGTCCTTATTACATGTTGGAGCATCTTCTGGGTATATACCCAGGAGTGGTATAGCTGGGTTGCACACTTTCAACACGTTCATGTTTGTTTTACTGTATCATGCTTGTGGGCTTCCTCACCGCCTAACCACACTGCTACAAAACACCTGCTGTTTCCTTAGATACCTTCACATTACATTACAGTTTCCACCTTGATTTAAACATTCCACTCAGCTAATCCATGAGTATTTAGCAAGATCATCTACTTGATGTAATCCGATCCACGTGGCAGTCAACAAACCCTGCACCCACACTTGAGATCACCTAATCCATTTAATTGAGATTAAAAAATGAAACGGAAAGCTGCCATTTAAATATTATGTGACTTCAGTGGTTTTCCTTTTTTCCTTCTCATTTTAGCCATGTTAAGGGAAATGCCAATTCCATAAAACCCGAACAGTTGTTTTGAAATTCGCCTTATAGTACTCTGGCTACTTAATATATTTCACTGAATGAATGAATGAATGAATGAATGAATGAATGAAGAATGAATATGACTTGTTCATTAAATGTTGGTTGATTCTTTTACTAAAGGGATGCTTTAGTAAACACTTGCATGATTGAAGTTCTGCTGATCGGAACGGGGTTACCAGTTTTATTGCAGAGCACTCCTCTTGAATCACTTCTGAGATTGAAGGGAGAGTTACTCATGTACTGCTTGGGCCTCTGTCCCTCTAATGACGTGGATTTTCACACTGTAATCTCTGTACCCATCTGTATGGATTTTTCTGTGATATTTTTGATGGACTAGCCCTGAAAATAACTTAATAATTTAATTGAGAGTGATTAAGATGGGTACTGATGAGGTGTAACTTTTCCTAGAAAGAGAGTTGATGCTCCTAGAGGGAGTCCTTCATGGAAGGGGACATTTCCCTTTCCGTGAAGACGGGCATCATCTGGACCTTGGCCAGACGCAGTGTTGTGTTAGTTAGATGCTGACATTATAAATCGGACCTTCAATAATTACCACTACTTTCCCTGATTTTATGCTACAGTATGGTCAGGTGTAGTGAACAGCAGCCAGCATCCAACTCAGAGGTACACCCCAGACTCCAAGTGTGACCCTCCTATTCCCAAATCAGTAGAACTTTTCCACTTTGCTTCCCGGGGAGTGTGGGCAACTGGAAATGCGGTGGAAACACTTCAGACCAGTTCCTTTCCTGGCTAGTCCTCTATCTTTTGCCTCCTCTGCTTCCCAGCATCTTCAGAGCATCTTCACATAACTGTTTTCTGCCCCAGAAGCTCCCATGGCATAAACTGAGTTTGGGGTGGACCTGTGTGTCCAAATTGAGTTTTGAAAAATACTTATCCTCTAAAGTTCCAATAAATACTGTCCTCAGCCTTCTTGGTCTGCACATATTTTCTAACTCCATCCATTTGCCTAAGAATGATGGTGTGTACTGGTGCACCCTCAGTACGCGTATGGCAAATGTTACCGTAGTGGCGGAGGGGGCTCTCTGAGTTGGGTGCAGGACAGGCAGACACCAAATGCTCAGCACAAACAAGATTTTCTACGCTGGAGGGGCAATCGGGGGAGGGAGGAAGAGGATGCAAAGACAGACAGCAAGTAGCAGCAGCAGCAGCAGCAGCAGCAGCCGCCGCCGCCGCCATAACCTAATCAGTGAGCAGTCAGCACGTGTATTTTGCAGTAGTGGGTTTTTAAGTAGAAAACGTCTTAGCCAGGGTGAATTGATAATCTCTGATTGGACATATTAGCCAAGTAGCAAATTTTGATTTTTGGATCTTGGTGTTCAGTCTCAGCAATGAGTCAATAGCTGAATAAGGGAATGGGCCTTGGGGCATTGCTTCAGGAATGCCATCTGATGGTTTAGCCCAAAATCAGTTCATGCCATGTGAGCTTCTGGGGGTAGAAAGCAGTTGTGCGAAGATGCTCTGAAGATACTGGGAAGCAGGGGAGACAAAAGATAGAGGACTAGCCAGGAAAAGAACTGATCTGAAGAGTTTCCACCACATTTCCAGTTGCTCCCACTCCCCCCTCATAGTTAAATGAACTCTATTTGGTATTTCCTTAACTTTTCTATATCTTCTTAAAATGGAAAGACCATTGAGTCATTTATAAGTAACAAGACAAGTATTCGGTGGAACATCTCTGGGACTGTCCCTCAATCCCCTGGAAATATGGCTGATGAAGTTGTTGGTGTGGTAGCCCTTTCAAACCTGAGGGTGAGCGCGCTTACTGATCTGAATTTCATGAGCAGCTACATTTGTGGGAAACGGCCTTATCTTTCACACAGAACAGAAGCCAGCAGGAGGAAAACCACAAGAGACTGAAAAACAGCACAGAGAAACTCCAACACAGGAGGGTGGGGTAGAGCAAAAAGCAGCAGGCAGTGGTTAGAAGGGAGGTAAGTGGGAATTAGGAGTCTGCCGAGAGCAAGGAGAGGTGCTGGGCAGCTCAGAGTCTGCACTGTCTGGAAGCTACAAATTGGGAACCGGCCTTGATGTGAGAGCAGGAGTAACAAAGCAGAGACTGTAAACTGTGCAGGTGATGCCTGCCTTCCACAGGAAGCCCTGCTGGGGAGCTGTTTCTACCCTGGCCTGTGGAAGCCTCCCACACTGCAGCCTGGTAGCTTTTCCCACCTGGACAACACTCAGGGAAGGTACACTGAGATAGCATGTCTGAGTTCAACGAGGCTGCGTTACTGGACACAGGACAGGGCAATGGACATTCCCGATATTCTTCCTGTAGGAAAGAGAAATTGGAAGCAACGTGCGTTTGTCAAGCTCCAGAGCTACAGATGGGAAGGAAGGAAGGCAGAATTGTGGGCGAGATCAAGCAGTATGGGTTATACAAACACTTGGGGGTGGGTAGTTTATTAGGAAACAGGGGCATAATTGATTCAGAAGCAAGGAACTGTCGTTTTCATCGATCCCCATGGACTCCCCACCCCAACAGCAGCACCAGAATGTCTTCCGGGCCATTCTTACCCGCACTTCACCTGCTTCTTCTGCGGTGTTAGATCCTGACATGCCTCTTCCTATGGGCCCCTGGGACTGACCCTACAGCATTTATTTTGACACTTGGGTAGGATTTGCACTTTTCCAAACAAGGTATAAAATTACACAGTGTAACAGTCAGAAGAAAATACAGAAGTGTGTACGTGTGCGCATGCATGAGCACTTGTGCCAGGATGGAATCTGATGATCTTGGATCTTCCAAGCCACTGTGGCCTTTGCCAAATGACTTGTCCCTGTTGCATAAACTGTAATTACAGCTGAATGAGTAAAGTATTTGAATTCCAAACTGGAATGCCATTATTTCTGTCTCAACTACCACTTCTTCTCTATCATTTCAAATATTTAGTGTCATCACACACTTATTTCTGTCTTTAATGCTAACTGTTTGATACCTATGATGTTGCACACCTGTAATCCCAGTATTTGGGAGACTGAGGCAGGTTGATCAAAAGTTCCAGTCTTCCATAACAAGATTCTTTCTTTTTGTTTTTTTTTCTGCTAAACTTCCCTGACTTATCAATTCTTCCAAACTTAATATTTTATTCTTTGTTGTCATTTTCCTATCATTTCCTTTCAGTTACTTATTTGAATCTAATCAGTCTAATAAGTATTTGTGGGGGAATAAAAATATATGTTATGAGTCTGCCCCACAATGTTCAGATTCCCCTAATTACTTCCATGTGAAAGGTTAGATATGAGACTGGTATATTTTTGAGAATTCTTTTTGTGGAAGCTCCCTTGGGTTAATAAAAGGCAAAGCTGATGGGGTCTCGCTTTTCAAGGGAAAGCCCCAAACTGATGAACCTCACTCATTCTGTAAAAGCCAAGAGGCCCTCTCCTTTCTATGTGAGTCACACAGAAGGTTTTGATGAGATAAACTAATCCAAGGAAGCAGTTTCAAGGTGACCAGATAGAAGGTGGAACTAAGAAACTTCTATGTCTCTGGTTACACAGCCCCCTAATGGGAAAATCAGGCTTAAAGCATACATTCCAGTTGATTTCGTGTATTCTGACCATTGGGGGTCATTTCTGAATGAGCTAGTAGTATCATCTTTTAAGTTACAGATATACAGATACAATGGGGTTTTGTCTTTCAAAATGTGTGTGTATATGTGTGTGTTTCCTTGTGTGTGTGTGTGTGTGTGTGTGTGTGTTTCCTTGATCGTCTATATTAATCCTAAAGTGCCTATTATTCCTGCCAACTGAAGGTTGATCCTTCATGACTCATTGCCTTTGATCTTCTGAACAGATCCCTTTAAACTAGCTTGTAATTCTCCTTTTTTCTGTAAGTGCTAACTGCTAGAGAGTAAGAATCCCAACAGAGATCTGTCTCCAGTCAGTAACTTGGGTTACCATTCTTCAGCCTTAGCAGTTCGCTAGCCGGGAAGGGATGAGGAAGAAAGACTAACCCTGTAATATCAAGACACGGTAATTTCAGAGCTCCCTCAGAGATCATGTAGAATCTAGGCTCCAGCCTAGGCTATGTCTTTGCTTAGCTTACCCAATCTATCTCACTTTCCTCTCTCCCATTCACTAGAGAGCATGTCCTTTATGAATTTTATTTCCTGAATCCTTGTCCCAGGCTCTGCTTCAGGGGAGCCTAAACTAACGCAGGAGATCCAACGGCATGGATTCTAACAGGTTTTCATCTGTGTTCTTTTGTCAAATGGTTAAAACATTTTTTATAACTTCAAGGATTATGACTTGCAGTTGCTTGTAATTAGGTTTTTTTCCCCCGAATTTTCCCACATTCTTGCATATTATTTCACCACAGGTTTTATTTTTAAGGGCTAAAGGCAATTATAAGTCGGGTGTTTACTATTATGTTCTCACTTTCCCAACCTCCATGCATGCCTTTCAGTGGGGCAATAGTAAGGTCTTTAAAAACAAAGCACACATTAAAACTGTGTTTGGGTTGGGATTAACATGGTGTGTCAGGAAGAGAGCCAGCCACTGCAGTATGTGGTGGAAATGTGGTGGAAAGTATCTGTGTCCTCACCCTACACTGTGAAAGGAGATGCAGTAAGCCCAGAGGAGCTTGGGAAAGATAATTGAAATAATATATTAGAAGAAGCTGGCATTTATGAAGCTTTAAATGAATATTCATTCAACAGAAGAGGCTACGGGTGAAAATTTAAAAGGTCAGGTTTTTCAGGGACCCAGTTTTCTGAAGACTCTGAACTCTGAATGAGGGTGATATGTTATTCATGTCATGTGATCACCACACACCACTGGCCGGAATCCGTATTTCTTCGTTGAATTAGATAATGGAATGTTCATCCAGACAATACGTAGCTCTCATCGGCAGTCTACACAGATGTCCAGTAGTAGATTCTTTTTAAGGATTTGATACATACTTAGACAAGGATGGGATGGATAAACACATCCTGGTCACCTAAGAGCTGTAAACGTTGACCTGTGTTCCAGGAAAACTATCTGTTAGCAGTAAAGTAGATTCTGGGTGTAAATACCATGGTTGGTCATGAGAGCAGTCAAGAATCACAAACGCCCCTGAGCATTCTGAGGGATTTTGAGAACGGTCCGTTATCCTTTTTGCTATGAGGGACTGTGAGGAGGATCCCTTATCCTTTTTTGCTATACTGTACTGAAATTATCAGTAGATAATTATGTGCCTTCACAAGTAACACAGCAGATGAAACTGTTCATCTTAATCAGTGAAGGAAATGGGACACTGGTTAGAATTCTGGGTCAAGGACAGTGTCAACTGATGCTGTGTTCTACTTAGCACAGTGGGAAGTTAGATTATGAATAATGACCTCAACTGCTGCGCATAAGCAAAGAAACAACAACAGAAAGACCATTGTGTAAGAACCACTAAATTAAAAGAGCATACGAATGTTATTTCATGTTCACGTAAAATTATGTGACCTTGTCGAGAACATATTGCATCTCAGGAATTTCTCACTTCCTTTTGGTAATGTGATAACTGTGATAAGTACCAAACACTTCTAGGTACTTTGATATATAGTCAGTGGTATTGAAAGCAAACCCAAGGATCTGGAACGATCCATCTCATTTTAAAGAGGAGTCTTGAAAGCATGTCATACAACTTGTCCAGAAAAGCCAGTTGTTTTTGTTTTGCTTCATTTTTTTTCTTCTGGTCACATTTTTTCCCATAGTTTACATAAGGTGAGAATCTCACCCTTAGTGCAAGGGCAGTTATTTTGGCTATTGTGAAAATAGCTATCATGACCAGACCGTGTTATTTTATTGGATGTGAAGGAAAGATTACTTGCACAAAGCAAGAGGCGAAAGGGATGTATGGAATTAGATGCAAGATCCTGACACATTCTACAAGAAAACTTGCTATGGGTGATATGAACAAGTGGGGCTGATGAAACGTTCTGCAAGCAATAAAAGCAATTAGGAAGTGTTTTATAAATACGCCTGCCTACGTCTATCCAATATAGAAGTTGGTAGTTTGAGGAGGGGTATGTATGTGCACGTGTTTGTGTATGTTCATGTGTGCCTCCATGTATGAATCCAGAGTTTGATATCAAGCGTATTCTTCAATTGCTCTCCATATTATATGTGTGTCTATGTATGTATACACATATATGTATACGTATGTCTATTTTTTAATTTGTATTATATTCATTTATTTTATGTGTGGCTGGGGGATTTTGTGTACACATATCCATGCTGTGCTGCGCATGCGTGGAGGTCAGAGAACAACTTTCAAGAGTCACTTCTCTCCCACATCAGTCTGACCAGAAAAGCAGAGATCCACAGAATGTAGCTCCAAGTCCAGGGGTGCCCATAGCCACAAGCAGCAGGTAGAGGCTGGGAAATGAAGCTGGAATGGAGACTTGGGAGGGGATGACATCTGGTTTCGACCCCTTCGTGCTTCCTGTGGATTTCTTAGTCCCAGAACTGTAATTAGGATATGATGTTATTTCAGACACCAGCCTTGCAATACCATCCCGTGGCTTTGGGAAGACCGAGGTACACAAAGAAAATTACTTTATGACTATTTCTCTTAGTGTTTAGTCAGCACCTTATATAGAGGGAATAAGACTAGACTTTTCTAATCTAAAAAACATTGATTTTCATCTTTATTTAAATGTGTTTACTTATTCTTTTTCCATAAGGTGGGACAATTTAGCACAAAGATTTATGTGTTGCCTCCTATGAGGTTCAGCTTAAATAACTTTGATATAACAAAAGTTGGAGAAAACAATCTATCTCAATCAGAGACTTTGAAATATGATTTCATATAAACTAATGAATGGAAACAAAGCCTGCCTCTTGGGGAGAGAGTGTCTTATGCAAACCTTTGTCATCAGCCGAGTTCATACATGCTAAATACAGAAGGATATTTCAATGTTTCACCGTTTGTTCAGGACCCAGAAATAGCTTGAAATAACCTCATTTGAAAAGACCAGAAAAGTGCTTTTGGCTTGAGTGTTACGTGTGTTATGTCAACTTGACCCAAACTAGAGTCAGCAGCTGAAGGAACCTCAGTTGTAAAAATTTGACCTTCAGATCCAGCTGTAGGCAAGCCTGTAGGGTGTTTTCTTAATTAGTGATCCTGGAGAAGTACCCATCCTACTGGGTGGGTGGTTGCTATCAGAAAGCAACCTACTGGAGTAAGCCAGGAGGAGCAAGCCAGTCAGCACAGCTCCTTCCTGGCCTCTGGCTCCTGCCTCCAGGTTCCTAGCAAGTTGGAGTTCCTCTCAGTGCTTCTCCCAATAGACTGTGACTCTGGATCTATAAGCCAAATTCCAAAGCCTTTTCCATCCCACGTTGCTTTTGGTCATGGGTTTCACCATGGCAATAGAATCCATGACTGCGATGGCTCACTACAATTTACTGCGTTTGTGTCGAAGATGCACATTTATTACACTGTAAAATAAAGTAGACTGGCATGACCTTGGCTCGCAATGCAAAGTCTGCGGCTTCCACTTTATCCTCCCTTGTCTTTCTGTGGCCTCTTCTAATGAATGCAAAACTATGCCATGAATGCTACAGTCGAGCGAGAAATGCAGGATGCTATCCGAGACTGTGCAAAAAAAATCAGTCTGGTTCTGCACGCCAAGAAAAATATATTCTCATTAATTTTCACTCTTGATGCTAAATTTACATTTATTGTTCGTGTAAACATGGTACCAGCAGCCATCAATCTTTTCCCTTTTCTTGAAAATGTTCCGGTAAACAAGGGATTTCCTATGAGCCTGATTTGCAGATGCCATAGCAACGTTCTTATGCTGCAAACATCATCTCTTACAATGCCAGTGCTTGAGGTCATGCGCTTATAGGAGATTCAGTTACTAAATACTAATAGTGAAGCAGCAGGACAAGGTGTACCCATCCAAATGTTTGAGCTCACACAAGGAATTGTGTTTAGTGTGATCATCCAGGCTATATATCCAAAGGATAATTTACTTCTATGTCTGAGACTATTTAAGTGACTTTGAACTACAGGTGTAGGTTAGAAGCCTATGTAGAGGATAGAAGAAATGCAGAGGATAGAAAAAATGCAAATATAGACTAAGTCTGAATTTTCTGAATGTCCTAGAAATGTCCTCTACTTAAGTTAAAAATAATAAGAAATAAGAATAGTCTTTATTTTTTAAAAAACATATTAAAGGAAAAGTGATTGCATATTTTTTGTTTTGTCATATTTTTTAAAAAAAAAACATTCTGGCAGAACTTTAATGGAGCTCTACAACTAAAAATGAGATGTGGGGAGAGCAGATTCCGTGTGAATGTGAAATGGAGGAACAAAGGGTAGAAACGTCCATTCAAAACTGATCTGAGCAACAGCAGACAGAGTAAGAGGGACAGACTGTGGACTTAGCTTTCAGAGAAGTTTGTTGTTATCAAAGTATTTCCTTCCAGAAATGTATATAGGCGAAGTCAGAACAGTGCACATGTACCAAGACATACTTTTATAAAATTGGAAATATCCTGTGCTGCTCTCTATTGCATTAACTGAATAGTGCTGATCAAATAACTTAGCATGCTTGTTCTTTGTTGATTCATCTCATCAATCAAGAAGTCCATTGTCAAAGAGCTGATTTTGCTGATCATCTCTTGCTAGTTGGTCCTCTGCGGGCCCAAGGTGTTCAGGGAATATTATAGTGAGACATCCTTATTGGTTACTGGAGTCTCCCTTCTGCGTATAAAGCCATGAATGTATTTGTAGGGCCATATCCACATGGCCTCTTCTCATCCTAATGACCTCATAAAATTTCATCTCCAAATACATCTGATGCAGTTTCCACTACACTCATATGACATCACAGGGGGCATTAATTTTCAACCTGACTGAGTGGGGATGTTCAGACATATCATAGAATGAGGTCTTGTATTTTCAGCTAAAGAGTAAGGCTGTTTCCCACATTCATGTGTAGGGCACAGAAATTCTCAGGTTAGGGCCAGAGATTTTAAACAATAGTTCCATGCATGCCTTCCCATCCTTAACTGAACCATTAATATGGTCCTGTCCACAAGTGGGTCCATTTACTTAGCTGTACAGAACAAAAAAAATCCTGTGTTATTACTGTGCTGTACTGCCTCAAGTTCACTGGTAAATTTTAGTAAGATACACCAGTCAAATAATATTTTCCACTTGATATTGAACTTATATATGTTTTGGTAGTGACAGACATGCTATGGAAAAACCATACTTTTTTTTTAATTAAAAAAACTATTTGATTCTGTTCATGGCAGTATAGTTTGCCTATCATATAACACTATCATAGAATAATTTAATATAGTTTTGAATAGAAGGCAAAAGGAGGGAAGATTCAGGCTGCAGAACTCCTTCTCCCAAAGTAATTTTTAAGACACTTTTTCTAAGTAGCAAATATATTTACTATCTAGTCATGTCATTCCTGTTATGCTTGTGGGCAAAGAATTAAAAAGAAAACCAGGCTTTCAAAACTCTGCATTTTTTGTTTTTATTAGTTCTTTGAGGGTTTCATACACATTTTAAATGTAGTCACATTTCTTCCTCCAATTCTACCGAGGTCTACCCACCTTCCCTACCCACCGAACTTTATCCTCCTTTGAAAAATACTTTTTTATTTTTTTCTCAAAGCTATTCCCTGAGAAATAAGTTTCATAACAAGCAGTTTAAAAACCAAGAAAATTTCCAGATTCACAAAAACTGATATCAGGCCCTTCTTTTACCCAGCAATGTCCCTTTTCTGTCATCAGACCAAAAGTTCAAACTGTAAATACAGTTGTCCAAGGTCAAATTCTACCCAGACAGAAAACTGTAGCAATACCTAACAGTTTAAATAAATGTTAGGAGTGTGTACTTTGGGTGAGCTAATGTATCCTATGATTTTCCCTGCTGCGCGAAACCTTGTTTTATATTTAGACTTCTATGAAGTAATCTTTACGGATGCTCCCTCTTGTTTCTAACTCTACCTTCACGCAGCTCCTCTGAGAATCTTCTGCACTCAGGTCAGAAGCCTGCTGATGTCCCCTAAAACAAATGTGTCACTTTTCCATCTCTCGTTCACGTTGCAAAATGAAGCTCTCACATGCCGGTCAGATGTCTGCTGGCTTCCCATCTGTGGTCAAGTTTGAGGAGGCTATGAGAACAGATGACAGGGATACGTGACTGTGACTGGGGGAGCTCAAACTCCGGTGGAGTTTCCCTTTCAGCGGGAATATGTTGCAGTTAAGCCACCATTCCTAACTTCCTTATGATTTAAGGATACTATCCTAGGTTGGCGTGATAAAGGGCATGACCAAAAGCAACTCAGAGAGTAAAGGGTTTATTTCATCTAACATGTCCCAATTACAGATCACCAGGGAGAGGTCCGTACAGGAGCTGAAGGAAAGACCATGGAAGAACACCTACACTAGCTTACTCCTCCTGACTTGCTTGGTTCCTTTGCTACCTCCCAAGACCACCTGCTCAGGGTGGCACTAACATAGTAGTTTGAGCACAGCACTCCCATAGTGATCATTAATTAAATACTCCACAGACTTGCCTACAGGTTGTTCCTTCGAGGACATGTTTTACAATGAAAGTTTCCTCTTTCGAGTTGATTCCTTGTGTCCAGCTGACAAAAAAAAAAAAAAAAAAAAAAAAAAAATGAAAAACAAACAAAAAACCCTAACCATTCCAAATGCCTTGAAGAAATAAAAATACTTTTTCAATGCATATAACACAATCTGAAGCTAAATAAATAGGATATTACACCTATCAGCACATATTTTCCTCTTAGTATATAGACATGTCCATTGTTGTGCAAAAAAATCTTGGGTTCAGTTTATACCTCTGACACCTCAGCATTCCCAAGACAACTCTCACTCATTATTCATTTTGCTGTCAGGGGTTGGACTGAATTCCTCCACCAGGTGAGCATAGTCGTTAGAAGGTTGTGAGTTCTTACAACCATGACTGTAGTGTGGAAATCACATGTGTAACAGAAGCTTTCAGGTTAGAGCAAGGAGCCTGCCTGAGTCTCTCGCTACACCTTTGCTGGTATTTTCAAATGGAGACAACTAGAACTTAATAATCTTAAACATTTTACCATAATTATAAAAACCTGTTTACGGATCTATCTCTCATATTCTGTTGGGTTTTCAGATAGTAGTCCCTGCTTCAGCTCTTCTCTGCCTGTTCCTCCTCAGTCCCACTGCTGATCTCACTGAAAATCAGAAAAGTTGTTCAGTATGTTTGAAACAGGAAAAAAAATGTGGGGAGAATGGGATTGAGTTCTTTTTATTTTCTCTTGGTTAGAGTATTTATTTGGTTTAGGAGTATTCCTACATAGCTAAAGTCAGAAAGGATCTAAATATAAATCTACTGAGGATATGGAAAATGAGGAAGAGGTATGGCAGTTTGAATAGGAAATTCAACTGTAGAGCAATTTATTTCAACCACTGGTTGATCCTCAACCAGTAATAATGGTAGTAATGTTTGGGATGGTCTCAAGGAGTTATGGCCATGTTAGAAGATACAGAAAGGAGCCTTTGTGGTTTGAAAGCCCCCTGTCATTTGAGTACACTTTCTCTCATCCCACCCTTCTCTTTGCTTCTGTCCATCTGCCATGCCTGCTACTTGATAGCGTGTCTCCCTACCAGAATGGACTATACCCTTCTTGAACCATAAGCCCAAATAAACTCTTTCTTCTATAAGTTGCCTTGATTGTGGTATTTTACCATAGCAACTAAAAAGTAACTAATACAAGAGAGTTTCTATTAAAAAAAAAATGTGCTTTCTAGTTATCCAAAAATGCGCAAACATAAAATAGGGTAGGAGGACTGTGGACAACATGTTCTCATAGATAAGAGGCCCAATGTGGTGATTGGAATATGCTTGGCTCAAGGAGTAGCACTATTTGGAGGTATAGCCTTGTTGGAGTAGGTCAGTCGTTGTAGGCTAGAAGCCAGTTTTCTCCCAGCAGCCTTCAGATAAAGATGTAGAACTCTCAGCTCCTCCTGTAACATGGATTCTGCTATTTTCCTGCCTTCATGATCCTGGACTGAACCTCTGAACCTCTAAGCCAATCCCAATTAAATGTTGTTCTTATAAGAATTACCTTGATCATGGTATCTGTTCACAGCAGTAAACCCCTAAGACCACCAGTGAAGTCTGGGAGGGCAGAATTATACTAAAACCATTAGGCAAAGAGGAGCTGCCATGTGCCATGTTGAGCTTATCTTCAGAGAACCCTGGGCGAGACAGCCAGTCATTCTGTAGAGTTGTGGCCTATCAAGCTTTGGGGATCCCTTCAGAATACATGTACATTCTCCAGAGAGTCCGGCCTCATCATGCCTCCAGGATCCCTTTAGCATTTATGCACAGTTTCCCTTCTCCCTAACTAAGGAGTCAGAGAGAGTGGTGGTGCTCATTTAAAGCAGAGTACCTAATACCTAGAAGCCTTCTTTCAGGGACCCAAGTACTAGGTGAAAGAAATCTGTGACCAGTTGGTTCAAGAGTGGAGAATCAAAAAACAATTAGACTAAAGGTCTAAAGAAACTAAAGAAAATAAAGTCAATTGTTTGAAGACCTATGACAAGCATTCATGAGCACAAGATTAGGGAGCTAAGAGTTTGTGTGACATAATTACAAAGACCCCAAATAGCAACACTCCCTATAGTGAAGATATAGGCCGGGCGTGGTGGCACACGCCTTTAATCCCAGCACTTGGGAGGCAGAGGCAGGCGGATTTCTGAGTTCGAGGCCAGCCTGGTCTTCAGAGTGAGTTCCAG
>BDUI01000022.1:1158939-1169482 GCA_002335545.1 Apodemus speciosus
TGTGTGTGTGTGTGTGTGTGTGTGTGTGTGTGTGTGTGTGTGTGTGTGTTATAAATCCCCAAGGTTAAATATTAGGGAGGCTTCAGAATCCCTTGCTTGTTCTTCTTAAGACTCTGCCTTATCCAGGCTAGCTTGGTCTTGTAGACCAAGCAATATCCAGGCAAAACAGGACAACATCAAGTCCTAGAGTTCTGTTTTTGATCCCTCAGGAGTGCCAAAGATTCTTAAAGCAACAAGAAAGCACAGCACTCTACCACTGTTGGGTTGTGATATATGTAATATGTGATACCATCTGTGTAGTGTCTCATTCTGTGTGTGTGTGTGTGTGTGTGTGTGGAGTAGTAGTAGTAGTAGTAGTAGTAGTAGTAGTAGTAGTAGTAGTAGTAGTAATAGCAGCAGCAGCATCAACAAAGATCAAGAAATCAGAAGACCACAGTAGGGAAGTCTTCATGGTAGAGAAGGATACCTTTCTTATGTCAAAAGGGTCCTGTTCAGAGTAGGAGAAAGCTTTGAGTCAAACTGGGTTTTACTGGTAAGTGATATAAGTACATTTAATATATAATATATAAGAATATATATTGGATATAAGTATATATGTGATATTTTGACAACTAGAAGTTGTTGATTGGGAAATTTTGGTTGATCAGAACCATTTCAAAATGGGGATTCAAAACCAGCAAGGTACCTCAGCCAGGTAAAGCTCTTGCTACCAAGCCTGATGACCTGAATTTAGTCCCTTTCTCAAATTTTCACACACACACACACACACACACACACACACACACACAAAGAAAAAGATATGAAAAACATATGCCTCTGATTTACTTCTTTACTTGAGGCCAAATGGCATTTTAGGATTAAAAACCAATCTCAAATTCTAAAGCATATATTAATAATTTAAACTTTCTACTAAATTATCTTGGAACAGCTGTGACTCAAATAAAATAATTTTTTTAAAGTCCGGGTCTTCCATCCCGTATCAGGGCAGTCTCTAATTTAGTAAATAAACACTTTTGAAAATTGCAGTGCAACCTCTATTAATGTGATTTAAACCCTGTTGTGTGTTCTCCTGAGATATGCCAGATTAATGAATTATCTAAGCCTTGGTGGAAAATGACCTGCTCAAAATGAAAATAAAATTCATAACTAAAAGGAGCCAAAATAGCGAGCACTTATAATCCTTTGGTTAACAAGTAGGAACAGTAGAAATAGGTCAAAAGGTAGGTCCTGCTTAGTATTTTAGATCATATTTCACCCTTACCTTTGAAGACTGTTAAAGAGTTTCCATGACTTCTATTTGTTTTCCTAATAATATTCAAATTAAACCTTTTTTGTTGTTGTTTTAATTTTCCTGCTTAGGCTTTGAATGGCATGTTTGGATGACTGGCCCAGTTCTGGCATTCTGAGTTTGTGCCAACAAAAATGTCAAGTGCATTTGCCTTTTAATTACATGCAGTGCCTACATTTTAATATTCCAGAGTTTTCCCTGAGGAAGAGACTTTTCTGATCCTGCCATTTGTAGAAGGGGAAAAAAAATACCAGTGACATTATCAGAGTTGTTTTTCCTTAGTGTCTCCTGCTACCCACATTTATCACTTTACAAACGTTTCACTTGAAAGTTATATTTAGTTGTTTGTAGCCTTCTCCACTATAAACACGCGGTGTGACTAGGAATCAGGCTCAGCATTTTGCTTTCACTCCCCTCTCCTTTTTCCCAGTGATCATCAGCCACTTTGTTCCAAATAGGCATCACTGACTCGATGTCTCAACAACTGTAATGAGTGTATAGAAGGTGTAGCCCTTTATTACTGACATATTCTTTGTACCATATTCTCTTTAGTTTCGATCATTAGTTTAGCCTCGTTCATTAGCCCTGCAAGAGTACAGAACTGCATTATTTGGCTTCCCCAAAGCATGGAAGCAGAATTATTGTCTCATTCCTTTTGTTACCTGAGGTGAGAAGATCAGTTTTTTGTCAAGTAAGTAGCTCCAATATTCTGAGCTCCCTTCAGTGCCAAGTGCACACATGCAACAAAGCAGAGGCGCTAAGCTAAGAGGAGGCTCCACCATCTCAGATAACCTTCTTCTGACCGATCTTCCCTCCTATGCAGCAATGACAGGGTCATTGAGTGGCCTCTGCTGAGTTATCTATCAGTGCCAGGGCCAAGAAAATGGCTAAGTCAGTAAAGAGTTCACCACATATTCCTGAAGTCGGGTGCCTGGCTAATATGTGAAGAGCTGAGCTCAGCAAGGAGCTCGCCATGCCATCTCTTATGTCTTAGTTGCTCTGAAGAGTCTGTTGCTCTGAAGAGACACCATGACCAAGGCAACTCTGTTAAAGGAAAGAGAATAAATAACTGGGGTCCTGCTTGTAGTTCGAGAGGTTAGTTCATTGTCATTATGGAGCAGAGCATGGTGGTATGCATGTTTCTGGAGAAGTAGCTGAGAACTTTAYCCAAGAGCAGCAGCAGCAACAACAGGAAGAGGAAAGAAAGAGACCCCCCATTCCACCACCACCCCACCCCCGCTGTGGGGATCATTGTTATTCAAATCCACCATATCCAGTCAGGTAAAGACAATAGGATCCCTGGGGCTTGCTAGCCAGGACCAAGTGAGACCAAGTCTTACAAAAATAAGACAAAGAGTGAGGAAAACAACCCTTTTCAAAGACAAACACTCACAAAAATAAGACATGAAATGAGGAAAACATCCCATATCCGGGACAAGCACATACACTTATTCTGTACCAAGAGGTACTGGTTTACTCGTACATATATGCAGTAAAATCTTACTCATGTGTCATGGGAAAATAATGACATGGTGTTTGAGGTGAGAGGATAAGGATATGTAAAGTCTCGGATAAACTAAAGAATTTGATTAAAATCCACCATCGGAGGGCTAGGAGTGTGAGACTCAGTAGTAGAATACTTGCCCCCATGCACAAGGACCTGAACCCCAGCGCTGCAAATCAAACAAATACAATCTGTGGTCTCAGTTGCTGTTCTGGACGTCCAGCAGATTGTGCGCTCAGAGCATCTCTGTAGAACAGGCCCATTATGGGGAGAAAACCATTTTATGCACATTGCTGAGCTTATAGCATTTATAAGCACCCACTATTCTCAAAATAGAGATCAGGAGCTAGAAAAGGGAAGGGAAGGGAGGGGGAAGGAAGGGAACCAAATGATGGTTTAGGATTCTCTGCAGGGAAAACTTAAAACTGTGTTGAAGCTTTGATCTTTGGGCTGGCAATGGGAGTGCATAGCTTGAGATTTTCAAACAAAACTTGCAGAGATGGCCTGAATCCATTGGTACCTCCCGGCTCCTGGTACAAGTAGGTGCAAATTCTGTTTAAAAAGAAAGCATGATCAATTTAGGCCTGCAGGAGTCCCACAGACTAACTAAAGCAATTATCTCTCAATCAAAGGTCACCAGGCATTCTTGAAAGTAAGTCACTGTGAGAGTTAGCAAAAATAGCACCCAAATCCTCCCAGGACTGCGGTTATTGACTGTGGAGTCAAAATACAAAATTGCTGCATACAAAACCCTTAGCGGAAAAAGGTATGAATCATAAATATTAACAAGATGTTGTCATCAGTAACTAAACAAAGAACCATATTCCAACTGAATAGAATTTATAAGACAAAAAATATAATTGTCCAAATTTAAAAGTAACTGAATAGATGTGTCCATCAACTTTATATTGCTGTGGCAGATACCCAAGAGAACAACATAGAGGGAGTGTTTATCTTGGCTCAGTACCTCAGAGGCTCCACTTAGTTCTGTTGCTCTTGGAGCTGTGCACAGTGTGGCAGGGCATGATGGACAGGGCATGTTGTGGGCAAAGTAGATGATTTCTGACAGAAACAAGCAGCATACAATACCAGTCCAGAAATGAGGTAAGTCTTTCCAGGGACCTGTTCCCATCAACCTGGCCCCATCTCCCAGTAATGATGTGGGAGCCATTAATTAAGTCAGAGTCGTTATGTTTCAGGCAGACTACAGCCAGCTGGTCTCCAAGCTTTCAACAAATGAGCCTTCTTGGTGGAAAAGGGGTACGGGGAACAGTGCATAGTGGTAGACCTAGAAGCAGAGTTGTAAGAGGGAGATTGCTTTTATCTAAAGATGTCCAGAGCGAAATCTATGAAGGTGTGAGCATGCTTGAGAAAAGAAGAACCAGTTCACCAAAACATGCTGCTGATGCAGCTCCATGTTCAGTTTAACCCTTTTAAACCAAGTGACGCCAGCAAAAGAGTAGAAAATTCCTGCAGTGATGTGTTTAGATACAGAACAGATGCAGCTTCTAAGCCCATCTAAGCTACACACGTTCCAAAGCCTTGTACAGAAACAGTGTATTTAACAACATGAGGGCAATGGAGTGACTCAGATGCTCCCTCCTTTCCATCCTACTCAGGAACTAGACCTGCATTAATCCAGGATTAGATATGACGTGCACAGCTTAAAAAATTTTTAAGGAATAAGAGAAAAAAATTAATGACTTCAGACTGGGAAACGTTACTGAATGCTAAGCACCACTCATAAAACATAGACTAACATATTTTACTTCATTAATATTAAAACTATAACTCACTTTTATACCATGAATAAAGTAAGATGAAAAGCATAGAGTTTAGGATGCTTTACTACAAAATGTAACATCATGGGATTCAAGTACTCTAAGTTGGAGCAAGGTTTGGAATTGGAGAAGGTATTGTTTTGTTTTGAGAAATGACAGAAATGAACAGGTCTCTTTGGCCTTCTCCCTGCCTTCCCACCCAATCAGGGAACAAGTCTTAGGAAAGATTTCGCTGACCTTCACCTGAAGCAGCAAGGCATATGACCTGCACTTGGTAGGCTGGTGATGGGAATGGCGTTGCCTCCTAAAGAAAGGAAATGAGCTCGTGTACAAAGGCCTTGCTAAGTCCACATTTACCGTTCAGCATCCTCGGTGTTTCTATCTGAAGGGGCCTACTTCATGAAACCCACTGCAAAAGCTTCAAGTGATCTCTGGCTGTGGATCTTCATTTCCTTATAAAGGCTCTCATGTCATATAAAAGTATATTAGAGCCAGAGACCTGGTTCGGTGGGTAAACATACTCCACGTGCATCATGAAAACTTGAGTTTAGATTCCCAGCCACATAAAAAACAGGGGATGCTTGTGTGTACATGTGACCCACCAGTGCTGAGATTAGGTGCGGAGAAAAAATTACTTGGACTTGCTAGCTAGCCTATGTATGTATGTATGTATGTATGTATGTATGTATGTATGTATTAATATATGTATATAAGTAGGTGAAAGCTGTTCATTCAGCATTTCTTAGACAAAACGGGTATAAATATTCAATTATCTCTGTCATTTTCATCACGTGAATATTAGAGCTTGTTTCAACAGCATGTTTACAAAACATGGATGATTTGATGTTGTCATTATGACATAATTTACACACTAATGATGTATAATGCTAGCAGGCAGATCAGTGAGTAACAAGTCACATCGTGTAAAGTTGAGTTTGCAATCTTTGTTTCAATCATAGTGAACTGGATATGATCCCTGAGTAACAGATTACTAATCCGCAAAGTGGAGTGAGGGATACTAGAGTGTTTGGTGATAGGTAGATGGTTCTAAATAATTAAGGTATATGATAACTTAAAGCATGTGTCAGCAGATGAGCTTCAAAGGGTTGGCTTGAGCCTAATTTGGGAAAACCTTGTGTGTTTGAAAAAGTCGGGGTAGCTATTTATTTAAATTCACATTTTAGAAACGTCATCCTGTTAGCAGAATATAGGCTATGAGTAAGGAAGCCCACACATGAAACAGGAGGCTTTATTTAAAAGCAAACAAAAACAGGAAAAAAAAAAAAAAACAACAAAATAATCGAGTCTTGAAGGCCGAAGTTGGAAGAGAGAGCTCAAGACAGATTCATGAGACGTCTTGTGCATAGGCCCCACTGTGTTTAAGATGTTCAACAGCACACCATGGCCCCATTTTACTCATTTCCTACATGTTAGTAGATTGGAAGCTTAGCAAAAAATTCACATGTGCAATCAATGTTTGCTCTTAAAAGAAAATGAAGCAAAATAATACTTTCTACATTTTTACCCTTGAGTATACTCACTCCTGAAATATGGCACTGATGTGTAAGTGAAAAAAAATTCTATTATTTATTTAGAATTATTGAAACATTTTTGTGCTATTATCATTGAGCAAAAACAAATCTGAAAATCTCTGGCTTGCAGGAGCTACCTTAAACATCATGTAATTAATTGTAAAACATTTGTAATAGGAATAGTTTTATTTTATAATTATTTTAGATCCTGATGAACTTTTGTTCCATTCTCTTGAAAATCACAAGTTTTCAAGAAAATTTCTCTGTTAAATAAGAAAAATACTTTCCAACTCTACACCAAAATGTATGACATGTGGCTGTTTTCTTCCTTCACCGATAAAATTCTGTGACTGATTGTTCCAAGGGTGGACAAATTTCACCATAAGATCATGAGAGGCGGTAAAGCAAGATGACATCAAAGGATCATTGAGTTAAATAATAAATACTTCAAGATGCCCCCAAGGCTTAGAAGTCCACAGCAGCAGACTATTTAATTAATAACCTGTACTTTACAAAACCCATCATTATCTATTTATGTGACAGACTGCTAAAATTTTTTAAAACTACTTTTTAAGTGATGTCAGTTTGCGCATTCACAGGTTCTCTTTATTATATTATGGACTCAAAAGGCTAACCCTTAGGTCACATCCATCCCACCTGCTCATAGTTCTATCACAAGTGTTTCCATTTATAAAACCTCTTCACAGCATTATTCACCTGACATCCTTTAAAGGTTCATTATATACAGTGACTATTTTAGAAATTCTATGTCTAGCTGGCGTGCCACCATCTTGGAAATGTGGTACCGTATCGTTAGGATGACTGCAGGTAAATGTTCCTTACGGTCTATACTAGTTTGAATAAGTGTCCCCCATGATCTTGAACATTTGAATACTTGCTTTTGTTAGGTTTGAGAGATGTGGTCTTGCTGGAGGAAGAATGTCTCTGGGAGCGACCTTTGAGGACTTAACTACTATGAACCATTTCTAGTTCTCTGTCTCTTCTTCATGCATGTGGTTCAGGATGATATGAGTCCTCAGACTCTGTTCCGGTCTTAGATCTGCCTTCTGCTTTCTCTACTCTGCCATGATAAACTCTCACCCTCTAGAGCCAGAAGCCTAACTAAATGTTTCCTATAAGTTGTCTTGGTTGTGGTGTTTTATTATGAGAACAAAGTAATATAGGACTCCTTGCATTCCTCATAAATATCTAGTTATATGTATGTGACCTTTGAACTGGCCCAAAGATCCACAAATCCACCTCTCCCCATGTTATTACTTACATAATTCAGGAGTCACTTTCTAGGCTTTCTACTATTTCTCAGAGCCAGCAAATCAATTTCATTATAGTATCACATTTTTAGCTACTATAGCTATACAATCTGTACATGATGGGCGAGTGCTTAGTTCTCTTAGTCTGAGTATCTTAACTTTGGGGCCTGTATTCTGGGTAACTTTTTCCAGTCTAAGGACTTACTGATAACATGTCTCTCCAAATGTAATGGAAATAACTAAGAATAAAAACAACATCTTACCCAATACCAAACCCCATGCTGTCTCATCTGGGAATTTACTTGAACTTGGTTGGGTGGTAGTTTGGGGCAAAAGGTGAAAACAGTCCTGTGATAGAAAGGATGGGGATGGTTGGATTTATCTCAAGCTGCATCAAGGAGAGTAAAATCCAACAAATCCTTGTGTTTCAAGGAAGATGTCTGATGCCCATATCATTTGCTGTATGTGTGAGCAGTGCCTGCCTTTCATTTACTCGGTTAATATCTTTGTGTTGTGGCTCCTTACCAAGCCCAGTTAGACATTCAGTGCTGGAAAAGTATGCATGTTTCCTGCTTTAAAGAACTTTATCTTAAGAATGGGAAGCTATTAGGAGACTATTAGATGGAACAAATATACCATCATAATATAAAAAGTGTGTTTTAATGAAGGAGAGGCAGGCTGCAGAGGAGAGGTAAGCAGCCACGTTGGGTATGAGAAATGATACTGGTCTGCATTAATGTAGCAGAGGGGAAGAAGAGGAGTAGAAAGCAGGGATTCAGAAAGGCGTAGGACTTTATAGCTAATTACACAAGAAATGGGATGATTTTCCATGTTTATCCTAGGCACTTCTTTGCCCGATTAGCTTTTTCATGATTATAAATAACTTAACCTTCAAATATCAAAAGATAAAGAGAGGGAGAGAGAGAAGGGGAAAGGCTGTTGCTCCAATCCCCAGTTTCAAGAAGACAGTAGCAGAGTCTGGTGCAACAAGGGGAGAAATTGGAAGAATCCTGCTATGATAAAGTAGTGTAATCTCACATTTAGAGATAATATGTTAAAGGAGATGCATATAGGCAAGGAAGATCAATAATCAGATTATTGCAGGGTCAGGAGTTCAAGAAGATGTTGATCAGGAAAGCATTGATTTGAGAATCATCAGAGTGGATGTTAACCCAAGTCATAGAAGCTGTGAGATCACAAAGCCAGAAAATATGGAAAACCATATATCATGAGGCTGATGCCCTTGAGGGACCCAAAATGGCAGCTACTCCACATGAACGACCAAAAAGGGGGGCATTTATAAAAGAATAGGCCAAAGCCACGGCAATGGGAGGAACACTACCACTGACTGCCCATTGAAAGGCAGCTTAGCCAGGAAACTGGCCCGGAAAGTCAAGGGCTTCTAGCATTCAAATACAGAGCAGTATGCCTGTTGAAGTCCAACCACTTGTAAGATGCTGCTTCTGTCAGCTTGGTTGTGTTCTTCTGTGCATCACAGCCAAGAAGAGGAAAAACAGTATGATATACCAGGAAGATGTGTAGAGATTGAGTGTGGTGTGTCAGAAGATGCTGAAAGATCCCCTACAAGACTGTGCTTAGAGATATTGTCTGGAACACCAGGGATGAAAGAGGAAAAAATGGTTGTGCTTGAACCTAGATATTAGAACCAACTTTACTTCTATGTAATTATATATGACCTTCCTCTTTTTGCCTAGAATGGAAACAATTCTATTACATTCATGGAACAATTCTATTACATTCATGGGTTTTACTTCAGCTATTTTTTTCCTCCCCCAAAACACATCTCATAAATTTGCTTAGTAAAAGTAAAATTCTAACTTGGTTTCTCTCACTCTCTCTCTCTCTCTCTCTCTCTCTCTCTCTCTCTCTCTCTNTCTCTCTCTCTCTCTCTCTCTCTCTCTCTCTCTCTCATTGTGCAAAGAATTATGACAGTCTAGTCTCCGAAAAGCTGGGGATTCTTTGAATACTCTCTGGTAAATAAAGTATAAAAAGATTTATGGCAAAGGAAAGCCTTCTGTAAAAGACACTGTCCATTGTCTTTATGCATACGTAAATTATGTGAGACACAGGGGTGCAACAACAATAACAGGTTTTGGCTGTCCTTGAACAAGATAGGACGTGGGGGTGGGGAGGAGGTATGGGATGTAGAACAGGCACAGCGTGGATGGTGGGGGCTGGGAGAATAAAATACAGAGTGTAAAAACTAAATAAATTAAAAAAAAAGGGGGAAAGAAGAAGAGAAAAAAAAGAAAATAGGAAATGCTCCCTTAAAAGCTACTATATATTTCGATTAATTGACCTAAATCTAAAAATGGATTTTTATTTACTGTCTTGGTTCCACTGTGCAAAACCTTAGAAAAATAAATGTGACTGTAGTGTACAGAGGAATCCAACTATGTAGGTTTAGTTGGGGAGGTTGCAGTTAAATGCTAGCCTGTACTGCCTGATGAGTTTGAGGCTAACCTGGAATTCATAGAAAGATGCTGTCTACACAGAAACGCCTCCAAACTAATGAATTTCCACATTTTCTTTCCTAAAAGCACTGTCAGTTGATAATATTAGAAATGTTAAGTGATTCTTCTATAGAAAGTTTACAATTCAGGGAAAATGGCTACCAAATCATACAAATATGGAGAATCTCATTCAAGTTTGGTAATTATTTGACAGTCAGTAATCTGCACAAGAATATAATCATAACTCCAAATCATGTTTGCCCTTGATCACTTTTTTAAAGCAATTTGGTAATTATAAACAGGATCCATCTTTAAGAGAGCTCAGATGATCACTTTAAAATGATCACATGGATACCCATAATACATAAATTGTTTTAGCATCCTGTACACTGAACACAGGAAATTTAACAGTTTCTTTGTTCAAACATTGACCTTTAGATTGGACATGCCACTGCTGGGACTGTATTTAGATTAATTTCTCAGAAAAAAATCTATTTCTATTAAAAATTTTTAAAAATTCTTTTTAAAATTTTTTTATTTATTGAAAAGGGAAGTAAAGGGAAGTAAAAATACTTTATGATAAAATTAAAGATTTACATGGAAAATATTTCAGATAAACATGTTATTTCATGGAAATTAAGGAATAAAGAGGTAGACATATAAAACATTGCTAAATTAATTGAAATATAGGAT
>BDUI01000022.1:1170061-1184461 GCA_002335545.1 Apodemus speciosus
AGATAAGGAAAGACACGGAGGGATGGAGAGAGAGAGAGAGAGAGAGACAGAAAGAGAGAGACAGACAGAGAGAGACACAGAGACAGAGACAGGGACAGAGAGCACATCTAACAAGTACTGATTGTCCAAAGCACCAGCAGTTAACTCCATACGTCTGGTATGTCCAAGTACCACGGGATTATCATCTCTATCCTGTGAGCGTCAGGTGTAGTAAAATAATGTGTCAGAGGCTTTAGTGAGCCAACTGTAGAAATTATCCCACTTATGAATATTCCTCTCAGGAGATTTCTAAATCACTTTTTAAAATTGCCTTGTGAAAATGTGTCTATGTAAACCCATCAAGTTTGATCATTATGAACAATAAACATTTTGCTTTTAGATTCTTACATTCAACCTAGGAATACATTCCACCTGTTTTAGGGATTTATGCTTGCACCATGAGTAGGAGGCGTATGTGTACGTTCATCAAACTGCTCAAGAGGAGGAAGAAATGCCAGCACAGAGCAGGTTTGGATGAACTGCAAGCAGTGAGAAAGCTGGCCATGCAGTACACTGGTCGCTTACTCCTAATTAAGGAAGTTCCCTGTAGCTGTAATGCCAGGAACAGCCATGCCTCTGCCTAGAAAGCTTGCTACACTCACTAGGGAAAAAAAAAAAAACAAGCTGTGGAGTTGCAGTCTCTGCTTGAGAGTAATAGCGGCTAAGCCCTTGGAACATTTTATTCTACGTGAGCGAAGCAGAGAGAGTTTGCTGAACTATTTAACAAACGGAACTAACACTTTTTCAGATGCTAATTTTCCATTTAGATTTCAAGTAAAATGAACTAATATTAGCGGGAGATATGTTTGCGTCATCACCATCATCATCATCATTACCATCATTATTTTAATTTGAAAAATTATTAACCTCATGCCAGCAACTTTCTGGTGGGGGAAAAAAAAAGGAGCAGACAATGAGATACATAGAACATGGGTGTTGGAGCGAAAGAAGCCAAATGAAGGAACTAAAGGAAAAAGGGTTGGAAAAGCAATAGATGGATAGCTTTCTAAAGAGAAGAGGCTTCTTGTCCTGGAGATATACAGGCTCAGTGCAGACCTTGACTGTAGCATGTTTGTCCAGCTACGGTCTCTGAACTAAAGCACAAGATGCCGTGATTGGTGATTGACAACGGTTTTCTGGTTTTCCGGTATGTTTAATCCATAGAACTCCCTGGCCTCTGTGGTACATATTCTCAGCAGTGGGGCCCACAAACCTGGCAACCTGAGAAGTGCCGTGTTAGAAGATAGAAGACGTATTAGATTCTGTGTCCGCCCTTGAGCGATTCATAATCTATCCTTAATGCTCTAAGCCTGGGGGTTTTGTAGCTGTAAAGTACAGATAATAATAGTTTCTTTGCCAGTTTCAAGGTAAATGAGGTAAAAGGAAAATGTCTTCCGAGGCTTTCCAGGGCTTATGTATTGATTAAAGTTTTCTATTTTAATTGTGGACATGTGTGAGGGCTGAGCATGATTTTGAGAAAGAAAAAGAAGTGAGGGCCTGTAAGGAATAAAAAAAAATAATAATCTTCTTAAAGTCATTTCCCACATTTATCAACTAGTGAGAAAATGTGAAATAGTCCTGGGTATATTTCCTTACTTTTTTTTTCCTTCTGCTAAACTATTTATTTTAACTTCTATAGTGGATTATAAACTAATTCGTACTAGCCTGTAGCTCCAAAGCCCTCTTATTCAGGCTTCTGAGTCCTGGAATTATAGGCAGCTGCATGGGCCACCACACCCAGTTATATCTGACTCCGTCTCTTCCCATCCTAGTAATTCTAAAAATCTTGTTCTGACTTTTTAAGGCATTTGAAGGAAAATAGCCTACCATCCCCTTTAATAACAATTTCTTATTCCTTATGTTAAAACAGAACAGCAAAATAAAACTGAAAATAAAGATTTTTATCTTAGCTTGGCCTTAAGACTCTCCTGCTTCAGAACAGCTCATTTCTGCATGTACATTTTCAGGTCATTGCTATTGTTCTTCTTTGGCTATTTGTGCCTGGGGGCAATCTTCCTGTGCATGAAGAGGCTTCCAGTCACCTATTTCTCTGATTCCTTTAGCAGCAGCAACAGAAGAACCAGAAGTGATCCCAGATCCGGCAAAGCAGACAGACAGAGTGGTGAAAATCGCGGGCATCAGTGCTGGCATCTTAGTGTTCATCCTTCTCCTCCTGGTTGTCATAGTAATTGTGAAAAAGAGGTAAGGTCTGATGCTGTCCTGTACCACACACTCAGATATGCCACTGATTTTCATGTTTTCCCTCCAAACTCTTTGACAAGTTCTAATAAGTGTGCCTGCACCTCAGTTTCTTATTTGGGATTTTTTAAAGCAAAGTCTTACTTAGCTATTTGTAGTTTGTTCAAGGATACAACCATAGAATTTGGTTAACATTTGCTTAATGTAAAATTGTAAGTTTCTTGAATTTCAGAGATACATAGGAAATTCATCTTATTTTAAGAGTTGTTATTATTAATCATAATGAAATTGATGGTTATACGATTATGGTGCTCGGGCCAAAGTCGGAATTATTTTAATTTTTAATTAATTTTTTTCAATGTGGGTTACGCATGAGACATGCATTTATTTCTCCAATTAAAAATGTTGTTTCATGACATTGTATATTAAATATTCACTGACTAAATTTTTTTTTTTTAAAGAAGAGTAAATGCTTAAATTGAACTTTGTCTTTTATACTAAGTCAGCCAATGTCGCCACCTCCTGGAGTTCAGCAAAGATATTACGACTTCCTGGAATTTAAACTTTTGTATTCTGGGGATAAAATTATACTCTTCTCAAAAGGATACTTTTTTAAAAAAAAATTGAGCTACTTGATCATTGTGTAAGTTGTTAGAATCTGTAAGTCATTGTCTTCGAAACTAGTGTGGCACTTCAGTCATTCCAGTCATGAGTTTTAGATAACGCTACAATTTGGAAACACTTAAGAAAAAAGGAAAACGATCTTTACATGTAGAGTGCATTCTAAGAGCTTCATATGTACAGCTGGTTTTGCTTTTTATAATTGTACTGATGGTGTAATAAATAATGTTGCTTATATTGCGTGAACTTCATAGTGTGCTTTCTACTTAAAATAAACATTAACATTATGGATAAGACTCATATGCTAATCACAATTCCGTGAGCATCTATTTTAATATATTGCCTCTTTACAATTGTCCCCGGAGATATATATGTTGGAGAAGACACATCTGCATTAGAAACATTAGGTATGCACCGCAGTGTTTTGTGTTCAATTAGCTACATATGTGCTTTTCCCGAACAGTGCTTTCTCCTTGCTGTTGTCTACTACCTCTAGGATTGGTAACATGTCCTAGGTGAGCCAATATTGAAATATTTTAGAAACACTAGGTTTCCAGGAAAGATCAGTAAAATCATGGAATAGAACCTTCAGACCTTACTTCTCTGTTTAATTTAGATTTGTACTTGGAGGGTGAAAAAACCCAGTGGCTTAGAGAGCTAACAACACTTCTTCATCCTTAAGTGGAAGGTCACATCCGATTGGACGCATGAGAATGACTTCTGACTGTGTCCTCCTCAGAGTGGAATTTAACCTAGTTGTAGTTGTTCTTGTTGATGGATTTGTACTAGGAATGACAAGTGAAAGCTAAGGTCCTTCCCGTTGCTAAGCCAGTCACTGAAGCGAGGATGGGGGAGGAGGTAACAGTCTCCGACAGCGCTCTAGAGCCTTCACTGACGTCTTCTGGTTTACATTGTCAATGATCAGATCAACAAGCCTCCCTTTAAGTCTTTCACATTTAAGCTTTCATAATCTTCGTACTGGATAAAAAGTCTCCTGAGCTCCCAGTTCCCTCAACAGCACCTCCTTGACTGAGGAAGACCATTATCTTTTAGAATAGATGAGGTGTTTGCTACCTTCTGGACTAAGTCATGCCTGGAGTACTTTAACTCCTCACTCACTGCAGCACAGTTGTGAAGGCTTCGACTCATAGTTGGTGTCACACACACACACACACACACACACACACACACACACACACCATGCGAGTTAAGCAAGAGTAATTTATTATACCACAAAAGTATGTAGCAGATGTGACAGAATTTAGGTTAAGGTTCTATGCTATACAGTAGTTTCTTTTGACTATAGAAATTCAAAATAACAAGATGGAAACAGAAACCTTTACCTTCACGACACCTGCATTTTCACAAGAAATTGTAAAGTTGCTTTAGACTATTCCTCACTGGGAATAATCTATGCAGGGATATTTCCCTCATTGAAAATAGTTCTGTGTGTTTGGGTTGCAAAACTTAGCTTAGAATTCAACCAAATAAAACTTTACAGCTGAGATTATATAGAAAGTAAGTTCTTGGGCTATGAAAGGGATATTGCACTTTTCAGAACGCGATGTCATTTTTTTTTTTCAGTTTAATCGCTGTTGAATTATTTCCAAATATATGCCATTTTTCATTGATTGTATATATTTTAAATGCACAGCATGACTACATTACAACTTCCTACATCAACTTGAAATCATGTTTCAATACAGTAAATGTTTGTGGATACCATGGTCACATGCATCTACTGTGGGAACACCTTCATGCATATGTAGCATATGGTGCCTGTATTCACATATCGTGTATATATTGTGTACCATTAAGATACGCCCAATGTGTAAAAAATATAGGTGTTACTTTGCACACATTAACATCATAACTTTATGTTTTGTATTTAAAATAAACTGCTATATTTAGTATACACATTCTATACACAGCTGCTCCATCTGTCATGACATTCAGATGGCAATGGATGACAGAACGAACGCTTCAACTGCATGTCGAAAAACACACAATCCATTTAACTTTTGAGTTCTCTGGCAATATAAGAAACGTCAGCATGTTACTGTTTTTTTTTCCCCTAATTCTGTATTAAAAATTTTATTTTTTTGCTGCATTATCTGTCTGTTTAACCGCATGGCAAAAGAACGCTAACAGTGCATGGGCAACTTAACAGTGCAGAGCCTAAGAGGCCAGATTTCATTTTGTTCCGTTTTCTTTTTAACGCACATTTTTTTCTGCTCTCTTGGATGTGACGGAGTCATGCTTCTCATTCACCATTGCTTCTCTTTCCCACTGTCTGTGATCTGCTTCCCAGGAGGAGCTACTATTCTTACTCCTACTACCTGTAAGTAGAAAATGGGTCGTTACAACTTTACATGTGTCCAAAATGCAATATCCCTTTTCAAAAAGCCCACAGAAACAGTGTTGTCAGTTTGGTAGTCTTTCAAAAAAATTTTATTTTTCTGGACGCTAAAATTATAGAGTATTATCTCTTTTGATAATCTTTTTTTAAAAGGGATATTGTGTTTCTATATGTTCAGCTACTTTTAATTTTTAATTACAGTTTTTCCATGAGTAGCTTTATCCTAAGGCTAAGAACATCATTTATTTACTTATGTCAAGTCTGTACCCTCTTAGCAATGTATTTATACATCTAGTAACTAATGTGGCTTGGACTTCCTACTTTAGAATATGTAGATATACTATATAATATTGTATCACATTTGTGAAAATGAGCCCAGCGAGATGTTTGTACAGCATTCAGACTGCCCTCAAAGGAGGCAAACCAAATAGGACCTGTGAGTGTGACATCACTTTATATATTTTCCCAGTTATTCGAAAGGTCTATGACTTACAACTGTCCTTGCTGGCCATTAAAACTGTTCATATGGTATTACAAAAATAAACTGATAAAAGAGAATGTAGTAAGAAGGGCAGCGATATTAAAAGGCTTTTGCGGAATGGGGGAAAATGAGCTTGTTTACTACAGTTTAAATAAAGGCTTGATGAAAGAAGCCAAAAACAAAACCTGTGAGCTGACTGTGGAATCACAATGTCATCACTTTCATACTCTTCAGTTCCAAACCCACCTATGACTAAGGTATGGCGAGTCATTTATGGCATGGACAACACTGGACATTCGATTTCCTGAGTCATCTTCAAGTTGACTTCCTTAGATTCCAAGATAGTTAGCCATTCAGTCCAAGGTTATCGCACTGTGCAAGGCTCGAGGATTGAAACTATGTTTGAGGCATACAGCCTGCAGTATCTGTATCACTAGGTAAGGTTTCAGCCAGCTTTAGAGCAAAATTTTATAAGTCAATCACTTCAATGTGGCGCTGCCAACGTTTTAAATATTGCAAACATTTGGCTTCCTACAATCTGCTAAAACAAGCAGGTGTAAAATAACAGTGCTCTTAGCTTATTGTGATGAATCATAATACACTTGTTAAATCACGTTTGATGAAGCCAATGGCAATTAACTGTACCATTTCATACAATGATGGAGTACTTTTCCCCTTTACGGCCCACCCATACATCCACCTGCAGAAGTTTATGCTGTTGGCTGCTTCGATAATGAAAGTCATTTGCACATCTGTCAGACTCAAGTACTCACAAAATGAATTGCTTAACTGTCCTGAAGTGTGCATTATGTGTGCTCATTGCTCAGGGATAGACAAAGCATGAGACACACTAGAATCAATATGTATTTAGTTACAAGAATGTCAATAAGCCTACCATTAAATGTCAATGTACCTGTATTAGAATGGGATTCCTTTTGGTGGGGGCGTAGGTAACATTGCTCTTCTTGACATCATTGCAAGATTATACTGTTGCTGTGATTGACACATACAGCTACTGGTACTTTAAATCCTAACTAGATAAAAATGTGATAAGGAAATACACTTTCAAAGGCTACTTAAACACTCCTAGGGATACTAATCTCAATTTGATTTCTTTTACAGAGGTAGGACTATAATGGAACTCAAATGGAATAAAAAAAAAAACTATGATATTTGATCTTATTTTCATTAGCATTATGTCATAGTAACTTTTTTTTTTTTCATATGAAAACAGTTATTTATCACTGGTGTTAACTCACTGCGTTTCACAATACCCTGAATGAAAGGGTTGCAGTGAGGATAGAAGTGATCATCGTGATCATCTGGCTGTGGCTGCCTGACTTTACAGCTACTCACAAAGGTTATATTCCAACATTGTATCTAAGTTGATGGATTTGAAAAGTCCTTGCTTGATCACTTTCCTATTTTAGTTCTTGAAAAATACTTTTGAAAAGCTTTACCCATTCATGAAATACATATAAAGTATTCATTCGTAAGTCCTCTAAGTTTAAAGTTGTCATGTCCATTTGCTGCATTCTGCCCATTTTTAACATTTAACAATATTTTGATCCATATTTCATATTACACCGTTTCATTCAAATCTATTTCTCATGCTTTTAAAGGAATAAACCAACCTTGCCCAAGGGGGGGGGAAATGATTTAGAGAAAATTTGCAAGTTTTATTTGTTTGTTTTTGAGACAAGGTCTTGCCACAAATCCCAGTTCAGGAAGGCCTTGAGTGTTCCTAAGTCAGCTATTTCTGAGTCCTGGGATTAGAATTGAGCACCACCACATGGGGCTAAGACTTATTTGTCAAGCATTCCTCTGCTGCTTCAAGATGGATCAATGACAGCATATCTGGGTTGTATTTGTGTTCTTTTCTAATGCTTAGCAAACAGTGTAGCCATTACCATAGGCTTCCTAATGTGACAGTAAACACAGTGTAAACAGCTGGGTATTGTGTAATAGTTGAAGCTATGGAATGAGGTCATTCTTCATTGCTTATTAGATAGGCAACCTTGGGCAAGTTCTTTAACTCCCCTAAGCCTCAATGAACTCATCTATAAGATGAGACTCCTCAAGCAGTTTTCAGTGGATTGATCTGGGAATTAATTGAGTTAACCAATGGAAAGTGCCAAGTACCTAGCAGGTACAATTTATCTCTTCAACAAGTATTTATAGAGTGTCTGCTGTGTGCTCTAAGTATCCTGGCTCTGATGTGTAGGTGGTGCAGGTGATCTTTCCCTTTACTGAGCACACGGAGAAAATGACTGAAAAAAATTACTGTCATGTGACGTGACAGCGTTATCTCAGAAAATGAACGTGTTACTACAAAAGTCACCTGAATTAGATTGTGCGTGGATCGGCCATAGCAAGCTTCCCAAGGAAGTCGATTTGGAGTCACAGTAAATAGACACTAGGCAAGTACTAGAGCCAAAGCATGTTGCAGGCTTAAGGGAAAAAAATCCTTTGTGCTGGTGAACTAGCAGGAAGTTTGAAATGTGGCTATCTGTTGTCTACATGTGCTCTGGTGGTGGTTGGCGTCAATCATTGCCTTTAGAAAATGAAATTATTGGGCAGTGGTGGCGCATGCCTTTAATCCCAGCACTTGGGAGGCAGAGGCAGGCGGATTTCTGAGTTCGAGGCCAGCCTGTTCTACAAAGTGTGTTCCAGGACAGCCAGGACTACACAGAGAAACCCTGTCTTGAAAACCGACCCCCCCCGAAATGAAAGTATTGAATAGTACTAGTATTTCTATTTTTTCTTATGTCTATTTAATTATAAGAGGGGTATCATTGCTGCCAATATCAAATAAACAAGTTGTTCAGGTTTTAGAAAAATTAATTCAGAGGCCAGGGGAGATGGCCCAGCAGTTAAAGAACACATTCTACTTTTGCAGAGGACTTGAGTTTAGTTCACAACACCCATGCCAGACAGCTTACAACTGCACCCATAACTCCAGCTCTATGGGCATCAGATGCCCCTGGCCTTCAGAGGTACCTGTGCGCATATGTGTACTCATGTAGATACACACACATGCACACACACACACACACATGCACACATGCATGCACACGCACATACACACACGTACACACACATGCACACACGCACACACATGCACACACGCATGCACGCACATACACACACGTACACACACATGCACACACGCACACACACATGCACACATACATGCACGCACATACACACACGTACACACACACGCACCTTTAATATAATACAAATACCTGGAAATGGTAATGAAATCTAACATACCCATTCTGAAACATTGCTGTTATTTCTAAAAATTCAGATTATTTTCCAACATTTGTGTCAAGTGCCCGGACTCCTTAGGACAAGTTGCCCTCAAACTGTTCTTCAACTCCTCACACTGTTCTCATCTCCCTCCATTATGTCTCATGTCTCTGTCGAGATCTCTATATATTTCTGCGAAGTTTCCTCTTGGCCTGGAAAGAAGAGTTGGTAACACTATGTGCAGCCAGTGTTGTCAGCGAGGGATGGTATTGACGGTAGTGATGGTTCTCGTGGTGTTGCTGGGGGTAGATAATAGTCTTTGTCCTCGATTTTAATATTACGAATGCCTGCTATCCCGTCTATGTGAACGATCAGTGTACACCAGCAAGCATGGTTTATGCATGCTTATGCAGTTGGGACTGAGATTTAGTTTTTGTGTCCTATATGTTAGTCGTGTGCTGCTTTAGTCAACTCTTACAAGCCTCAGAGGAAAATAACCTACAACCACTCTTGGAATGTACAAAGCACTTTAAAAGGAAATCTCGTGGACATAAACTCCATCTATTCAATGAGATTTTGTAGTGTTTGTGGTATGTTTAGTATAGGCAGTAATGGGGACCATAAGAAAATATCCTACCACTGAGGTAAGAAATGGCGTTCTTAACACCTGGGAAATATTTCCGAGGCAGTGTTAACTGCTACCATAAAGTGAATAATACAGTTTACACTGGACAGTGTCTTTAAAGTGCCTCTGTAAAGAAGTTGCCTGGCGAGTATAAGTTAACTCTTTTATATACCATTAGTAGATTTTAGTTGCACGTTCATGAGCAACACAGAGAACAGAGGGTTGTTAGAGGTGTTTGTCAGTTGGTTTTTTTGTGTTTGGTTGGTTTGTTTTGATGTGGGAGACAAAGGGGTCAGTATTTATGTCATTTGAAATGGTAACTCTAACTCCTATAACCCTATATAATTCTGCTGCTGCATTTACCAGACATTTCTGTAGTGGATAGTATGAATGAGAAGTCTAAAATACATATTAGGGTTGGTTCATGTCAGCCTTCCAAGCCTATGGTAATTGACATTAAACCTCTGTATAGCATTTTCTAATTTTTCCCAGTATCCTTCTTACACAGCATATGATTCAGTTCCATCTCTTCATAAGGGTTTGAGTCACATCTGGCCGGGGTTGATTTAAAGGTTGATTTAGTATTGATTAATACTGTGACTACTCTGATCCATGTGCCTGTGCTCTGAGTGTTTGTGGATTTTACTTAGGAACAGCAGAGGAAAGAATGGCCCTTTCCCTTGTTTTAGTTGGCAGCTCTGATAAAGCAAAGTTAGGTCATGTTGTTAGCAAGACCATCTAGAAGTTATCAAAGGCAGTCCTCATTCAAGAGGACTTTTAAATTTTTAAAGTTTTTACATAACTTTTTGAATTAACTTTTCTTTAGAACTGTTTGTCTATACTCTTGTTGAAATGTTATTAAGGAAATTATTTCTTTTTTCAAAAGAAATCTCCATTTTTTCTAGATTTATTCACTTACTATATATAAGTACACTGTAGCTATCTTCAGACACACCAGAAGAAGGCATCAGATCTCATTACAGATGGTCGTGATCCACCACCAGTGGTGGTGGGATTTGAACTCAGGGCCTCTGCAAGAGCAGTCAGTGCTCTTAACCACTGAGCCATCTCTCCAGCCCCAAGGAAATTATTTCTTTTGTTTTTAATATACACCATGTACTACGATTATTTCCATCATCCAGTACCCCCATTTTACCCTGCTCTCTTTCCCTCTGAACCCAGACCTAAGTAGAAGAAATAGTGAGACTCTTGGCTTGACAGTGAGAATATCAAGAAGCTCACAAATGAGGCCGTGCTACAACAATGAGCCAACGTATTGGTTTGTGTGTTATCTTAACTCCTGAAATTAGGAGCAGTTCTTAGGTTTCTAATCTGTATCTGTAACCTTGTCCTCAGGCTTACTTGAGCCACTTTATTGCTGGTGTCACCTGTCCCTCAGGGCTCCCACTCAGGCCACCCTCTTGTTTTTGCTTTGGCAGCAAGCTTGCTAAGAAGCGCAAAGATGCAATGGGAAACACACGTCAGGAGATGACCCACATGGTGAATGCTATGGACCGGAGTTATGCTGATCAGAGCACCCTGCATGCAGAAGACCCCCTGTCCCTCACCTTCATGGACCAACATAACTTCAGTCCGAGATGTAAGTTATACATTAAAATTTTCATGAATGCTCTTGAAGCTTATAGAGCATATTTAATTTTACACTATAGCTTTTGAAAGAAGAAGCCAGAGAAGCAGGTAGGGAGAGCAAAACAAAACTGATGTTACCATGGAATTTACAAAAAGACATATGTTCCGTTTTGGTACAGGGTTTAGTTTAATTTCAATCTAGGGATTTGTTAAAACGAAATCATAAGAAACTTTCAGAACATAGAGCCAGACAGACAGCATGTGCCATCGAATTATCTTAATTATGTCATTTTCTATATAAAATTGGTGTATGTATGCTATTTATACTTTTTCTTTATAGAAGATAAGGGTTCATTTGAGAAAAAATAATTCTTTCTAGGCATTAATGGTATAAGTAATTATTCCACTAAGGAAATCTAGTATTAGTCCTGAAGAACTAATCAGTCTGGCGGTTCCTCAGAAAACTGAACATGATACTTCTGGAGGACCCAGCCATACCACTCCTGGGCATATATCCAGAAGACTCCCCAGCATGCAATAAGGATACATGTTTCACAATGTTTATAGCAGCCTTATTTATAATAGCCAGAAACTGGAGGGAACTCAGTCCCTCAACGGAAGAATGGATACAGAAAATGTGGTATATATACACAATGGAGTACTATTCAGCCATTAGAAACAATGAATTCATGAAATTCTTAGAGAAATGGATGGAGCTGGAGAGCATCATACTGAGTGAAGTAACCCAGTCTCAAAAGAATACCCAAGGCATGCACTCACTGATAAGTGGATATTAGCCTAGAATCTTGGAATACCAAAGACTCAATCCACCTACCAAATGCTGTCCGACAAGAAGGAAAGAGTGGACCCAGGTTCTGGAAAGCCCAATGCAGCAGTGTAGGGGAATACCAGAACAGGGAAGTGGGAAGTGTTGAATAGGGGAACAGGGGGAGGGAAAAAGACATATGGGATATTGGGGGGAGGCGGGGAAACCAGGAAAAGGGAAATGAAATGTAAATAAAGAATTTATCCAATAAAAAAAAAAAAAAAAAAACAAAAAAAAAAAAAAAAAAAAAAAGCTAACCAGAGATGGGGAGGTTAGTTCCTGGATAAAGAACTTACCAGACAGGCATGAGAGCTGGAGCTCAGAATACCAGAAGCCTTATAAGGTGCAGGTAGATGTTTAGCCACCTGTCATCCTAACACTTGGTTGGCATTCAGGAGTGGGTCCCCGAGGGAAGCTGACTAGCTAGAATCACCGGAATTAGTGAGCTCCAGGTTACTAAGAGAACCCAGCTCAGTGCATTAATAGAAGAGACATTGAGGAAGCCGTATAATAGCAACTTCTTTGGGCATACACACACACACACACACACACACACACACACACACACACACACACATACATGCTCGTACACGGCAACATGCATATACTTACACATACCATACACGTAAGAAAAAGTTTTAACTACATGAAAGATTGGTCTTAAGTTTCTAAGTGTAGAGTATGAAATCTAAAAGTGTAGTTATATTGACTGGCTTGCAAAGATTGATGAAATCACAACTGCATTCATTTCCCCATTCCCCCGTACATAGATTCTTCCAGAATTACTAATGTTGACCTATGAAGGAAGTGCTTTTAAAATGTCTCTACTGAAGTCCTGTTTAAGCACAGAGGATTTGAATAATTGCATAATTTGAATATCCTATGAAAAGTATTCCCTTTCAAAGTTTTGTGTTCATTTAAATTTAAGTTAATGTGCCTAATTAATTTCTTCAAATCTTTCAGTAAAATTGATGCTAGAGATGGACAGATCAAGTTTTTCATTAGTGTTTCATATACAAGGCATTTCTGTAACAGGTCTGATCCTAATTTGGTTAGCATGCATTTAAGAGGGCAATAAAGTAAATAAAATAATATTTCTAGGCAAACGATAAACATAGGGAATGGCAACTTTACACACTTTCAGTTAGTCTATGTCATTTCACAAAGGGGATTTTTTTTGGAAACCTCTAGCTTGATGAAAATTTTCAATAATTGTTGGCTTTGAATATCAGCTGTCATTTTCCTGGTGTATATTCATACTAAATGAAGTTAGACATACTGTTAGTTATTTTGGAATTCAGTTATAATCATGTGAAGGACTATCCAGCCTATTTTATTTTTATTTCACTATTAAGATTGAACCACAGAGAACAATGTAAAAGACTAAATTCTATGACTGTTGAAAGTTTGCTTAAAATATGAGTGTATCATCTCTCCAAGTACTTTATTCAGTGTTTAATTGATTACAGGTCTGAATATATTTCTGTTCCATGACCCTTCTGTTTTGGCCCATATCAGAACCTGACGATAAAGTATCAGTTCTGAAAGTGTAACTATAAATACCCACTTATGAACTTAGGAGAAGGATTAAACCAATTCCCCGAAGTTAGCTGGGGAAAAAGGAATTAGAATGAATATAAGATCTTTATTTCTGTAAGTACCTAATCTTCATAGTTCTAAGATCCATGGTTCCTTTTCCCCTAATTTTATTATTTTTATAATGTCAAGCTAAATAATTTGGCTTTTTAAATTGAACAGAGGCCCAACTATAAAACTATAACTATGGATACAACTCTTTTGACGTTTTACAATAACCCTGCTAGAAAAGAGTGTTTTACCCTTGCAAAATACAGAAATCAAAGCAGGTTGTGCCATTGTATTTTTAAAGAAAATACAAACCAACTATAAAAAAGTATTATAAAGGTATAATAATTGTAAATAAGAATAGAACTTGGAGCCAAGCATTCCTTCATAAGCTCTGTTCTCCCCACAGTGCCCAATGATCCACTTGTGCCGACTGCTGTGTTAGGTGAGGCCTGAGAYGCTTATTACCAGTTTTTATTTTATTTTATTGTTTTGCATGCATCACCACTCCTTGCATAGGTTGTACCCTGTCCACATAGCAACAATTTGCCTTTTGGTAAGTGTCTTGCCACTTCAGATAGACTTCCCTAGTCTAAACAGACAGCAACCTTGTTTCATATGAACAGGCCTGGGAGATTTAAATGGAAGGCACCCTGTTTAGAACAACACACCAGCTTCAGCTTGTGTTGGACTTCAATCAGCATTGCCCCTAATGGATGGCTAATGTGAAATGAGCCCAGACACCCCATTCCCAAGGGCTAAGAATGTCTGAGCACCTAGCTGATGTGGGGAAGTCAGCTTTTTTTTTTTTTTTTTTTTTG
>BDUI01000022.1:1185156-1227869 GCA_002335545.1 Apodemus speciosus
GGATCAAACTCAGGTCCTCATGCTAGTTTCTTTACCAATTGATGAATCTTCCCAGCTGATATAAGAGTATATAGGAGTATTCTGGGTCATCAATTCCCCACTAAACCCATTTGGTCCTGGGCTTTTTTTTTTTTTTTTTTTTTTTTGGAGGGGGGGAAGTCAGGTTTAAGTAGCAGATTTTCTAAGCCACTCTAACTTTACAACAACTAAAGATGCATTAGTAGATGAACAGGAGGACCCGGACCCGTTTGCTTTTACGTTGTCATTTTAACCATTTGCGAATACAGGGAAAGTTGCTAGAATCTTGATGCAAGGGGTTTGGCATAGATCACATCACATCACATCACATCACATCACATCACATCACATCACATCACATCACATCACATCATATCACATATAGTCATGGTGCAAGAACTTAAAACTGAGTTTACCTAAGAAAAATGGGTGCTGCTTGTGACAATTCTGGCCTTTTGGTTGCAAAACTGCATTAATTTTTAAACCTATATATTTCAGAGCAAAAGGAGTTTCATTTGAAGTTGCTTCTTATTTCCTGACAAATTATCCACCAATAATTTTGGCCAGTGTGCATTGTCTATCCACAGGTTGTTTATCAGTAACTATCTTGTGGTCCTACTTACCCCAAAATCCAGATTATCAATAAACATACCTTTAAAATTACCCAACGTTGTATTTGATATTTATGCTTAATGTTTCTTGTGATCAAAGAAACTTAGTTTAGGCATCTTTTTGCTATATAGGTATTCAGTTTAAAGATACATTACAAAATAGTTGGGAATTTTGCATGTAATCAGTTAAAGTAATGTATACTTCTTTTGCACTAAAATAATTATTTTGAATTATAATTGTAGAGCCTATAAAAATAATAAATCTCACTCTAACTGTACTGGCCCTGCAATTTGCATATCATCAATGAGATGAAGTTGGACTGCAGCACTTTTTAGAACAGTTGACCTGACTGTGTAGGGAAGAACCATGCATGGTGATGACGAGCAAGTGCCAAATGCTTCCCCGTAAGCTACCCTCTGTTGAGAACTGTTGAGTGGTGTCAGTATCTCAAATTAATAATTATGTTTCATTTACATTAAAATAATAAACACCGGAGAAGAATGGTTTGGCCAAACATTAAAATCCATCACGGTAATTTCCCCCACAGTCATGTAGAGTTAGCTTCCAATCTCAGCGTGGATAGAATGTATAGAATTACAGTGAGTTCAGAAAACTACCCTGCAGGTTCAGTCTTCCACCGCTAGGATGTAAAGCACCTCCTGTCTCGCTTTCCCCACCCCGCAGAACTGTACGTAAGAGAAAAGGGGATAGTGCGCGTAAGATTTACAAACTATAAAGGCTAAACAATTCTTACGATATTTCCAATGAAACGCAGTGGTCGAGTAGAGCTAGCGTAGTAGTGATGGAGTGGTCCACAGTCATCATGCCGCTTCCTTCATTTTGACTGGTTTAAATAAAATTCTTCGAAAGCCAACTCTCCTTAGTCCCATTAGGTATCAGATTAATATGTTCCATTTCCCATCATTCTTGGAACCATGATATTGGTGGTTGTCTTTCATCCATTCACATTGCATTTATACAGCAATTTTTGAAATAATTTCAAAGATTGCTTCATGTCTTAGCTACCTGAAGATTTTTGAAAGGCTTCGAAATTTTTCATATTGATTCATATTTTTATCTTTTGTGTTTTCACTGCTTCCTTGGGCTTAAGTCCCTATAACCGGTAAGTATATTACAAAGAGCTTTAGAAACCTTTCAATCAAGACATAGCCTAAGTTGTTATTCTTCAATGTATAATAAGGATAATGAAGAGCACAGGCATCCTTGCTGGCAGTTGCATTATTAGGTAGTTTAATGAGGTGGAAATGTATTGAGATTAATAATTCATATGTGATTATTCAAAAGACCTTCCTGACTACTGTAGCACTGTATTAAAGCCAAACACCACACAGAGCCTTTGCTTTTTCATACCAGGACACAGTCATTTGTACAATGTGCAGTGTGAGTCAAATCTGTGTTTCTGAGCTTCTTGCAACTGTAAAGATTCTGCTGTTTCAGCAGATTCAAGATGAGCTCTGTCTAGGCCTGCCATGACTACCTTACCCCCCAGCCTAGGTGTTTACACTCTGCCCCCTGACATTGTCTGACCCACTGACTCTCCTCTTTAGCTGTATATCCTGTGGTAGAGCCCAAACCAGTTGCTTCAGAACTTAATCTTATGGGGAGATGTTTATAGTCCTTTTGCCAGTCGATTGACTGTAATATTTTGGTGATGATAGGTCAGTTGACAGCAGTTTCATGGGAAGCAGAGGGGATGAGTCATGTTCACTAGCAAATGTTTGTGTGTAGAGGGGTGGGTTAAACCAGAAGAAAAGAGTAATTCTCTTGAGTGGTTAGGTCTTAACAGACCCCACCAAGGTCTTTCTTTTTTTGTTTGTTTGTTTGTTTTTGTTTTTTGTTTTTTGGGTTTTTTGTTAGTTTTTGATGTTGTTGTTTGGCTTTTTGTGTTCTTGGGTTTTTTTTGTTTTTTTTTTTTTTTGGTTTTTTTTTTTCCCCCTTCAGTGTGTGGTATTTTTAGACATGAATGCAAAAAGAAATTCAGTTTAATAAGAGAGGGTAAAGATAAATGCAATCAAGCTAAATTATGGAGACATACAAGTCTGATTGTAGGGTCTTTTTTTTTTTCCCCTCTCCAGGAAGAAAAAGTGTTTATCATGGGGACAACAGTTCATTTTTTGCCATATCCTATTTGTAGAGTTGGCGATAGAGCAGGCAGATGTACCAGCACTTGAAATATGGTTCACTGTTAATTAAATATCATTCTCGGCAGTAAGCATTATCATTTCAAGCGCAAGTTCCCCTAACAGTGTACTTTCCTTTCTGTTAATGAGTGTGACAGTATTATGCTTTTCACGGTAATACCCCTCCAACGTTTGCTTTTTGTTTTAATGGTAAGTTTAAATGTGATTAAGCATAAGCATGCTTCTCATTGTAATGCTTAGCTCTTTGGTCATTAAAATGCTGTTTATTCTTCATAGGCAAGACGTTCTTGGTTCTTTCTTCATTTTTGTGACAGAAAGAGAGTTAGAGGTGTCCTTGCAGTTTGAACTAAAACCATGGGGATGGGGCGGGGGGGGGGGTCTATACTTAAATGCGGGTGGTGAAAGATTCTTTAGAATTTTAACTAATACACTCACTCATTGAAATAGTTACTGAATTTCTGGTAATGAGTCTATCTCCAAAATAAATAAATAAATAAATAACAAACAAATAAATAAATAAATAAATAAATAAATAAATAGTTAAAACTCAGGGCAAGGAAAGTGGCGTGCACGGGTTCTGGATGGCTTAGAAACATTAAGACAGCCTTGCAACACAGTGCGGGGAGGGGCTGGGGATTCAAGGGAGGTATCCACATTTATCCCCAGTACCCCTGGTTTCTCTGACATAGCAGACAGAGAAGTCAAAGTGTCCTGGCAATTAAAACAATATTAATAGTAACAAGAAACCAAGGGGACAGGCATGTGAAGCCTCCTGGAGGACAGAAGCGGTGGGGGGTGAGAGTCTGTGTCAGTGTTTCCTGTCCAGGGTGTGTTGTGTTAAGAAAGGAGGGGGAAGGTGGCGAGCAGAGCCTCCCTGTGGTGATGGGGATATTACCTAAGCAGAGTCTCCGGGGGAGATTGGAGTATGAGTGCGGAAGAGTTTATCCAACCCAGTCAATGGTGAAAACATAATATCAGTTGGCAGCGTGGTTCTCCTGCTCCTGCCTGTGCTGCTGGTGACTCCAAATGCTAAAAACCAAAGCAACTCAGCTCAATGAATCCAGCGCCTTCCTGTCTCTCCAAGCATCTGCTGTCTTGCTGATAGACACATATGTTCTGACCTTTAACCCCTGAGCCAAAGTGAAAGGTTTTGTTTTTAAGAGGATTACTTTCCCAGCCCCCACCCCCACCCTCTTGGTTGGCTTTTCTTTTCCTTCCTTCCACCACTACAAAGATCTAAAGTCTTCAAGTCTTCTGTGCACGCCTGTATATTAAACAAGATAACTCTATCTCTTTTTTAATGTTCTGGAATATGAAATCTGCCAGATGAGAACCACAGTGCCACGGCAGAGTCTAGTCGTCTCCTGGATGTTCCTCGATACCTCTGCGAAGGGACAGAGTCCCCTTACCAGACAGGACAGCTGCACCCAGCCATCAGGGTGGCCGACTTACTGCAGCACATTAACCTCATGAAGACGTCAGACAGCTATGGGTTCAAAGAGGAATACGAGGTGAAAGCTTCGATACTGTATTGAATTTTACTTTTAACGCGAGACTCGGTGTTATGTAGCTTCTCTCCCCTTTAGCATTACAAGAGTGGGATACTCTACAATCTCTCTAGTCCAGCACTGAGGACGCCTTCATGTGTATGTGTGGGGAAGCGGGAAAATGAAGGAAAAGAGAACTTCCTGGGTTACATTCACTCTAAGAGTCTTGAGGATGGATTCTGAAATATTTGTGTGTTCTCAAAAACACTGTACTAGATCTTTCCACGTTTCCTATTCAAAAGTCAAGAGAAGGATTCCCAGAGCTCCTTTGTCGTAGGGATGCTGTCACCCATTGACTTAAATTCCAGGTGTTTCTCTGTCCCTTTGCTTGCAAGCCCTCTAATGGTGACATTAAGTTAAGTGTACTGACACCACTCTTCCCCGTTTTGTGAACTGCTGGCTGTGCATAGCAAGGAAGAAAAGCTGAACACCACAAATTAAGTATACAGCATCCAAAGGGGGGAAAAAAAATAAGTGTGGTAAATTTCCTCTCCCAGTATATTTCTCTTTACTACTCAGACGAAAATAACCAAGATTTATCTTAGGAAGGAAATGACTTAAATCACATTCCAAGAAACAACAGAAAGAAAAAGTTCCTTTCACCTCTGACTTGCTTTGAAATCTCAGTGTGGAACGCTGAGGCTGGTGGTTTATACGCGTACACCCAGCACAGAGTGTGTGTGCACACAGAACCGTGTGGACACACTTAAAGGAGAGGATACCAAGTGTGTCTTATTCCAAAGAGCAACCAAACCCATCCAGCTTCATGGAAAGAGCTTTAAGGTTCACATGCCATACGTGGGCCCCTAGTGTACCTTATGTGGGATGAGAAAAATTATCTTGAAATTTTGAATGTCGGCTTTAGATATTTGAAGTGCCCAAAATAAGGGTGGAGAATTAGAATTTCCTGTTTGCTCATTTCGTGTATATTCTTGTGTACTCTGCTTCAAAGAACGTTGGATCTTTGAAGACCCTACTTCCTGTGTTGAGCAAAGTTTTAAGTTTTTCTACAAAGGAGATCTTTACCTGTATTTTAAATTGCTGCATGATTAAACCAACCAGCGAGCCCATCTGTCCATAGGTTCTTGGAGAACAAGAATCTTTATAAGCTAATTCCCTTCAAAAAAGACCCCATCTTCATGGACTTCAAAGAAAAAAAAAAAGGACAGATGGCACACGACTAAAGAATTATGGGAACAAAGTGATTTTTTTTCCTGTTATAAAAGCTGTTGAACACCCATTTAGAAGATAGCCATTAAAAGTAATTTTTCTAAGTTTTAATGTATTATTATTTAGACAGTTTTGAAAAAGAGCAATGGTTTTCCTACTTGTGACTCACTGAAGTGTTTTCAAGGTTCTATTTTTCTCTAAAGTTACTGCTGGGCTTTTACCTGAGATCAGACCAACTTAAGACGAACAAATGTGAACCCACGAAACAGGTTTGAGGTCTGAGAAGCAAATGTGCTCACAGCCGTAGACAGCCCTGCCCCCACACCCACAAATGTGGCTTCCACAATTTGAATTTTCTGAGCAGATAAAAGCCGTTGTGAAACACAATTAAGTTAGGTGTGCTTGCCAACTCTTTTCTTTCTTTCTTTTTCCCAGAGCTTCTTTGAAGGCCAGTCAGCCTCATGGGACGTGGCTAAAAAGGATCAAAACAGAGCGAAGAATCGTTATGGAAACATTATTGCATGTAAGGCTCTTGACCCTTGTAAACATTACATGTATAAACCTGAACAGTGAGTTACCACTTTCATGGTTTTGACTTTAGGGAATCCTAAATTAGGATAACACTCCTGTGGGCTATAGTCAAAGTTTCTGAGGTATTTCTTCTACATGCCCTTATGCCTTACCTAGAGGCAGGGACTGAACTCCAGATACTACAAGCCATTAATCACCCAGAAGTTCCACTCCGATGGTATCTGCATGAAGAGTACATGCGAAATATCAAGTCATCATCACCAGACCAGCCTTGGACGGAGCAAGGAGAGTGGCTGACCTAACTTATAATTATCTGCTGATTTCCTTAAACCAGTCCACTCTGAACTGAAATCATTCTAAACTATCTATAATACATTAAAACCTAACCTGTCTCTCAAGGAATGAAGGACAGGGTCAGAATTCAGAGTCTAGTTCTGTGGCTGTAAAATCCATGGCCCATATGAAGAGCCACCCAGATGTTGAGGTGCCACCTGCACACTTCCCCGATGAAAAAGGCAGGCTGTTGAACCCGTATTCAAAGCTGCAATTGGAATAAGTAGCCAACTCCATGTAGTTCTCGCATTTATCCCAGAAGACTGATTAAATGATAACACGGAGCTTTGAAAGTGTGGATTATAAAGACCAAATTTGCCCCTGAGTCTTTACCACTGGCTGTCTCAGAGCAGAGGGACTCAAATAGCTTGCATCTGATTATTTAAACCTTTTAGATGATCACTCCAGAGTCATCCTGCAACCAGTGGAGGACGATCCTTCTTCAGATTACATTAATGCCAACTACATCGATGTAAGTGTCCTTACGATGTCTTTCCATAGTATGCCCACTTTATCAGCTCAGGTCTATGAACTCAATGCTTGATGTTACCTATGACTTGACTGCTAAAGTAAAGAACAAACTGTACACTTTTCCTTGTTCTACATCCTAGTACTTACTGACACTGTTGTGCTTTCTCTCTCACCTGACTTTGGTTTGGGCTGTAGATTTGGCTGTACAGGGATGTAAGTACCACTATATGTCCGTAACAGCACTCTGATGAATATTTAATATAAATACCCTTAACTGCAGTTACTACTAATGCTTAGTCTAGTTGTTTCTGCATGTGTCACCTAATTAGTCTCATATGATATATTTATGTTTCTTTTTTTTTTTTTTTTGTAATTATTTTACGTGCGTAAAGAACTATTTTACCTCTTCCCCTCTTCTCGTGTAGAAAAACGGGGCTATTTTTGGCTTCAGCAATTTATTATTATGCATTTGAGTTTTATTTGTTGATGATTTCTGTCTCTGGCTCTTCTTCTTCCCTCCCCTAAGCATATGTGAGAAGCTGGATGGTATGATGTGCGTTAGTGGTTTTGAAATTTTATTTTTTTTTATATTCGCTTTTTGTGTTAAAAGATGAGAATGGGGCCAGGAATGTAGCTCAGTGAGTAAAATGCTTGCTGAGTATACAGGAAGCCCTGAGTTCAAATCCCAAATCCTGCACACACCAGGCATGGTGGCGCATGCCTGTAATCCCAGCCGTTGGGAGGTGGAGGCAGGTGAATCAGAAGTAGAAAGGCATCCTGAAGTACAGAGCGGGTTTTAAGGCCAACTTGGGCTGAATAAAACCCTATCTCAAAAGCATAAATAATACAATAAGTAGGGAGACTATTTTGTGGTGTGTGATATTGGCTTATAAAGTTATAAAATTCTTCATGCAAAAAATTCTGTCATACTTTAAACATGTATGTATATATATCACACATATATATTGGATCATACCAATAAAATCTGTTTTCATCACATATTGTGCTATTAAATTTTGGTTATCTATATGGACATGACAATGCTTTATATAAGGGAAAGTAATTATCAAATAAAATTATTGCCAAAGAGGACATATATTGGACTATATGTAAAGTCAGACTCCTTGGCTCTATTGTCTATTTGAAGTTTATACTAGAAGGTCTAGAGATTCATCAGCTATGTTTGCTAATCTTGCAAATGACCCAGGTACAGTTCCCATCACCCACACTGAGTTAGCAACCATTCATTACTCCAGTTATAGGGTATCTTATGCCTTCTACTGAACTCCTCAGGTACCAAACATTCAGGCGTGCATATACATATATTCAGAAAAATATACCTAAAATACAATAAAAAATAATAAAAAGACCCTGGAGGTCTTGAGAGTGTTCCTTTCTCTCTGTGTGCCTCAATTCCCTCATCTGCACGGTGAGGTGATAATAGTTTTAGTCTTACCACTTTGTTGGGAAAAATGCATATAGTTCCTCTAGTACAGTGACTAATGTGTAGTTAGCACTTGCCAGATTTCAGCTATTAATAATTAGAAACCCAAGTTCTGAGTGAATTGAATCACAGCATGCATATTTTTAAATCTAAAGTGTAATACAGCATTACAGCATATACTGTCAGTGTTCATATAGAGATGCAGTATGAACCCCTACCAGTTGTAATTTTTGCAAGTAGGAAACAATTCATCACAGCTTTGAACTTTGTGCCTTACAGTTATTTAATAATTATAACTAATTGATTTAATGTATTAAGAATAGCATATAAATGTATTGGTTAATTTTTCATCATAGTTTTATTTTAATAAAGTTTTAAGTTTTGTCAGGTAGGTCATGAAAAAAACTAAATTAGTTGTTCTGTAGCACAAAAGACATCAACATTTATCTTACAACTTTGTAATTGTTCTTAGCTCTTAGTTTAACCTGAGTTTTCTGCAATAACGGATACATGCTGGAGCCTTACTATAATATTATTTTATGGTTTATTGGGCAGGACTTTATTCTAAATAAAATCTGTTATACAACTCTGTTACAATCCCAGTATATTTTAGCTAAATAAAGTGCAATCTTATCATTTCCTCTTCTTGTTTGTATATTATACACAAAATATATCTCTGCAGGTCATAGATATCTCATTTAAAACAGAAAATTGAAGTGTTTATGAAACTTTGAAATATGATTCCATGAAACATTCTGGATTATTATGACTTACCAAGACGTCAAATTCAGCCTAGTGTGCTGGTGCAAACCTGTCATCACAACACCTTGTAGTCAGTTGTAGATGGATCGTTGTGAGTTTGATGCAAGCCTGTTATGCTGATATGTAGTAAGTTAGAGACCAGCCAGGGATAGTAAGATCCTGAAGACTCTATCCTCCACCCATCCCCCCCAAAAAAGGAGAGATAATTTTTTGGCACTTACAACAAAATGATGCAAACTATATTCCATCCCTGGTGAGAGGCTAGCCCTTGCCCCATATTCCACATGCACTGTCTGTACTGAGTTGCGCATACCAAATACGGACAAAGCTTAACAGATTTCACTAAATCCTACTTAACGATATCAAGCCATCAATATTTTTTCAGCCCATCTGTGGCATGTTGGCCATTGAGCGCAGACCACAAGCAGATCGATCTTTATCAGGAAGAATGCATTGAAACAGTACTAAATGTCTGTGAGCGGCGTTTGCACGCTGAAAACCACTAAAATTTTTGTTCAAGAAAAAAGTGCAGTTTTGAAAACTTTTTCCTTATATATGTGTGTACTTAAGTTATGTGTGTGTAAATTTCATTTTATCAGCACACACAAAATAGTTCTTGCAGATTCCTGAACATGTTACAAAACTGAAATGTTACCAAAAAAAGAATATGAATTAATTTCAGCAGGACTTTGATTTGAGCACGCATGCATTGTCCAGCTCTAACATTGGAATGTTCTGTGCCTTTTACTTTCCTTTTTTCTGGTTCTAATATGTCGTTGTCCATTTGTAATGCGGTGTGTTGTACTTTTGGATGATGCAATGAGAATTAATGTTTTTTAATCGAATTTTACCAAGAGTGAGTAATGTAAAATGTATATGAAGGCATAAACATTTAAGTGAAACTAAACTAAATCTCTGGGGTCATACTTCAGCAAACAAAATTCAATTATATGATATAAATTCTAATCAGAGCTTTTAAAATACTTAAGCCTTGTTGTCTGTTTACCCTTCACATAACATAGGTTTGAGAAGTGGACCCTGTGTTCACTACTCAGTTCTGGTCTTTTTATTATAACCTAATCTTGAGAGGAGGTTTTCTTCCCCTTTTTTTATGCCTTCATTTATTTATTTCCGATACCAATGTAAAATGATAAACAATTTGCTTTCCTGCTTTAGGGCTACCAGAGACCAAGCCACTACATTGCAACTCAAGGTAAACTTTTGTCTTTCAAATGCTACATTTACATTTATTTATATTAAGTATTATATTTATCCTTATTATTATGCCAGTAGTGATCTCTTTTGTAATTTTGTTTTTTAAAAACGTTGGCTCTCACTCATTTGTGTAGTACAAACACTTGTTCAAAACCTAGGAAAACTTAATCTTGATTCTCTTTCAAATTAAAATGCTGTGATGGTTTCGTGATTTGATTTCTGATGACCTAGTATCTCAATACACTGGACAGTAGTGTTGGGAAAAGGCATTACTTACTTTTGATGAACAAGAAGTGAGCTCCTACCTTGGGCAGCTGTCATCTTGTAGTTAGTTTTGTCAGCCTGAAAAGCAGTAAGACCCAAGACCCGCAGTGATGATGAGATATTGCACCAAGACCCGTAGTGATGATGAGATATCATCCAGCAGTTTTTGACAAATTGTATCTGAAACAAAGCGTAGGACTGAAGGAATGTAGTTAAGTCTGTTTCTTATGGGAAAGAAAAGCAGAGAAGGTTGGTCCTACCATGGTGCACTGGGAAATGAAAGTATCCAAACAAGCAAACAAATCTGTAATTGCCTCAATATCTCCTGGCTATCTACAGAACATGAATAGCTGCTTAAAGAGGAAAGTAAAAAGACATGCCTACTCTTGGTTTTTTGAGACAAGGTTTCTCTGTGTAGCTCTGGCTGTCCTGGAACTCACTCTATAGACCAGGCTGGCCTGAACCTCACTCTGTAGACCAAGCTGGCCTCGAACTCAGAAATCCATCTGCCTCTCCCTTCCAAGTGCTGGGTTGAAAGGTGTGCATCACCACTGCCCGGCCCGACATGCCTGCTCTTTTATTCAGTTTTTGTTTTGTTTTGTTTTGCTTTGCTTTGGTCTTTTCCTCCTTTGGTACTGAGGACAGAGCCCAAGGCCATGAATTTGCTACGTAAATGCTACCAGGGAGCTAAATCTATTTCCTGACATTTGCTCTTTTAAATACAGGTCATTTTAACCAGTATTTTGCCTTTTGTTTTAGTAATTGGGTTTAACTGGATATTCTTTACTGTTCAAAATATGCAATGCTGCATTGAAGTACACACCAGTGGCTCTGCGTGGGTGATAGCCAGCACATATGCCTTTGCAGCTAGGTAATAATATAGAATAATAGTAATAATAATTATAATAATAATAGGATATAAGGACATTATTTACTTTTAGTCATTCTCTATTCATAAATGATGGACATTTGGTTAGTTGGCAATATCTTCTCACAGTGGCCTGAGAGTTCTGCTTTCCACATATACATACAAGTACAGTACAGTACCAGAGTAACAGGGATAAATACCTTAGGCAGTATGATACCCTCTTATGAATTGCTATGTCTAGAAGACAAATTGCAAAAAAAAAAATTGCTACATGTCTATGATTTTTTGTGTAGCATATATTCCAATATAAACTGAAATGAAGTGGTTCTACCTAGTGTTAGTGTAAAGAGAGTCTTATCTTTTTCAGCTTGTCTCAGGAACACTGCTTTTTATGCGTTTCAAACTTTTTATTACCTATAAGATGTAAGCATAAGATGAAACATAACTTGATAACATAAGATGAAAAATAATTTGTTTATAGGCCCAGTTCATGAAACTGTGTATGATTTTTGGAGGATGGTGTGGCAAGAGCAGTCTGCCTGTATTGTGATGGTCACTAACTTAGTAGAAGTCGGCCGGGTAAGAGAAAACTTCATTCATTCATTCATTCATTCATTCATTCACATATATGAGTATTCTCAAAAACAATAATCAACTGCCTTGGAGATCAGCCAGTAGTGTAAGAATTTCTCACAGACAGAACATTTTGATTGAATGCTCCTACGTGAACTTTCAATGACTGAAAAATATTTGTTTTCTCGTGAATAATAAGAGAATCTTTAATTTTTAAAAATAATTTCTGAGACCTTTATTATACATGACTATTCCCCTCCCTCCCTTCTCCAATTCTTTCTTTGAACCCTGTGCCCAAATTCATAATCTCCTCTTTCTGTATGATTGGCACATGTTTATACAATCCAGAGTCCTATGTGTTATTGCTTATATATGCATATGTGCAGGGCAGACTGAGGAAACTACAATAAGATTGAATTTCATATTGAAATGTAACTGAACTATTAGATTTAACATTTTTGAAGGTATACAGTCTGTTTCTTGTATAACCTTTTCTCTCAGTGTTTGAGATGTTGACTAAATTCTTCATTGGAGTGAAGTTGCCGTGACTACCATGTATGTGTTCAGATAAATCTGTACCTATGCATTCTTCTCATCACTAGGTGAAATGCTATAAATATTGGCCTGATGATACTGAAGTTTATGGTGACTTCAAAGTTACCTGCATAGAAATGGAACCACTTGCTGAATATGTAGTTAGGACATTCACCTTGGAAAGGGTAAGCATTGAAACTTCTATTGAGAATATGAATATTGAAACTTTCAGAAAATCACTGCCAGGTTTTTTTATTACTATGAAATCTATCTACCTATTTATTCATTAATGTACAAATTCATTTGTTTTTGTTTGTTTTGAGGCAGGGTCTCAATGTGTGGTATAGTTCTGGCTGTCCTTGAACTAACTCTGTAAATCCAGCTGGCCTCAACCTCAGAGAGCCACCTGCCTCTGCCTCCCAAGTGCTGGAATTGAAGGTGTGGGCCACTAATCCTAGCAATCTATTAATTCTTATTTGAGAGTTAAGGCTTGGGACATGTATTAAAATCCTTGCTCTTATTGGAGGAGTCCTCAGTTGCAAGGGTATTGATAATAAGCATAAACAAGAGACTACACAGCGGCAGAGCACGGTAATAGAATATGCTTTAGAAACTAGAAGAGGAAATATTACTGAAATACAAAGGGAAATGTTTCACAGATTTAAAGGGTTAAGGAGAAGAACGTATTTTAAGTGGCATACGGACCTGAAGGAAGTGAGGTGTGAGGGTACATCGGGGAAGGTGTTCCTCGTGCTGGAGCCCTGAGGCTTATGTTTTTCTCTTCTGGGATTCATGGATCAGATTTCAGAGATGGGTAACTCAGGGGAAAGGAAAGATGTAGGAGGAACGGATCACAGAACCAGACCCTGAAGCCTGATGACCGGCCAATGATTTTACCTTGAGATAGGCTACTGGAGGCTTTGAAGCTCAGGATATATCATTTTGTTGTTTTGCTTTGATTTCAGTAATTTTCTCTTGATATTTCCATTGTTAAAATGCATTCCAATTGCTCTCACCTCTCTCAGCTCTCTTCTTTTCCGATACTTATATAATTTTGGTCATGTTGTGACCCGCTGAGTTTAAGAAGGTGAGCTAAAGAAGCAAAGGAGGGTACACGCTCTTAAGAGATGGGCGTGGCCACACAGCTGTGGACACTGCAGAAGTGCTTAATGGACACTAGAACACACCACCATGTAAACAAAGGAGCACACAAATCTATGGATATCTGTAATATCCGTTTGTAGTGTTAAATGTAAATGAAAATCACTAGGATCTGTGAAGACAGGCAACTACAAAATGGTCAATGAATATACCATTTTGTATTTTCAAGTAGGCAAGAAGTATTACAAAGAATCCTCATCAATTGTGTATGATCACTTAAATATGGAATTTGTTAATGATCAGAGTTAAACTACTTTAAGCCTCTACAAATCAGTATACAAGTTTACCCATGGGGTTTCTAAAAGGCATTTAGGCATTTGGTGCATTTACCTATTATCAGTCTATTCTTAAGAATGTATTTGTAGTGAATTGTATCTTAGAGCACAGGAAGCTCAAGAAGAAGGAAGACCAAAGTGTGGGTGCAAACAAAGTGTGGGTGGGAACAAAATACTCACAGGAGCAAATATGTAGATAAAGTGTAGAGCAGAAACTGAAGGAAAGGTCATCCAGAGACTGTCCCATCTGGGGATTAATCCCATACAGTCACCAAACCCCAACACTATTGTGCATGCCAAGAAATGCTTGCTGAACGGAGCCTGTTTTGGCTGTCTCCTGAGAGGCCCTGCCAGAGCCTTACAAATACAGAGGCAGATGCTCACAGACAACCATCAGACTGAGCAGGGGTCCCCAATGGAGGAGTTAGAGAAAGGACTGAAGGAGCTGAAGGGGTTTGCAAATCCTAAGAACAACAATATCAACCAACCAAAGCTCCCAGGGACTAAGCCACCAACCAAGGAGTACACATGTCTCCAGCTGCATATGTAGCAGAGGATGGCCTTGTCAGGCATCAATGGGAGGAGAGACTCCCTTGGTCCTATGAAGGCTCGAAAGATACCCCAGTGTAGGAGAATTGAGGTCAGGAAGGTAGAAGGGGCATGGGTGGAGGAATGCCATCATAGAATTTGGGGGAGGGAGGATGGGATAGGGGCTATCCAGGAGGGGGCAGAAACTGGGAAAGAGGATAACATTTGAAATGTAAATAAAGAATAAATCCAATTAAAAAAGAATGTATTTATAAGTAATATCTAATTTGTATTGTTGAAAAATTCTAGATAACTGGAAACTTGATGTGGCAGAGAAATAGTTAAACCATTAGGAACCCAGAGAATATCAATAAAAACAATGCAAGTTATATATTAAGGTGGAACACCAACCAGAAAAAAAAAATACCTTTAAACCCTGGTTGCTTGAAAAGATCAATAAAATGCCTAAATCACTAAGGGAGGCACAGTGACAAATTTTCAAACATTGTATAAATAATACTGTATTAGAAAGCATGGAAACTTTATAACTAGAATTACGTTTGCTATTAGAAAAGTTACTTTAAAAATCATGCATAAACTTTGACATGGAGAAATAGATTTTGATCCAGACACACCAGTTGTCCAGCAAACTTTTATTTCTCAAAAACTGACTCAACGAGATGGGTAAACAGATGACGTGTATAAGTGTATCGGGGGTGATTGTTTACCATGGAAATGGAAATATGGTTTTGTAGCTGAGAATTTCTTTTAAGGAATGCCACTGGAGTCTTCCAAATTTTTTTCTTGTTAACTAAAGGTAGTGCTTTTGGAAGGAGGGCACATATCTGGTCATTAGTCTAATTTTTTTTAAGATTTATTTATTTATTATATGTAAGTACACTGTAACTGTCTTCAGACACTCCAGAAGAGGGCATCGATTTCCTTACGTATGGTTGTGAGCCACCATGTGGTTGCTGGGATTTGAACTCAGGACCTTCGGAAGAGCAGTCAGTGCTCTTTACTGCTGAGTCATCTCTCCAGCCCTAGTCTGAATTTTATTAATTATTCTTTGGAATTGAGCACATGGCCTTGTCCACATTCTTCAAGGGTTCTACCACTGAACTGCTTCCTAAGCTACACGAGAAATTGTTTAAATAAAGGACTCCTAGGAGGATGTTTACTGCCAGATAGGAAAATTGGGTTTTAAAAGGCAGCCTTGTACATGTCACAGGAGTAGGAAGACAGCCAGCACAGCCCATGAAACCAGTCTGGTAAAGTAGTCTGTAGAGAGGACCTGAAAGATAGCCAAAAATGTGATTTTCTTCCCCGTTTTTGTGATTTCAGGATGACTTTTGAGATGGGAATGTTAAGGTTGTTCATAGAGCCCTTTTCTTGTAACATACTGTGCTAGGAATTAATACTGAAAGGAATTGCAGCACACAGTCACTAGCTCCTGAGGTTTTGATAGCATTGGTTTCTCTAAGACAGACTCTGACGACAAACTGCCATTCTTAAATTGATTTATTTAGTTCCCGGTTTTGCTTTTTCTGATTGACCAAGTAAAATTAATATCTTCACCAGTGGCTCACAGTAAAGTTAGATTGATATAGATTTTTTTTTTTTTTTTTTAGTTTGGACAAATACAGATCCTTCAGCATAAATTTTTCAGTGTTATATTTGCAGTGCCAATGCTTCCTCAAACCTAAGGATTTGCTTATGAAACAGGAGAGGGCTTGTAGGCACCTTTACAAGATTCTCTTAGATTAACCAGGTAGAAGAGAGAACGGCAGTGGATGGGTCACTTCCTTCGTTGTGCTGTTACTCTCGATAATACTTCGTGAGCCCAAATTACTTCACAGAGCTGAGAAACACCATTTACCCAGAGAACGGTTTAGCTACCTGTATATTTTCAGAAACCAATCTAGTGTAGCACTGTGCTGGAATATCCCTGCGGACTAGGCTTCAAAACCATTTTCGACATGGAGAAGCAAGGCTTTGAAATCTCCACTTGAGAACTCGGTGTTACCAGGTCAGGAGGGCTCTCCTGCTTCCTTCTTATTCCCCGCAGTAATCTCATGTGATGTCGCTCCTGGTAAGAAGCAAGCTGTCAAAGACAAATAATTAACTAGAGAACCAAACAAAACTTTCTTTCATGCCAGTTCTCTGCCAGTAAAGGTTAAGTTCCCAGGCCACTCAAATCTAGTTCTCTGCCAGTAAAGGTTAAGTTCATGGCCACTCAAATCTAGTTGCCATTGTGTATTTGGTGATTTCTCTATGTATCGTTTCTAAAGCACTGTTTTGTTTTGTTTTTATCTTTGTACAGAGGGGCTATAACGAAATCCGCGAAGTCAAGCAGTTCCACTTCACAGGCTGGCCTGACCATGGTGTTCCATACCACGCCACAGGGCTCCTGTCCTTTATCCGGAGAGTCAAGCTGTCTAACCCTCCCAGCGCCGGGCCCATTGTCGTACACTGCAGGTGAGCAATGACGCCAACTTTCTTTCTCTTTTTTGTTTTTTCCAGACAGGGTTTCTCTGTGTAGCCCTGGCTGTCCTGGAACCCACTCTGTAGACCAGGCTAGCCTCGAACTCAGAAATCCCTGCCTCAGCCTCCCAAGCGGTGGGATAAAAGGCTTGCGCCACCCCTGCCTGCTCCCAGCTTTCAATGAGCATCCAAAACGGGACTTCAAAGTGCAAAAGCTAAATGTCGCTCGTGAGGTTTGTACTTGCCTGTACTACTGACGATGTAGAACAGAAATACAAGTTGGCTGCGTGTAGCGTTTACGCTAAGAATGTAGAGTCCGCATGTTCACCCTTGTGTACCGTCCCTGCGAGTACAAGCGAAGAAAGAAAAAGTGCCTTTCAGTGGCAACATACGTGTCGGAAAATCCCACACTGTATAGAATGGATAGAATGGTAAGTTAAAAATAGAGGTTTGTTTTTTAATTTTTTTTTCCAATCCACTTAGTCTCCACTGGAATCCCGGCTTTTAAAGCTAAATTTGAGACGCATGCCATTACTAAATGGCCTAAATTGCAAGAATTGGGGCGGTAAAACAGGTGCATAAACTTTTTCTTTTTCCAAACATTATCCATCAGAGGACCTTAAAAACCACACTGATAGGGAGTCTGCAAGTATATGCCAAACCCTGAGTATTAAATCCAGCTTTCTTCCGATTAAAAACTTATGTAGAAAAAAAAAAAAAAAAAAAAAGCCACCGGAGACACTAAAAGCAAACTGCAAGGATCCTTTTGAAACAGGGCCAGGAAAAGAAGCACAGCCTCTAAAAAGCTGTTCCGAAGGATGCGCCCGCCTCAGATAGCACTTCTTTCACGCTACTCACACACAGAACTTCAGTATCTCTCTTTCTTTTTGTAAAATCTAACCCATTCAGAATTTCAGTGCCCTTTAATAAAAATAAATAATAAATAAAAGACAATGAAACAAAGGGAAGAGAGGCATCCCATAATGATCAGACACTTAAAGGGGGGAAAAATCATTCCAGTCCTCCAGAGATCTGATGTGCTCTCCTCAATTACTCACCCGGAGCAGACACTGGGAACGCGGATTGAGAAGAAGGTGTAAGGGAAAGAAATAGCGACACAGGACACATCTTCGGCTAATATTTTAAGAGAATAGCAAGTATAAGGCAGGCGACTGTCCTTGCACAGCAGGGAAATAATGCCATTAGCCCAATTTAACCGTATAGACAATGAGGTAAATACAGGTTTAATGCAGAGACTTTTTGATTCATCAGGGGTTTGTGTTTTCTCATGCATTCCTGGCGTGGCGAGTGCTCAGGAATTCTATGCCCAGAAACAGAAGGGCCCTCTTCCTACCTACATGGTCATCTCTGCATGACTGGAAAAGAAGAAACTGGCTAGAGAGTGGAGACCTCACCTCTCTCCCCTGCCTGTCACCGCCCCACAGTTTTGGTGCCTACATCATTGCCTGTGAAACCGTAGAGAGTTTCCAAAGGCTAAGATAATCAAAGCATATGATGATTCTGGTTTATAAATGAAACAAAACAGTGGTTAACAGGCTAAAGGGTTGGCTCGGTAGTTAAGAGCACTGGAGCTCTTGCAGAGGACTGCGGTTCGATGTTCAGAACCCACACGGCAGCTCGCAGCCGTCTGCAGCTCTACTCTCAGGAGTCCGGTGCGCTCTTCTGATGTCCTAGGCCACCAGGCTCACACGTGGTAAACACATATAAATTCAGTCCAAGCATTCATTCAGGTGAAAATACTAAAGTAGGTGTGTAGAATACATTTTTTTCTTTAAATCACATTCAGATAATCTATTCGTAAGTATCCATTAAATTGTTTTTTTATTTTATATTAAACTAGTAAAATTTATTTTAAAATATACAACTGAGTATTGACATTTTTTAAGTCATTGAAATAATCTATAATAATTAAATGCCTCTTGAATATATGTGATATCTTCTAAAGCTAAAAGTAATATGCACTCAACCAGTTTTTTAAAACTATTTGGAACATTAAACATGATAGAAGTAGAAAAAAACCTCTTAGGAAGACCTCTATGAAAGGAAATCGTGACAAGTTCCTGATTAGACAGAAACCATTCCACCTCAAAGGGAGAAAACGCAGCATAACTGTGGCTTCACAGAATGAATTGGGTAGTGTTCCTTCTGTTTCTATTTTGTGGAATAGTTTGAAGAGTATTGGTATTAGGTCTTCTTTGAAGGTCTGATAGAATTCTGCACTAAACYCATCTGGTCCTGKGCTTTTTTTGGTTGGGAGACTTTTAATGACTGCTTCTATTTCTTTAGGGGTTATGGGACTGTTTAGATGGTTTATCTGATCCTGATTTRACTTTGGTATTTGGTATCTGTCTAGAACATTGTCCATTCCATCCAGATTTTCCAGTTTTGTTGAATATAGGCTTTTGTAATAGGATCTGATGATTTTTTCTTTGTTTTTTCTTTTTTATTAGATATTTTCTTTATTTTTATTATTATATTTATTAGATATTTTCTTTATTTACATTTCAAATGCTATCCTCTTTCCTCATTTCCCCTCCAAAACCCCTCTATCCCATCCCCCCTCGCCCTGCTCCCTAACCCACCCATTCTCACTTCCCAGTCCTGGTATTCCCCTACACTGGGGCATCGAACCTTCATAGGAGCAACAGCCTCTCCTCTCATTGATGTCCAACAAGGCCATCCTCTGCTACAAATGCAGCTGGAGTCATGGGTCCCTCACGTGTACTCTTTGGTTGGTGGCTTAGCCCCTGGGAGCTCTGGGGGTAGGTACTGGGTGTTTCAAATTGTTGTTCCTCCTGTGGAGCTGTGAACCCCTTCAGATCCTTGAGTCCTTTCTCTAGCTCCTCCATTGGAGACCCTATGCTCAGTCCAGTGGTTAGCTGAGAGCATCCCCCTCTGTATTTGTCAAACACTGGCAGAGCCTCTCAGGAGACAACCATATCCAGCTCCTGTCAGCAAGTACTTGTTGGCATTCTCAATAGTCTCTGAGTTTGGTAACTGTATATGGGATGAATCCTCAGGTGGAGCAATCTTTGCATGGCCTTATATTCAGTCTCTACTCCACACTTTGTCTCTGTATCTCATCCCATGGGGATTGTGTTCACCCTTCTAAGAAGGACCAAAGTATCCACACTTTGGTTTTCCTTCTTTTGAGCTTCTGTGAATTATATCTTGGCTATTCCTAACTTCTGGGCTAAAATCCAGTTATCAGTGAGTGCATACTATGTGTGTTCTTTTGTGACTGGGTTACCTCACTCAGGATGATATTTTCTAGTTCCATCCATTTGCCTAAGAATTTCATGAAGTCATTGTTTTTAATATCTGAGTAGTACTCCATTGTGTAAATGCACCACATTTTCTGTATCCATTCCTCTGTTGAGGGGCATCTGGGTTCTTTCCAACTTCTGGCTATTATAAATAAGGCTGCTATGCACAGTGGAACATGTGTCTTTATTACATGTTGGAACATCTTCTGGGTATATGGCCAGGAGTGGTATAGCTGGGTCCCCAGGTGGTACTATATCCAATTTTCTGAGTAACTGCCAGACTGATTTCCAGAGTGGTTTTACAAGCTTGCAATCCCACCAGCAATGGAGGAGTATTCCTCTTTCTCCACATCTTCACCAGCATTTGCTGTCACCTGGGTTTTTTTTTATCTTAGCCCATTCTGACTGGTGTGAGGTGGAATCTTAGGGTTGTTTTGATTTCTATTTCCCTACTGACTAAGGATGTTGAACATTTCTTTAGGTGCTTCTCAGCCATTCGATATTCCTCAGTCGAGAATTCTTTGTTTAACTCTGTACCCCATTTTTAATAGGGTTATTTGGTTCTCTCGAGTCTAACTTCTGAAGTTCTTTGTATATACTGGATATTAGCCCTCTAATGGGTGTAGGATTGGTAAAGATCTTTTCCCAATCTGTTCATTGCTGTTTTGTCCTGTTGACAGTGTCCTTTGCCTTATAGAAGCTTTGCAATTTTATAAGTCCCATTTGTCAATTCTTGGTTTTAAAGCACAAGCTCTTGGTGTTTTGTTTAGGAAATTTTCCCCTATACCCATGTGCTGGGGGCTCTTCCCCACTTTCTTTTCTATTAGTGTCAGTGTATTTCATTTTATGTGGAGGTCTTTGATCCACTTGGACTTGAACTTTGTACAAGAAGATAAGAATGAATTGATTTGCATTCTTCTACATGCTAACCTCCTGTTGAACCAGCACCATTTGTTGAAAAGGCTGTCTTTTTTCCACTGGATGGTTTTAGCTCCTTTATCAAAGATCAAGTGACCATAGGTGTGTGGGCTCATTTCTGGGTCTTCAATTCCATTAATCTCCCTGCCTATCACTGTACCAATACCATGCAGTTTTTAACACTATTGCTCTGTAGTACTGCTTGAGGTCCTGGATACTGATTTCCCCCAGAAGTTCTTTTACTGTTGAGAATAGTTTTAGCTATCCTGGGATTTTTATTATTCCAGATGAATTTGAGAATTGCCCTTTCTAACTCTATGAAGAATTGAGTTGAAATTTTGATGGGTATTGCATTGAATCTGTATATTGCTTTTGGCAAAATGGCCATTTTTACTATATTAATCCTGCTAATTCAAGAGCATGGAAGATCTTTCCATCTTCTGAGGGCTTCTAGTTGTTTACCTGTGTTATCCTATATTTCTTTAAGGGAATTACTTATGTCCTTCTTAAATTCCTCTATCATCATCATGAGATGTGATTTTAAATCAGAGTCATGGTTTTTGGTGTGTTGGGGTATCCAGGGCTTACCGTGGTGGGAGAACTGGGTTCTGATGATGCCAAATAGCCTTGGTTTCTGTTGCTTATGTTCTTGCCCTTGCTTCTCACCATCTGGTTATCTCTGGTGTTAGCTGGTCTTGCTGTCTCTGTCTGTGGCTTGTCCTTCTTGCTATCCTGTGTATTAGAACTCCTGGGAGACCAGTTCACTCCGGGAAGAATTTGGGTATGGAATGCTTTGGTACAGGGTACAGACAGAAACCAGAAAGGTCCTGTGGTTCCTGTGTCCGTGGCTCTGGGAGGGTCCCTCTTGGGCCAGTAATTTGAGCAGAAGTGGTGCTCTTTCCTGTGTTCACAGAAGTGTGTTGGCACTCCTGGGAGACTCCCAATGGTATTTGGGTATGGAGTGCTGTGGCATAGGATCAGCTCTGGATGCAGACAGAAACCAGAAGGCTAGAATACAATTTTTAAAGGAGCAGCTATCACTGTGACATGAGTAGTCATACATACTCTGTAATTCACAGTGCCCTCTGTTAGAGAGCAAATACTTTCTCTTTTTTGAGAAGAGCAGAGGGGCCTCTTCTTTTATGGCAGTATGATTCTCTTAATCAACTTTCTCCTTTGGCATTTCCTATGAATTCTGGCTCCCCATAGGTCTCGTCGAAAGACTTTGGGATCAATGGCCTTGGTGTTTGCATGAGCTTTACTGAGTGGGAGAAGCTCTTCCCGCTATTGAACAGCTGAAGACAGGCCTGTGAAGGAAATTCAATATGGAGTTAGAATTTGTAGTTTCATTCCACCAATGTTTGACTCCCACGAGTGTGAAATTATAAAATATTATAACATTATAACAATTAAATTCTCAAGAAGCGAAGTCTATGTGATAAAGGTGTAGAACTTGAACAATATGCAGACATTATGTTCAATGTGGAAATAATTTGCACCGCTTATTCCAATATAAGTACATGCAAAACCGGACACTGTGTATGAAGTCGTTTTTCCATTAGTATGTTTTCCTGTGGCATATAGAATTACATGTTTGCATTTCGTTAAGTCATTTTGACAATGTGTAGCTCAAACTACAATAGAGCCTCAACCTTGCAAAGACAAACGCGCTCTCATGTTTCTTTCAATTTCTCAGTGCTGGTGCAGGGCGCACAGGCTGTTACATTGTTATCGACATCATGCTGGACATGGCTGAAAGAGAGGGCGTGGTTGACATCTACAACTGTGTGAAAGCATTACGATCACGCCGCATTAATATGGTCCAGACAGAGGTACACCGACTTGCCCTCAATCAAGTTTTTCTTCTTTTGTTTTGTTTTTACTGTTGTTTCAACCATAAACCAAATGAGACACATTTTTTAATATATAATCAACCTTAACACATTAAATCATATAGAAAAAATTTGATATCTTAATTGAATAGTTCCATTTCAGTATAGTCTCTGTCTTAAACTAAACTTTATTAAGCTAATATGGAATTGTCTCCCTTTCCTTTTGATAGGAGCAGTACATTTTTATTCACGATGCCATTTTAGAAGCCTGCTTATGTGGAGAAACTGCCATCCCTGTGTGTGAATTTAAAGCTGCGTATTTCGATATGATTCGAATCGACTCTCAGACTAACTCCTCTCATCTCAAAGATGAATTTCAGGTGCTGACTATTTCTAAGGTTTCTGTGAAAGTCTTTCCAATTTGTCCTGGTCTCTAATAACTCTTAGAAAAGGTCTTTCAACTCAAATGTGTAACCTTTGACTCTTCTGCAACTATGATATCGCATTTGTGTCTTTCATTATATGTATTTCGAATTCATTTTATATTAATGCACTGATATCTGCTGTATCCTGAAGGGCAAAATGAGTTCATATTCTGAAAAGAGTAGGAGAGAAAGATACGATAGCAGTCAAATCTGGTTATGATTAGTGTGTTTACAACTTTTTTTCCCCAAGTAAAGTCTCACTATTTTGATCTTCATTCGCATGTTCAGTGTGTAATCAGCATCATAATAATAATATCTGGAATTTGTACTAAACATTGTGTTATCTCCAATGTGCTCACTGCATCTATATATCCCTCAGTATGGAAGAAAAATGAGTTCACACGTAGCTCTGGGAATCTGCTATTTAGATTCTTGGTGTAGTGTTCTAACACGACAAAGTGTAATTGCAAATGGTCGCTTCCCCCTTGAACGTCATCATTTCCATCCTGGATCACCATGCATTTTCTTTGACTGAGCAGTGAGATCTATGGGTAGCTGTGCTGTTTTGCCATTCCTTCCTTTGGGGGAGAGACATGTGAATACAATGTGTCTGCTGACTGCCTGACTTCACAAGCTTCATTAGCGTAACTAAAGAGACTGTCAGCCTGTCACTAAGGGCGACTGCCTTCAATTGCCAAACCCTTCACCTTCCCCTTGGCTTCCCAAACACTTGATGGGTTTGTGTTATGCGATTAAATGGGTCACCATCTTCTAACCTGAGTTCCCTTTCCTGTTCAGACTCTGAATTCAGTCACCCCTCGACTACAAGCTGAAGACTGCAGCATCGCGTGCCTGCCGAGGAACCACGACAAGAACCGGTTCATGGACACGCTCCCGCCTGACAGATGTCTGCCCTTTTTAATTACAGTTGATGGGGAGAGCAGTAACTACATCAATGCTGCTCTTATGGATGTAAGAGACTGACTCTTTGTTAGTGAAAAATGCCCTTAAAATCTACAGAACTCAACTGAACACTGGCTACTTTTTTTTTTTTAAATTTGGAATTATAAAATGGACTAGAATGGAGAACTGGAAAACTGTCAATGAAATACAAATTGTTTGGAAAAAGGATTTTAGGCTGTACCTCCTGAGAGTCTTAGTAACTATAACATATATAGGTTTATTGTAGATTTGAGATTGATAACTAAAGTATCCATATAGAAAAAAATCACGTTATATATTTCATCTTAATTATGTTAAGATTTAATGTATCTAAACTGATTTAAGAAAAATTGGCAGCTTATTTTTTACCAATAAAAACACATCTTAAAATCACAGAATGCCACATCCTAACCCAATTGTAGATTTTTTTAATTTGGAAATAGTGATCTGTGATGCTCATTGTTCCAGTAATTTAAAGGTAACTAGTTTTATCATTAGCTGAGACTACTTAGAAATAACTCGGGAAGATATGAGCAATATCATATTAACAAACCTACCATCAAGAAAGAATTATTTTGCCTTTCCCCATTGCTCATACTTATAGGCTCTCCACGTGCCCTCATGTGACAGTTGCCCATAAACAGAACAAGGAAGGGTTTACAAATCTCTCATCAGYCATCTTGCTTTGGTTATCTTAGGAGGAAGCTGGAAAGCAATCAGGATTCAGAATCCTTCAAGACAATTTATTGTTTGCATTCCTGTTTCGTTTTCATCTATGAAACCCTAGCAAGGAAAATGTAGGAGTGTTTTTTCTCCAGACTATTATGAGGTTTTCTAAGTTGCTACTCCTATTTTTTTTAAAGGCAGGGTCTCATATAACCCATGAGACCCGTAACATTCTGTGAAATGGAAGATGGACTCAAAAGTCCTGATGTTCCAGCCTCCACCTCTCCAGTGCTTAGGATACTAGGCAGGTGCCACCATACCCAAGTACTTGTTGGGTTTTCTAAAATTAATGCCAGTAAATGTGTAGCCTAATAATAATATGGAACATCCTAGAGTCTCCTGCAAAGACTACACTTACATGTTTTCATTTGTACTACAGACCCTAATAATCTGAAAGCAGGCTCTCACTGAAACTTACCTCAACCTTGATATACCCTGAGACTTGTCAATATAGCTTTAATCCATCACATGAAAATATATATATATTTGTATTTCAGTATAGCTCATGAATCTGACAGATTGCCCAGGCCAAATCAGCATTGCTTTAGCAACCACAGAAAGTAGATTACCTCATTGAGAACATGTAGATGATACCTGCACAGCACACATAATAACTGCATGATTTTGAGGTACCTGTGATTTTTTTTTTTTTATTGAAGAAGAGATGCATCGTATAACTTTATTTACACACACACTTGAGGAAATGAAATACATATGGATAGAGCAGGGATGTTTTGCTGATTTTTCTTGCAGCCTTTCAGAGATTCATTATCATTGGGATATTGAAACCATCCTACAGGTACCTCGTGGAGAGTCTTCCCCTCAGGAAGTTCATCCATCTCTTTCTCTGTGTGTGTCCTATATTAGCATTTGTCAGTGAAATAAAACTGGGAGGGATTGAAATACTTTAGCGACATCAAACTCTATGTCATTTACTGGTTCCATTGCATCCTGGAGCCAATATGCCCTGTGGTTTAGGCAGCACTCGGGTCCACACCTACGCAATGTTACTACCACTGCTTGGTCCTACCGTGGAGTCTGCTGAATCGTTTGTACAACTGATTGTGCATTTTATTCATTTTTTTGAATCATCTATAAACAATCACAATGAAAACACCATATCTACCTCCCTTCCCCCTTCCTGACTATGCACTTTATGTTCTTGTATTTCTAACTATCCTATCTTCCCACAGAGCTATAGGCAACCAGCAGCGTTCATCGTCACACAATACCCACTGCCCAACACTGTGAAAGACTTCTGGAGATTAGTGTATGATTATGGCTGTACCTCCATTGTGATGCTGAACGAAGTGGACTTGTCCCAGGTTAGTGGACACTGATTGATTTTGTGCCTTTGGATACAACCTAGCAGAATAATAATAAAATATCATTTTCTACTTCATAAGGACTCTACTCCCTCTCCCAAAATTAAAAAAAAAAAGAAAAAGAAAAAGAAAGAAAGAAAAAGAAACTCTCTTTTCTTTCCTTTTCAAACTCGTCTAGGGCTGCCCACAGTACTGGCCAGAAGAAGGAATGCTACGATACGGTCCTATCCAAGTGGAATGCATGTCTTGTTCAATGGACTGTGATGTGATCAACCGAATTTTTAGGATATGCAACCTAACAAGAGTAAGTCTTTTTTTTTTTTTTTATACTTGTAAGAGTATAAAAAAAGAGTATTGGGGTCATTTTAACTAAGCTGATGCAGAGCAAGTAGGCACGTAATTATATCCAAAGAACAGGAAAAAAAAAAAAAGAATTAATAAGCACCACACCACCCATACCAGAACCACTGATCATCTTATGTCTTTGTTCCAGGACAAATGCATTCCAGACACAGGAAACTTGAAATGCTGAAAGCTAGGTTTTCCCGTCAGTGGCCATAGTTTCATGTCCCATTTGGAAATCTAGACTCAGGCAGTTTCTCAGTCATCCCTGATAGTCTGGGCCTGGCCCCACAGCACGTGTGGTCTTAGGACAAGGATGAAAGCTCACCTTGTTAGTATTGACAGTCAGTCCAGAAAAAAGCATGCCAATGAAAAGTAAGAATAATCACGATGACAGCAGAAGGGGGCAGGATACACCATGCCAGCATCAAAGGACACTTCACGGTCACTGTTTCAGGACCTGTGTGCAATGGGAAACCGATCCTTTGGGAGAAGCCAGCCACAGCTATTGCTGATTCTCTCCCACCCCCAGTGCCCCGTCTACATATTCTGACTCCCCACCTCACTAAACACTACAGCATCTGGCTCTGCGCAGCTCTAAGGAAGAATCAGTGTTGCTAACTCTTGCTTTTTCCAGCAGCTGAGTGGCAATTGTGTCCCACAGGAATTTTTGTTTTCCTGACAAGTCATGTGCCTTGTACAGTAGAATCTCTGAAAGATTTTCTTAAAAACCAACTGCCAAAAAAAAAAAAAACCAAATCTACTAAAACTATTTAGCTTACGTAACTAGATAGTAAGCAGAACTAAAAGAAAATCGTAACCGTCTCGAAACATCACTTTTAAAAGAGACAATTTCCTTGTTTTTAAAGACATTGGTTCTCTATATGTCCAGATTTTAAGTATGTGGTCGAACTGTCTTATTTCTTACATCAAAAGAACTATCTGTACATCTTGTTAATTAGGCTATATGTACATAAGTAAGAACAGGATAAACTCATAACCAATTCCATCGTTCATTTCAGTGGAGAAAAAAAAGAATGAATTCAGTCATAATATTCATGCATATTTTAGACTGTAATTTGAAGGGAATCTCATTATGTTTTCACATCTGTTTTAATATACTTCAATAATATTTTAACTAAGCAACTGTAGCTGCTCAACTGCAGAAGCAAAGCTCATCTGTGAGGTGAACTCTTTCTATGGAATGTATTCAGATTTGAAATCTGTGATGCTTTATTTTTTTTTTCCAGAATATATATTGTTTTGGTTATGTCCCTGCATATATTGTGTTCTGGTGCTTATTAATCCATGATGTTTTCATTCTCCATTTCATTGTTTAGTATCACTCACTGCATTGTGAGTTTAGTATGTAAGTTCAGTATCGGGAGATGGAATCTGTGTCCTGCTAAGAGGTCCATAGCCTTTCCATGGGCAACTTAAGAACCTTGTGATCACCCACACAGTGTACTTACTACTCATGGTCTTCGCTGTGATCACCCACTCAGTGTACTACCTGGTCTTCACTGGATTTTCTCTTCAGGGTTCTAGGTTTCTGTGTCTTCCAACAGCAGTGCTATTTTGAAAGCATCATACAAAGTTCTTGCAATACACAGTTTAAGGCAAAAGGAGGAGGTTTCTTATCTCTAAGGAATGTGTACCTTATCAGAGATGGTTAGAATCACACAAGTCACTTTACCGGCATCTATTTACTGACATGATGTACATGTGTCGGAGGAGAAGCACAGAATATAAATTGTTTAACTGGATGATCAGACATAAGTGACCAGAAAAGACTTCTGTAAAATAAGGCTATTTAAGCAAAAAAAAAATTTTTTTTGAAAAATTAGTAGGTATTTATTGAGTGTGAGATAGACAGAGACAGAGAACTTTCCAAGAACACTGAAGTTATGTGACATCATGGGAAAGTCCACAGACAAACTGGGGTCTAATTAGCTATTCTACTTGATAGTGAAAATGACATTATAGAAATAAGTTCTCCAAAGAAATGGGACATCCTCTTCAAAGTTTCCAAGGCAAGAAGAAAAGAGGTAAATGAGTTTAATGGAGACCAGTGTCTCCGACCTCAGTGATGTGTTAGAGGGAAAAGAGGTGTGATGGTGGAAACGAACCAGATCATGAAAGGGGTTTTAGATCATGGTAGACTTAGGGCATCAAGAAGCCATTAGGTCTAAGAATGACAAGATCACTTTTGAACGTCAGCAAAATCATGATGCCCAAAGGTAGAATAGAGAGAAGGGAGGGTAGACCAATCTACTTCACAAAAATGCCCATCTCCAAGGTGACAAATCAAGTTGACAATCAATATAAGCCACCACTGGCAGATAAAAAGGACAAGTTGTGGGTTGTTGCTCTCATACCTTGGAATGTTTCAGAAAAGGCACCAGGATTACTAGACTCCATCCAGTATAAGTTCTCTCTGTATTGTAAAAAGTGCATGTCTTTTACCGTTCATTAAAGATTATAGTCCTGATGTCCATAAAATGCTGTTTGTTTTTTTTTTTCTACAGCCACAGGAGGGTTACCTGATGGTACAACAGTTCCAGTACCTAGGCTGGGCTTCTCATCGAGAAGTGCCTGGCTCCAAACGCTCGTTTCTGAAACTGATACTGCAGGTGGAAAAATGGCAAGAGGAATGTGAAGAAGGGGAAGGCCGGACAATCATCCACTGCTTGTGAGTAGAGCAGGGCAGGGCAGGGCTGGCCATGCAGGGAGCCTCAGAGCTCATTTCCTGGCTAGCCTTCGCTGTGTGTATGTTTAAAAGATGTTCCTCAAATCCCGGCAGACAGACCTACCACAGATCTTATTTCAAAGTAGAACTCTAGTCTCAGGAATGAGTATTTTCTACTAATTTTAGTTTTGTTTTCTGACTATTAAATCTAATACACTTGTTGTGGCTGAAGAGATGACTCAGCAGTTAAGAACACTGGCTACTTTTCTAGAGGATCTGAGTTTGATACCCAGGACCTAACTGGTGGCTAACAATCCTCTCTTGACTCTAGTTCCAGGAGATCGGATGCTCACATCTGACCTCCATGGGCAGTGCATGCACTGGGTATACAGACAACATCCACACAATAAAATATAAAACTTATGTGGTTGTTTTATGCTTTAACTCCTTCAAGTACCCGTCTGGACAACTTCTGTTTCATGCAAATGGTTAGGATCTTAACGTCTCTACATTACAACAAATTATTCCTGTCACATATTTCTGCTTATAAGCCCCTGAGCTAATTTTATCCTCTAGTCACTTCCTCTCTGCCCTTCACACACAAATGTAAAGGAGAATCCAAAGAAATGGGAAAATTTTTAAAGAGAAGTGTCCTTTCCCAGGAGAGTGTGATGGTGTGACTTTGTGATTCTCCCAAAGGTGCTAAGAATATCTTTGCTTTCAGGAATGGCGGTGGACGCAGTGGCATGTTCTGTGCAATAGGCATCGTTGTGGAGATGGTGAAGCGGCAGAATGTGGTGGATGTTTTCCATGCAGTAAAGACCCTGAGGAACAGCAAGCCAAACATGGTGGAAGCCCCGGTGAGCCACGGAATCTTGGGAGGGTCTCGGTGACTACTTAGTCGTGGGCCTACTTACTGGTTGGGCTTCACATACTTAGAGGAAATCAGTCTGAGGCTCAAATGAATCCTGCTGGGACTTTGTGACTAATAGGTAGAGTGTAGCTAGTTTGGCTATCCCCATATAAATGCATACCGTATCCCATGACCGTGGGTGAAGAAAATGGTATCATTTAATTTGAGAAATGTGTAGGGTTTGTCCTACTTATTATCAGTCTAATTTGTGCTGTGTTGTAAATAGTTCTAGGAAAATAAATCTGACTAAAGTGTAGTCTCTTTTTTGCTTGTTGAAGCATATTGAGTTAACTCACAGAGTAAGCTTATAGGTCACCTTAGAATCTTAAGACATCTATTTTCTGTTTGTTCACTTATTCTGTTTTAATTGACTTACTTTGGCGCATGCGTGCGTGTGTGGGTGTTGCTAGGTATGGAACCCAGGATCTCAAGCATGCTACTCCAGGCATTCTACCAGTGACCTGTGTAAACTGTCCTGACACCCAGTGTTTTTGAAAGAGCAACTGAAGTTTATAGAAGCCGTTATCTCATAACCCTTCCCCCATCTAATCTGAATGTAAATTGTCAGTCTGTCCTTGCTGTCATTTTTGAGCTTTTATCAACCTTACAGTACAGTGCATATAATGTGACATGAGTTCTCCTAAGCTCACAAAGTCTCTCAAGTAAATACCAGTGGGGATACGTGATCAAGGCTCCGTCTGAATGGAGCTGTGCACCAAGTGAGAAAGTTACCGCCTCTGTAACATGCTTCACTTAAGGGTTGCCTGTAAGAACAAAGAGATCCGGGGAAGGAAGGGCAGCTGCAGCACCCAGAGAGAAGAAAGGGAGAAAAGCCAGAGCATCATTGTGGCTCGCCCTACTTTATCAAGATGATGAGCGAGACAGCGAGAGAGCAAGTCAGTCAGCTCTTGGTGTGTTTTCACCACTTCCTGCTTGGGGTTGTTCACACAGGAAGCGCATTGTTTCCTGAGACAAACATCTAAAGACTTCAGTTTATGCTGTTTCACTCTGGCAAGTGGCAGCTAACTTCTCCCTTTCTCAAGCTCTCTTACCGGACTCCAGCGGGGACCGGACAATGGCACCCTCTCTGGGATGCAGGCAGTTGAGAGGGGCCAAGAGTAACTGGTTTGAGAATTTTTACAGACAGAATGGACAGGAGGTAGTTATGACCTGTGAAATATACTCTGCCCAAAACATTTCAAGTCACGTGGAGATTATGCCTGCCTTCAGAAGTAACATCTGTCTCCAAATTTGTCTTTGATATACACCACCTTTTCTTTGACTTCTAAGTCTATCGTTGAACATTTGTTCTAGAACATTCCCGTGAGTGACTGGTTTCCTTTTTACTCATGTCCTACAAATCTTGACAAAACTGATAGAATGCACTGTTTAATCAACATCAATGATTAATAACGTTTACTATGGTGTGGGCTGATTTTGTTATGGAAATTCAAATTTAAACAAAATTGAGAGGTGCTGGCTGGCTGGCTGGCTGGCTGTAAGCATCCGTGCCTCCCCCCCCCCCCTCCCCCCCCACCCCGCCTTAGGATGCACTTCTCTCAGGGAGCAAACATAGACCATATTTACTTTGATAGTCAGGGTAAAAAGCAATACTCACCTCTTAGAAACTTGTATTGCCTGTGCTTATTGTCAAAGACCCTGGGTGTTTTAATATTCATTTTAAGTTCTGCTCTAGTTCAGCCTGCCTGGATTTTATCTACTTGGACTGGATTGGGAACTGTCCAATGAATTATGTAATATAAGTCATCATTGTTGTTATAACAGTCTCTGGACTTTTTAAACTTCTTGATAGTGGATTAGGTGGCTAGACTCATAAGTAGTGTAATTTTAACTCAAATGTTTCATTGTCAAGTAAGTTGTCTTACTTGAGAAGAGGTGTCAGAAATCAATTTAGGCATAAATAAGCTTGAAGAGTTTCTTTTTTTTAGTTCTTAAATATTCTTTTTAAATTGATAGAAATGGTATTTTGATAGAATATGACTATGGAAAGATGAAGAACATGAATTGCAAAAGGTAGCATACAGTGGGTGCTTCTCTGTTTCTGTCTCTCTCTCTCCTCCTCCTCCTCTTCCTCCTTCTCTCTCTCTCCCTCTCCCTCTCCCTCTCCCTCTCCCTCTCTCTCTCCCTGTATCCCTCTCTTTCATCTGAAGAGATCATTTGGAATACGGAGGAAAGTATGGGTACACCCCAGCAGCAATACAAAGGAGAAAGATATTGAAATAATCTAACAAATAATCCAAATCATCCACATGGTAGCTTTTTGTGTGATATAAAAAGGCTCAGAATGTGTAACATACAAAATGTAAAACAGATAATCATCTTGAAAACTCCAAAGTTTTATCTATTCTGAGATGATTATTATTTCAATCATGTACTAAAAATTACCGAAGTTAACAAAGGGTGATGTTTAAAAATTGCTTCTAATGACAGCTTTTTCCTGGTTCTTTGCCTCCCCTCCCCCACCCAAGACAGCATTTCTCTGTGTAGCTCTGGCTGTTCTAGAACTCATTCTATAGACCACGCTGGCCTCGAACTTAGAGACCAGACTGTCCTAATTGCTGGGATTAAAGTGTGCTCCACTACACCCTGGTTCTTTACTTTTTTTGTAAGCTGAGAAACATTTTTAACTATTTTGATCATATAAAAATCCTTGGCACTATATTAAATGATAGGAAATGCAGGGCAAAAATAAAACATCTTTTTTACTGTTGCTCCTTTTTCTTAAGAAGGGATCATTAGACTTGAGTATAATATATATATGGCCAGATGTTCCTGTTACATACAAAATAAGTACTTTGCGGCTCTTAAATAATCTAAACTGGGTGTCAGGAACTCATGCAAATGCTATTATTCACCATTAGCTTTTTGCTAACTCCTTTCATCCCTTCTGTTCTGACACACTACAGGAGCAGTATCGTTTTTGCTATGATGTGGCGTTAGAGTACCTGGAGTCCTCATAGTTCGCTGAGACTATTTGCAGAGCATCCGAGCAGAAATCCGTTCGTCTGTTGAGCCAGCAGCTGTTGTACCTGTTACTACATGGAGAGATTTTAACGTGGGGGGTGGGTGGGAGGCTTTTACATTGGAGAGGCAAACGTATTTTTCTTATAAAGTTGTGTATCTTAATAAAAAGGACTTGATCCGTTTCTGTGACTGTATGAGAGCATCCACATTTCGTGCCACCCAAGTTCTTTAATCAGACGCAGATGCCGATGAGAAGTGATCCGCGTCTATCCAGTGACCACACAGCCTTTTCTCTCCTGCTTTCTGCAGAGCAGCTGCCACACATTGCATGCACTTTGTACGTGGCATTTCCCTCTCTCGAAAATAAAAGCTGTGGGACCTTAGGAGTGGGGAAGGAATCAAGCTGTGCAAAGTCAAAGTAAATTTCATTTTTATATGTTCCAAGTGTACCAGAGTTCTATATAAATGTATAAATATATATGCATATATGTGTATATATATACATACGTAATGTATATATATACACATATATATGTATCTGGCTTATTTTCTTTTAATGTGCAATGATGGCTGGATCATTTAAAGTTCTTTTTAGAAAATAACATAAGCCAAAGACTCAAGTGTACATATGCCTATATGGAAGAAGCACATTATATTTATTGGTTACTTACTTTTTTGAAGGATAAAATACTACTGCCACACAATCATTTTTTGTTTGTTTGTTTTAGAAGAGTTTTCTTTAGCTAAATCAATGGTAAACAATTTTTTGTAGATTATTTTTTGTATGTTTAGTGTAAGTAGAGGATAAACTTTTTACTCATAAATCAGGAAGCAATGTTCTCTGTAGTGGTTCCCTTGTGTACATGCCTGTGAATTAAATTTATGTAAAATATCTTGGCAATTGTCTTTGAATAGAGGACCAAATTAAAATGTTGCGCTGAAAATGTAGTTTTTCCCCAATTTCATTAGGTAAATGATGGCTTGATGGTTGCAGAGGAGAAATCTGCAGAGCAGAAAACATTGCAGGTAGCTTACCCAGTGTTGAATATCATCTTTAAGCACTGTTTAAACTTGAAAAGAGTTCTTCTCTGCCTGTGGCCTGGCACTGTTCAGGATCACCGGATGACAACACCGCTGCTTGCAGGGTCAAGTTTTAGCAAAATATAAACTGCCGCAGTAGCACAGTGTTCTTTCTGATGTTTCCAAGCACAAGCTTTGGGTTTCTGCAATAGACAGTGCGAATAGATCGACGCCCAGTTCCTGTTGCCTGCTTTTATGAGATTCCCCAGTGAATCTTTCTAAGTGTGGTCTCATCCATGTGTTCCACATAGCTGTAATATCACATCCTCATCAGCTTGCAGTTATTAACTGAAGCATTCTGGTGTCCTCTTCCTACTTTGCCTGTCTATGACATGGTGCTTATAAAGATTTAATGAAAGTAAGAGTGAAATAAAGTTTTTATAATTGTAACATTTATTGATTGCACCTCATTTTCTCTTCTAAATTTTCATGTCTTTATTTACAAATAAATAACCTATCTATGACTCAATATGAGTATGCCACAAAAATCCTACTGAAAGCATGATCTATATCCAGGGTGTCATATGTTATATTGTTGTTCCCTAAACTGTATGTCACATAGTCCAGGCCAGTGAAGGGAGAAAAAGCTAGGGTTTAGTGTCTATTATTGTTGTTGTTGTTGTTGTCGTTATTAATCATCATCATTATTTTCTTTTATTCTCCATCTTGTCATAATTTGTATTAGTTGCTTTCTGCCAAATATATAAGAAAAACAGATTTAACAGAGCAAGAATTTATTTTAGCTAGCTCTCACTATGAAGGTTTCAGTCCACAGTCCCTTGCCCTCTTTGCTCTAGGACTGTGTCAGGGACTCCGATGAGCAGCTCAAGGTGGTGTAGTCACTCATATCGTGATGGTTGGGAAGCAGAGAGAGTTCTCTCCTAGAGCATCGCTATTTCTTCTCCTGGGTGGAAATTGGAAAGGCAAGCAAGAACATGTGAAAGAGAGAGAATCCTAAGTCCGGGTAGCTAAGAAGAAACACACTGACAAGTCCATGAAAGTCCCACATGGCCCAACACCACTGCCTATGCTCCGCCTCCCAGCACAAGTTTTGGTATAAACAAATGTAGCAGAGACACCTGACTAAAAGTTTAAAAATTCACAAGCTCATGTAAGGTCTGTTTACCTGGTGATGATAGCCGTATTACCATTGCATGTGATTCTGATTTGCTTCACAAGGATTCGTTTCTCCACATAGAGCTGCATCAAACTTGCAGCAAATACAGCTACCCACAAAGTTCAGTGGACCATATAGGCTCTAACATCCAATAAAAGAACAAATGAAGTACTCTTTTTCTATATCAATAGATAAGGCATACCATGTTTGCTTTGTTTGGGTATTACCGTAGCCAGGTTATCAGAAGACAGTTTGAGAGGCTTAACTGTGTTTTTCTGAATATTCATGTTCAAAGACTCACACTTTATAGTTTTGAACCCCCCCCCCCTTAGTAGATCCAAGTGTGGCCCAAAGATGGCCTTTTGGAGAGGCCATGGAAGAGCTCTGGAATATAAGTTCTGGAATAATTTGAATTGGAAATGTCTCCAAACTGTGTGTGTGTGTGTGTGTGTGTGTGTGTATGTGTGTTATAGACTTGGTGGTATACTGATGGGATTTGAGGAAATGAGTCACCATAAAGGTCCTAACCTTATTAATCCATTAATCCAGTAATAGATTCTTAATTTGATAATGTCATTGAGAGATGGTAGAAGCTAAGAGCTGGGGACTCTAAGAAGATGACTCAGCCATTAAAATACCTATTGCGCAAGCATGAAGACCTGGTTGGATCCCTGAAGTTCATTAGTCAGCCTTTCTATCTGAATTGGTAAGCTCTAGGTTCTCTGAAAAACTGTCTCCAAAACTAAGGTGGGGAGAAATTGAGGAAGATACATTATGTTGGCAGAGAAAGAGACAGAGAAACTAGAAGTTAGTTCCTCATTGGAAGACATGCATGGCTGAGAGCATGTCCCAGGAAGGTATATCTTGTCCCTGTCCCCCCACCTGTCACTTTGCTTGTGCTCTCTGGCAACCATGAGGTAAGCAACTTTGCTCAACGGCCATGCCCTACCATGAATCTCAGCCCCACTACACCTTAATAAGTCCTTAGGAACCAAAATAAACCTTTTTTTTCCCCTTAAGTTGCTTTAATCAGCCATTTTGTCATGCAATATGCATCTCCTAGGTAATCCTTTCTGTATCCCTCTAGCAGTTTCTCCTGAAATATTAAGTCATGAGGTTGAATCTGACAACCTTTTTTCTGTATGTTCTTACTAGGAAGAGGTTGGAAGTCTGTGGTACACAGACACAGTTAAGCCTCTCATACTGTTTGAAGCACGTAAGCAATTGGGAATGTACACATTTTAACCAAGTACTTTGAAAATGTATTCGTGTTGTAGCCTGTCCTACCTATGCTACCCTTTTTGTGGACAAAGGAAAAGACTTAAGATAAAAGCAGTGTACCTAACTGATCCCCAATATTGAGAGGGAAACAAGGAGACCCTTGCCTGGACATGGACGGGTTGCACTGGCCTCTCACCAATGTTGCCCATTAAATATTTGTCTGTTGAGACCCTTCCAGGTTCCAGACACAAGTTTTGAAACCTGGACCCCAATAACTGTTCCTTATCAAATATGTTTCACTCCCAGGAAATGGAATGACAGTTCCCAGCACCTACAACACTACATGTATGATAAGATGCAGTAGAATGCACCTGTAAATTCACCTGGAAATGAGGCACAGCCTTGATACTTAGACTAACAACATTTAAGGCTTAACACGAGTTGCCCATTTGTATTTAATTTCAGTGAGCTTTGACAGCAATTCAATCTTAACAAAATAGTCAGTAGTCTGTCACTTACCCAAGTTAAGTGTAATTAGCAGAATTTACCCATCAAATATTACCAGAGACTTCATACAAACTTCACAGCCTTCCTAGGTTTGTTCAGTGTTTTAGGAAAGACTGATTTCATATAGAACCTGTATGATTTATTTATTGCTATATTAAGTCAAGTGAAAAGATAGGTTATCGTTATTCGCTGTTGCCTAATCTCTAATTACCTATTATTTCATAAGATCTCTCTGCAGCTCAAGAAGGAGAGGGGGAATAAGTGGCATCTGAATCTTTACACAGCGCTAGCCTGGTCAAACATCTGCTGAGTTTCAGAATATTATCTCCAGAGTCTAAAGGAAAAGTTCTTTCTTGGGATCTACTGTAAGCTATGACTCACTTCTAGAATATAAATTGTCCGAAGATCAATAGAAATGTGATAGATACATAACATTTCAGCACTTCCATCCTCCTCCACAGTGATTTGAAATGCTAACCTAGAAGAGAGCAAATACCAGGGAGACCTAAATCCTAAAAGAAAGTAATGGATGGATTTTTAAACCACTGAAATAAACATAAGGTCTCTGCAGAATATCTCAAAGCTCTTTCTTTAATGTTAAAATCTGTCCAGGGAGAGAATCAGGGACACATCTTTATGACAGTTAACACCTTTCAGAATGCACTTGTCAATTACACAGAATAATATACAGTCCCCAAACTTAATACAAAACGGCCCGGCTGATATGCCAAATTAACTGTTTAGGTTTTATTAGTCTTGACTCTGCCCCAAGTATATAGAATTGAGACCAAGAAAGCTTTGAAAAAGGAATCTCGTGCTTAGAGACATGTATTTAGTGTGGCCAGATGTGGGAATAAAAAATTCAAATTTAAATTCGTTTCCTAAATAGCAATTAGATTGTACAGGCAGGGAAAGGCCATGTGTTAAGCATTGCTTGTGGCGTCGTGGACACACTCACAGTCCAATTGGGAAAGCAGAGACAGCATGAGGGCCCTGCTCCCCTGTGCTGTTGAAAAGAGCAGTGCATTCACAGTTACAGACTAAAAGGTGCTTCAGGGCAGAGACTGGAATCATATTTTGTTTTGGTTTTTGGCCTTTACAGGACCACTCTGGTCATATGGCAGCAGATGATGTCACCATTTGCTTTTCTACTGGCAAAATTCATTTCTTTAAAAAACAAAAATACCCTGAATTTTCTGCTCTAGACTGAGAACTGGATGCTACCCGCTCTGGACCCCCCAGTTCTGCTATTAGAAGCTCAGATGAGGGAGTCATGGTGACTGACAGTGGCCACTTGACAAGACAGAGGGAACAGTGTTAGGAAGATAACAAGTCCGTCTTGGAATCAGAAATATGTCTACAACTAAAGGATACAGCAGGTGCCCCTCCAGCATGCACTGCATGAGAACACAGATCCATCCTGATATGTCTCATTGTTCAAGACAATGCCAAAGGAAAGAAATCAAGAATTCAGTTTCTGAGATTTGTTAAGGTTGACAAGAAATTTAGGTTTTAAAAGCAGAAAACAAAGCCTCCAGTCCCAACTGGATAACAAAAATCTCTGAAGCCTGCATCTAGTGTGGGAGGGCTCCAGGAGGTCAGTAACCTACTGTAGACTAACATTGCACTGTTTTGTCCTTTATACATTTGGATTCAAACAGGAGTTTAGTTGTCCCAATGAAGCTATGCCTGGATTTTTTTTATACTACGTTCTCACTGGCCTTATTTTTTTAAACACATTGATCTAGTGGATACTGGGGTGGGGGTGGGGTGGAATGGTATTAACTGAAGCAGGAAGAAGAGAAAGGTGTCTGAGAGGGAATGTGGTCAAAGGACATGATGTATTCATATGACGATATCTTAATGACAGTTGTTCTTTATTCTGTATACCCTGAAAAAGTAAAACCTAGGGCTGGGCAGTGGTTCTTTTGGGAAGGTGCATGTCACTCAGGCATGAGGGCCTGAGTTAGAGTCTGAGTGGTCACATGATAGATAGCAATGGCAGTAGTGATGAAGGGACATTGGGTCTTGCTGGCCAGCTGACCTGGCAATATCAATGAGCTTCAAGTTCAGTAGAAAGACCCAATCTCGAAGAAGAAGAAGAAGAAGAAGAAGAAGAAGAAGAAGAAGAAGAAGAAGAAGAAGAAGAAGAAGAAGAAGAAGAAGAAGAAGAAGAAGAAGAAGATGGAATACTACTGAAGAAGACAGTGCACATCAACCTACGACCTCCATACAAAAGCCTGCATACATTCTCTCAGAAACCGTTCATCATTTTTTCTCTTTTTGATGAGTGTGCAAAGTTTCATCAGTTGCGAAAATTCCTCTTACTGGATTTGGATCTATTGATTCCCCAACAAAATAGAAGGCTAGCTAGTCAAATCTTTCCCTTTAAGCCTCCTTTAGTTAGAAAGTCAGAGTCATACTACTAAGAAACATCAAGCCACCCATGTAAATGAACAATATGAGAACTCTGTAGTAGCCAGATATATATTTGGGACATAAAAGACAAGATAGTTTCACCAGATGACCAGAAGCAGATTTGAGATTTTGACTATTAAACTTGAATAAGTCTTCTGTCTCTTTTCAGGTAACAAAAAATAATTATTTTTCTATACTTAATTTTATTCTGAAAGACAAACCACATGTAGATCAGCCTCGGCTCTTAAAGATAGGAAAGGCTGGCGTAGAGGTAGTTATTACCTGGGCATAGCCGTACTCAGTACTCAGGAGGCTGTGAATGAAAACTTGCTGCAAATTTAAAGGCACCCTGAACTACATGGCGAGTTCTAGGCCAACCTAGGCTAAGGAAGATCCTCTTTCAAAATAAGGAAAAGGATAAATGTGTCTCTGTTTGCTGGTGAGATCAGGAAAGCATATTTCATGAGGTAGCACACTTTTTTCTTGGTCAGCTTCTCAAAATGATGACAAGAAATAATCCTTCCAGAAATAACATTGTAGACTCAGAAAGAGCCTGTGCCTCTTAGCCACGGGACGGCCTGAGCTGCTTCCGCCACAAGGGCAGCATGGCATCCGTGGATCACCCGCATCCACACTGTGACTGTGTGCGCTGACTTCTTTGACAGGTGCAACAGTGTGGGCACCTGCCCACCCACGATGGGAGCCTGCCCCCCTCCACTTTCCAAAATCTAATTGCCTGAAGCAGTCAGCAGATTCAGGTAGATTTATTTTCACCTTCATGTTTTATTCTTGGCATGAAAAAGTATCTGTTAATTACTTACTTCCCAATGTCAAGATCTTTACTGCCTGGGATCAAATGTGGTCTGCTGATGGGGGTATGGGGCATTGTTTTCACATAAGAAATCAAGTGTTTCAGTTTCTCAGTGTAATAATAGACTGTTAAAGAGACCCTGAAGAATGTGAAATCCAATGACCTTAGTAGTAAGGTTCAAACAGTAAAACCTAGAGAACTCATATATCTGTGTTGAGTTATATGGTAGATAATGGGAGATTTGTGCTATGATCTCTGTCTCCTTTGTTGCCCCTTGATCTCCCCTTAGCCTTGACTAAAGGTGTTTCTTTCTATAGAGAGAAAATCATAAAGCAGGGAGTTTTCAAGCATTAGGAAGGAAAGGTAAACAACAGAATGAATGTAATTATGGGTATATTGCAGCATTCTTATGTCTTTGTTTATCAATCATATTTGATGATTTCAAATAACTGCATAGCTGATATTAAGGAAGATTGTAGTTCTAAGTAGGAAAAAAGGAAAGATATATTTGTGGTAGTAGACTGTCATACTCAAACACAAAAACTGGACATACAGAGAAATCACTGAGAATGTCGTATCAACTATATGCAGAAAAGCACTAAAATAATCAAGATGGAATTTCCTCTTCCTAGTAAGAAGAGGAAAAATAAGATTGACAGATTTGGGTGCTAATATATCAATAATTACTTTAGACCATCAACAATGGCAATTTATACATTTTGTAAAATTTTACCAGTTTACAAAATGACAATAATAAATTTTAAAATTTTATGAACCTGCTTATATATCAGAAATACACATCTTTAATGAATTGAGTGAGTTGAAATCAGGAAAGACTCAAAAATGTATACCATACAAACATTCTATTTAAACAATGACAAGTAGCTGTGCTAATATATAATGAGCACACTTCTAAGCAAATAGAATTACCACAGTCATAGAATATTCCATTATAACAAGGAAATCTACTCGTGAGGAAGCCAGATAAGGCTAACTCTACACACATCAAGTCATGGAGTTTCAAAATTCATGAAGTCAATTCTAATAGAATTGAAAGGACAAGACAAATTCATTGCTGTGGTTGGAAACTGTGTCTTTCCTCTCTGACTCACAAAACTACTAAGCAGAAAGCCAGCTAAGATGGAGAAGAGCTGAGCAACCCATCTGATTATCCAACAGACTTTATTCAAGCTTCCCTTGTATGGTTGCCAAGATTATATCTTGAGCTATAAAATAAAACACAACAAATTTAATAGTATTTGAAATAAATATCTGGAACATTTAATTTGAACTAAAGACCAACTCTGAAACAAAGATCCAATAAAAGAAAGGCGATATAAAACCCTCCAAAGATATGTAAATTAAGCTATATTCTACCGTGTAATTCATTAAACAAATACATTTTTTCAAGTAAAAAAAAAAAAAAAAGTCAGAAAGTAACAATTCAACATATGTTAGTACATGACATGTGGCAAAGCAGAACCGATGGGTAACTCTAAATGCTAACATGTGACATCAAGTAAAGTCTCAATAAATTATTGACATTCTTACGTTAAGAAATAGAAAAGGTGGGGGAGTAGTGGTACACACATTTTAGTTCCAGCACTGAGAAGACAGAGGCAGGTAAATCTCTGTGAGTTCAAAACCAGCCTGTTCTACAGAGCCTGTTCCAGGATGACCAGGGATACAGAGAGAAACCCTGTCTTGAAAAACAAAATAAAATAAAGCAAAAAAAAAAAAAAATAGCAAATGAGAGGTAATAATGAGTTGAAATAAAAAGAAATCAAAATAGTGAGAGATGGAAGTACCAACAGATATTTATCAAGTATCAGTTTATAAAACATTTGGTATAAATGATAAACATGAGGACCTGAGTCGGATCACTACGAGCCACATAAAAAGAGAGAGGCATGATGAGATGGCAGGGACAAGAGCTTTCTTTGGTCTTCCTGGCCAGCTAATCAAGTCAAATTGGTGAGCTCTCTGGGTTCAGTGTAAAAAATTTTATGAAAATATAAAGTGAATGTCTGGCAAATGGATTAGTGGGTAAAAGCACCTATAGCCAACCTTGATGACTTTAGCTTGATCCCTAAATCCCACATCCCACACAGTGGAAGGAAAGTATCAACTCCTAAGAGTTGTCCTCTGATATCCTTGCTGTTGCTTGGACACATATAAACATTCTCTCTCTCTCTCTCTCTCTCTCTCTCTCTCTCTCTCTCT
>BDUI01000022.1:1236474-1255256 GCA_002335545.1 Apodemus speciosus
AAAAAAAAAGAAAGAAAGAAAGAAAGAAACCTGACTTACAAGCCCAGAATTCTTACAAGCATATTAGGTCTTATTAATAAGAAGTGCTTGCAGGATATTGGAAGGATGGAAATAAAAAGACTTGTGTTTCCTTATGTGATGGAAGCAAACTACCCAAGGTTTTGTGGACTAAGGGTAGGAGTTTTGTACGCGATGGGTAGATAGTCTCTTCCAAATTAACAATGATAGAAAACGACTCCTGAAGTTACATTCCAGTAACTGTTTTCTCCCATTCTTCCACCCTCCCAATGATTTGGATAAGCCATACATTCCTATACTGAATGCTTTCTTCACTGACGTCTGTAAGGTGGACATCTTTCTATAAAGTTACTTTGCTCACTGTTATGACAAAATACTTGACCAAGGCAAGGGARGGAGGGTGTAGTGTGGCTAGCATTTTCAGACTGTATTTTCATACATAGTTTCTTTTTATATCAATTACATTTATTGTCCTAAAATATAATATCTTTTCATTGCAGCTAAATGAGATTCTAACATGTATGTGCCACATTTTGCTTATTCATTCATCTCTTCATAGACATCTAGGCTGGCCTTTTTTCTTAGCTATTGTGCATTATGCATTATGAACACTGATATGCAAAGATGTCCGTGGTCATTCTAATTTTAGATTTTTTTTTTTGTAGAAACTTCCATACTAAGGATTTTCGTGAAGGTATAGCTCTAGCTTTTTACATGAAGTATGACTGGATCACCTTGGAAAGCAGTAATTCAATTAAAATAAACAATCAATAATTAGCACCAAAAACTGTGCTGTAGAGAACATGCCCCAAAAGAATTGTTACTTATTCAGGGGAAAATGAGGGACATTTCCTTGAGGAAATAAAAGGTGATCTTAAGTCTGAAAGATTGTAACAAAGGCCTGGGGCTCTGAGGGTAGAGAAAGTGTTACAAGAATGAAGTGCTGTGTGCAAGCTGCTTTAATGGAAGAACACAAGTACTGCTTGTTTCAAATGTTTGACCTACCAACACTCTTGGTGCAACCTGATTGCCATGTTGGCAATATTTGGAGGCGGGACTTTGGAGAAGTCCTTGTACTGTGAAGGGCCAATTCCTCCACCCTGAACTTGCTCTTTTGTACCCTTGTCTTCTGCCAAAGACCCTGCCAGAGATATTGATACCTTGACCTTGTCATTCCCAGACTTTAGAAGTTCGAGTACCTACTCTTTATAGATCACTTCATCTAAGCTCTTGTGTTACAGAAACATAAAAAGGTCCAATACAGCTGCTGCTATTATATGAAGAAAAAACGTGAGTGGGGCTGGAACTTAGGACAAAAAAAATCCAGGATAAAGTGGAGGAATGCTATAAGGTCTCCTAGGCTGGGTTAGGGTTTGTAGTTTTTCTCTCAGGAGCATGGTATCTGTTTTCTATAGATCACAAAAGCTGTATGAGAGGTAACATAGCATTTGACTGATGATCGGGCAAGCTGTGAGAGCACAGGGACATGATTACAAAGGACAAGATATTTTAGTGGCGTGTGTATCCACAGGCTCTTCTGGGGCAGAGTGGCTATTAGTTTGAAGACTGAGTGTGAGGAAGGGGGCCTGACAGGGGTTTGGGCTTTATTTCTGTGTTGAGGAACACTTCCCGGGCAGCCCCAAAGGTACTTACCAGAGATGCTTTGTGTGGTAAGACTTCAATTGAAACATTTGATTTGAATTAAGGCTGAGAAAGTCTTGTCTTTTATTAATGGTGAGGTTCTGTGGTTCATGAAATGAGAAGGAGGTTTAAAGACAGGAAACTGGTGGCTTTGGTAAAGTAAAACCTTTGGGTTGTTTTATTTGAGGAGGAGTGTTGCAAGAATTGTTTAAAGGCATTGCTGTAGCATAAAGCATATGGGTAAAGGAACTGGTGAACAGGAATGAGTAGAGGCCAGGTGTTGTAGGCTGTTTCTAGAGTAATCCAAGTCTGGAAATTTTATCCTATGAACAAGGCAATGAGACATAGAATAAATGAATTATCAACCTTCCAGACAGAAGAATCACTTAAATTGGTGACAAATGTTATTGTCTTAGAAAGATGAGCATCAACAATTAAAGAGAAATCCATAGACATTTGTAGTGGCCAGGTAGGTGAAAAATAGCACTACACTGTTAGAACTTTGGGTCAGTGGGTACAGCATACAGGTGGGCTAAAAGGGAGTCTTTCCAAGAAACATTTATCTGACCATGAAGAAAAGTGATTGGTGTCTAGGAAGAAGTTAAGTACAGTGTACTTTCAAGAGTATAGCTGTGTTGTCTTCCAGAGTTCTCCCAGTGAAGGCAAAGAGGCAAGGCATCTGTATCTCAGCTTCAACTTAACCATTTGCTTCGGGTCTTCATAAATAGGGCAGTGAGGGAGCCAGCATACATAGATCTTCTGCAGGTCAGGAGTGACACACGTTTCCCAAAGCGGCAGCCTTCACCGCAGATTTTAGAGCTATAAACAACACATCAGAGAATTTGCCCACATACATTGCAACACAAAGAGAATTTACTCAGTGCTTTCTGGTGCCTTCCCACAGTTGGGAAACATTATCTTTGTTTTATTCTCCTGTGAGGAAGTTTCAGAAAACCCTCCTTGGTTCCCCTCCCCCATTGAAATCATTCTTAGAGGATAGAGAGGTGGCTCAACAATTTAGACTGCCTCCTGCTCTTCCAGAAGACTCAGGTCTCAGCACCCAGAATGGAGACTTGCAACTATGCATAACTCCAACGCAACTAGCACCTTCCCCAATTCACCCTCCCATCCATATATATATATATCCTCATAGATCAATGAACCAATGTGGGGATTTGATATCCATTTGATTCAGCCATTTGTCGACTGGAAAACTGACTCCCAGGTGTGGCCATGGGCTGCATGAACTGCGCTGAGAGTTGGAACTAGGGAAACTTCATATCACCTGTCATGGCTCACCCCCCCCCCCAACTATGAGCAGCACCACTCACTAGGCTGGGCACCTGGGTAGACTCAAAAGACCAAGAAAGGAACCTGTCAGTGCAGGCTTTCTCTCTGTCTCTCCCTGACAACCAGCACATGAGTAGTTTCTGCCCGTGGTCATGCTGCCTGAGACTTGGAGGAGAGTCAGTTTCACAGCAATGAACTAGACTGGGTATGGTGAAAGGCACCTGTAATGCTTGTATCTAGGAGGCTCAGGCAGGAGAGGTGAACAATAGCACTACACTGTTAGAATTAAGTTTAAGTTTAAGTTTTATCCCAGCTTGGATTCTGAAAAAAAAAAGAATAAACAACTAACTAAATAAATATAAAGAAATGATTAATCTCTTTGTGGCAATGATTCAGGCTATGCCATGGTTATTGAGAGACACATCATGACTTTCTTTTCTTAGTAAGCCCTCTCTGGTTATGTTGTGAAACAAACATAAAGCAAAAATTAAAAAAAATGGTTTTGCTTTTGTTTCTTTTTTGTAGCTGCAGGAGAAAAATGAGCTGTGGTTCAAGTAGATGATCTATAATTATTATGTCAGGGTCTATGATTTTTCCCAAGTAATGGAAGATTGATGATTATTAATAGTGAAATACATTTCTAATATTCATAATTCATAGATTTGGGAGATTTGGGGGTTCTACAATTGATTATTTCATTCCTCAAAATGTCCCCACTGGAAGCTACAAGGCCTAGTCTCTCTCAGTAAGTGCTATGATGTGGACAGGCCAGACCTCACAGGTTTCAGGATATAAGGTGAAGGTCCTCTCCTAATTAGATCCTGGGTCTGTCCCTCAGCCAGCCATTTTAACTTGTCAACAGAAGAATGAGAGTGTCCGCGTGGTTGGCAGGGAACTCTTTTTTAAACACTTAATGGTACATTGATAAGCAGTCATCTTCCTTTTCTAACATGTCGTTCATTCATCACATCAATAACTAGCTGGCCCTGTCATCCTTATAAGTACTTCTTTCCCCAGAACTCTCAAAATTTAAAGACAGTATACCTCCCAGGGCATCAAAATCACCAACCTACAATGTCCCAGGTCAACAGTGGTTGCAGGCCTGCAACTGATGCCAGTGTTCTGTTGTGACTGATGGTGTCTCAGTGTCACACGGGCAGCAGAGGAGCTGGCCTCAGAGTCACATGTCCTCAGGAGCAGTAGCCTAGATTTCTCAAGTAAGTTCTTTAGAAGACAAACTCGAAGATTGGCATGTGCATACAGCTTCTTGGGGAGCACTTTTTCTGTGGAATGATACAAGTGAGAGATAAATTATGAAAAGAGACGGCACAAATTCAGACTATGGTGAGTTGCAACAGGAACCTTGCCTCATCTGATAGAAGTTTCTTGAACTAGGGTAGTCCTCCAGAATTAATTCAAGTGAGCAAGAAAACAAAGATATTTCTACTATACCTATGAATACCAGTCAAATTCAAGCAACCCTGAAAGTTTTATCTGAATCCTGACTTGAGGTGACATCTTTCAGCCAATGGCAGCACCTAGAGATAAACTGAACCTGAAGTCTCTGGCAGCCACACACCTGGCAGCTGAGGAATTGACGCCATTGTCCTGAACAGTTAACATTCATTTCAGCTGGAGGCCACTAAAATAATAACACTGAACACATAAAGCAAAGATATACTAGTGTTTAAGAAAAGAAAAATATGCAGAAATAGACAATATTGTAATATTTGTATTACAAGAACTGCAAAGATAAAAGAGCAGAAACACTGGGCCTTTGGCTCTATCTACCTTTAATGATTAATATTTCCCCTCCAGCTAAATTTGACTTTAAAGAAGTCCCTGAACACCATAGTGGGTTTGAAGAACCAGAAGAGATATGCATTGAGAATTTTATAATAATGCTATAATCAACTTCTTACAGAGAAAAATATTCAAAACAGGCACCACTGGTATTAAAGGTTCTGGATTTTTAAGGAAACACAAGGGAGTGACTCTCATATAATATCATGTTGCTGCCTTTGAAGAATTTTTATGAGTTTTGTTTTGCCACTTGAGATAACTTCTTTGCATAAATATTAGAAGAAGCATAGATTGAATCTATTTTCCACCTACAAGCAGTTTTCTTAATGTCTTTTCTATGCCTCAATTTTCACTTCTGTTTAATGGAAATAATACTTCACATACCTTTTACGGATTGTGTGATATTAGTCAATAATATTGACTGGCCCACTCCAATCAATGATAGTGATAATTTCTTCACCAAATAGGAAATTTTGATACCTAATTGATAATCTGAGCAAGATCATCTCTCAGCAGACGGAAGTGAGTGGACCACAAGTAAAATGGTGACCTGAGATTAAGCTTTCAGTGTCTACAGGGCTAACTTTTCCAGGCCAGATCCAACTAACCTAGTACACAGAAACCAAGTGAGAAAATGATATTCTGATTTAGATTTTCAAATAGGAATATATTTAGAGCTCGTGAGAACTACTATATATTCCATTTTAACGTTGAATTTTCTCTGTATTAATACTCGTGTTACTAGCACCAGGATTATCATTATAATAATTAGCTAAAACAATAATCTGATTTTGGTAGGGATCTGGACGGAACGTTTTATTGTTGTCCACTGCTGCTTTGATATACTTTGTTTGATCTTGCCTTCTTTGTCCCTTAGATTGACAAGATCCATAAATTTATGATGACCATCAATTAGGAAGCATAATTAGAATGTCTTTATAAATGCCAACACAGGCACTATTTAAACCTATGCCAGTAAAAACCCTCTCTACCCCAACTCTGAATGGTCGAGTCTCAGTGCTTCCTTCTTCTTTCCCTCCTATTCCATTAACTTGGTATTAAAAATAAACAAAACAAATACATATTTGAAGCAGCAGAGTGGAGGAAAAAAGGGATGGGGAACAAAGGTCTAAACTTTGTATGTATTAAGTTTTTTTACATCTTTGGTTTTACAATTTTATTTTCTCTTGAATTCCATGGGAAGATAGACTTTCCCTGTGTGGGTTTCCTCAACTGATGGTGCCCTTCCTTAGAGCCCGCACCTGTAGCCCAGATATCCATCTTAATCAATATGGCATCTTAAATGGGAAGAATGATGACCATGCTATAACAAACTGCTGGAAAGTAGTGTTTACACACACACACACACACACACACACACACACACACACACACACACACACACATACATATACATAACTACATATACACATATACATACATGTACACATATACATTATATACATCATATACACATACACGTACACATACATACTTGTCTTAGATCCTGCTACCTGTCAATTTAACTGCAGAATAACCCAGGTGAGAGGGAGGCTAATGCCTGACTCCATGCACAGGTATAATCTCAAGCCTCAGAGGATACCAGCTACATACTTAGAGCTCTCTCAGTGCATGTTATTGGGGTGCAGAGAGCTAGAATCTGTCTGTTTATGAAACTAGCAAGCATGAAAGAGACATGATCTTTTCTAGATTCTTCCTTTGGATTGCAGAACCTTCCAGACTGAAGAGAAGGAGACAGGTGGAGAAAGATGTAGTTCTCACCACCAGGAAATCAGAAACCACCCGAATGGCCACTTTTGAGAAACCCCTTCCTATTCTCATCTTCTCAATAGATTTTGAACAAAGATAATTATCTGATGATGCTGTGGGTTGCTTGGCTCTTCCTCCTAAAACCCTGTAATAAAGTGTGTGTATTGCCTCTTCTTTAGGATATGTAGATGCCTTTCATTTACAGTTTAAAATGTTGGTAATTTAGCCAACATTCTAAAGAATCAAAAAAGGTCAGTTCATCTCCTGGTGACATTAGACAGTTTACTCAGGCTCTTTGTTCTTTTGAGTACCCACATGTATGGTTGCTTAACTAAGAAAACATGTGCACACTTCAAAGTTGCTTAACACAGCTCTTCATATGTAGCTACAATTATATAGCATGGTATATGTATTTAACTATTTAAAATGTTGATTTATGTACATTTGTTCATTTATTCAACAGATATTTGCAAATCCCTTAAGTGATTTAAACCCTTGGGAGAGTTCAATGAATAAAATGGCTTCCCTAGCTTACATTTGAATGAGGGAGACGGGTAATAAAGGATCAAGTGCTATGGAGAGGGTAAGGGTTGACTTCAGGACTTGGGTAAGTGCTAAGTGAGAACTGCTGAGGAGCTGACATTGGAGCAGAGGCAAGAATTCTGCATGCTAAGAGAAAACGTGTTAATGAGATTCAGCTTTACAATCTCAGATCGCTTGGTACTATTTTAATTCAAGCAGGTAATTTAAGTCTTATAGTCAAAGCAGGAAAATCATCTTTATTATTACTGAGTGGAGCTGAGTGGTGGGCATGTGTTGTAGGTGGTGGCTGCTTGCCTCAGACTTCTCTCATTGGCTTACTCTTTTTTCCCCATTTTTTATTATTTTATTTATTTACATTCCCATCTGTAGACTCCCTCTCAGTCCCCTCTCCCACAGTTCCTCATCCTATTCCTCCTCCCCGTTGCCTTCATGAGTGTGCTCCCCCTGACCCCCCCAGCCCCCCTCCCCCACACACCAGGCCTCCACCTTCCCTGGGGCCTCAAGTCTTTTAAGGATTCAGCACATCTTTACTCACTACAACCTGACCAGACAGACCTCTGCTTTATTTGTGCCAGGGACCTGGGACTGGCCAGTGTATGCTTCTGTTTGGTGGATGAGTCTCTGGGAGCTTCATGGGGTCTAGGTAAGTTGAGACCGCTGGTCTTCCTATGGGGTCACTTTCCCCTTCGGTTTCTTCAATCCTTCACCTAACTTAATCTAATCTGTAGATCCCCGACTTCAGTCCAATGGTTGGGTGTTAAGTATCTCCCTCCATATGTCACAGCAGCTGCTGGTAGGGCCTCTCAGGGGACAGCCATGCCAGGCTTCCATCTCTAAGCATATCATACTATCAGTTATACTGTCAGGCCTTGGTGTCCCCACATGAGATCGATCCCAAATTGGGTGGGTCATTGGAGCACCCTTCCTTTAGTCTCTTCTCCATTTTTGTCCCTATAGTTCTTTTAAACAGAAACAGTTCTGGGTCAGAAATTTTGACTGTGGGTTAGTAAACCTGTCCCTCTGCTTGAGGCCCTGTCTATCTGTTGGCGGTGGGCTCTTTCAATTCCCTCTCCCCAATGTTGGACATTTCGGCTAAGGTCACCCCCATTGATTTCTTAGAGTCTCTTACCTCCTAGGTCTCTTGTATTTACTAGAGGGTCCACACCCCATGGCTGCTTAATTCCATTCATTCTCTTGGCCCTCTGGGCTTCTCTCCTATCCCCTACCCCCATGCCTGATCCTGTTCCCCTTTTTTTCTCCTCCTCTCCTCTTCCACCCAGATACCTCCCTTGCTCTGCCTCCCATGATTATTTCCTTCCCTCTTCTAAGTAGAATTGAAACATCCTCACTTGGGCCTTTCTTCCTGTTACAGTTCTTATGGTCTGTGGCTTGTGTCCTAGGTATTCTGTACTTTTTGTCTATTATCTACTAATCAGTGAGTATATACCATGTATGTTCTTGTGAGTCTGAGGTGCCTCACTCAGGACGATATTTTCTAGTTCTATTCATTTGCCTGCAAAATTTACGATGTCCTCCTTTTTAGTAGCTTAATAGTTTTCCATTGTGAATGAATCCTGAACCCCTTTTTCTGTATCCATTCTTCAGTTGAGGGACATCTGGGTTGTTTCCAACTTCTGGCTATTACAAATAAAGCTTCTATGAACACCGTGGAGTACATGCCCTTGTGTTATGGTGGGGCATCTTTTGGGTATATGCCCAAGAGTGGTATACCTGAATCTTCAGGAAGAACAATTCCAAATTTTCTGAGGAACCACAGATTGATTTCCAGAGTGGTTGTACAGTTTGCAATATCACTAGAAATGGAGGGGTGTTCCTCTTTCTCCACATCCTCACCAGCATGTGCTATCACTTGAGTTTTTGATCATAGCAATTCTGATTGATGTGAGGTGAAATCTCAATATYGATGTACATTTCTCTGATGACAAAGGACTTTGAACATTTCTTTAAGTGCTTCTCAGACATTTGTAATTTGTAATTCACAAAGAATTGGGAATTTTTTATTTAGCTCAGTACCCCATTTTTTAAATTGGGTTATTTGGATTTTTGAAAGTTAATATAAATTTACATATTTTGGATATTAGCCCTCTGTCAGATGTAAGGTTAGTGAAGATTTTTTTCCCAATCTGTAGGTTGCTAGTTTATCCTATTGCCTATGACCTTTGCCTTACAGATTTTCAGCTTCATGAGGTCCCATTTATTTATTGTTGATCTTGGAGCCTGAGCCACTGGTGTTCTGTTCAGGAAATTTCCCCCTGTGCCAATGAGTTCAAGGCTCTTTCCCACTTTCTCTTCAATTAGATTTAGTGTATCTGGCTTTATGTTGAGGTTCTGGATCTACTTGTACTTGAGCTTTGTACAAGGTGACAAATATGGATCTATTTTCATTCTCCTACATACAGACCACCAGTTAGATCAGCACCATTCTTTGTCAAAGATCAAGTGTCCTTAGGTATGAGGGTTTATTCTGGGTCTTCAATCCTATTCCATTGATCGACCTGTCTGTTTCTATACCAATAGCATGTAGTTTTTGTTACTATTGCTTTGTAGTACAGCTTGAAGTCAGGGATGGTGATTTCCCCAGAAGTTGTTTTATTGTTGAGAATTGTTTTGGCTATCCTATTTCATTTTTTTTCCACATGAAGTTGAAAATTGCTCTTTCCATGTCTTTGAAGATTTGTGTTGAAATTTTGATAGAAATTATATTGAATCTGAAGATTGCTTTTGGTTAGATGGTCATTATCAGTCTGCTAATTCGACCATTCCATGAGTATGGGAGATATTTCCATCTTCTGAGGTCTTCTTTGATATCTCTTTCCAGGAATTTGCAGTTTTTGTTATATAGATCATTTACTTGCTTGGGAAGAATTACACCAATATATTTATTAATATTTGTGGCTATTGTGAAGGGTGTTGTTTCCTCAATTTCTTTATCAGTGTTTTTATCATTTGTGTAAAGGAAGGTTACTGGTTGTTTGAGTTAATTTTATATCCTGCCACTTTGCTGGAGTTGTTTCAACTGTAGGAATTCTCTGGTGGAATTTTGGGTGTCACTTAAGCATAGTATCATATTATCTGCACATAGTGATATTTGACTTCTTCCTTTCCAATTTGTATCCCCTTGATCTCCATTTCTTACCTAATTGCTCTAGCTAGAATTTGGAGTACTATATTGAATAGGTGTGTGTGTGTTGGGGGGAACCTTGTCACAAGACAACCCAGATTTTAGTGGAATTGCTTCTAGTTTCTTTCCATTTAATTTGATGCTGGCTGTTGGTTTCCTATATATTTCTCTTATTACATTTAGGTATGTGCCATGAATTCCTAATCTCTCCAATGTTTTTAACATGAAGGGCTGTTATATTTTGTCAAAGGGTTTTTGGTATCTAATGAGATGATCATGTAGCTTTTTTCCTTGAGTTTGCTTGTATAACACTGATGGATTACCATATATTGAACCATCCCTGCATCCCTGAGATGAAGCTTACTTGACCATGGTGAATGATGGTTTTGATGTGTTCTTGGATTTGATTTGGGAGAATTTTATTGAGTATTTTTGCATAAATATTCATAAGCAAGATTGGTCTAAAATTCTCTTTCTTTGTAGGGTCTCAGTGTGGTTTAGGTTTTAGTGTAACTGTGGCTTCAGAGAATGAATTAGGTATTCCTTCTATTTCATTGAATAGTTTGAGGAATGTTAGTATTAACTCTTCTTTGAAGGTCTGGTAGAATTTTGCATGAAAGCCATCTGACCCTGGGCCCTTTTGGGGGGGGGGGTTGGGAGTTTTTTAATAACTTTTTAAATTTCATTACAGGTTATGAGAGTGTGTAGATAGTTTACCTGACCTTGATTTAACTTTGATACATGATATCTGTCTAGAAAATTATCCATTTCATCTAGATTTTCCAGTTTTGTAGAATATAGGCTTTTGTAGTAGATTCTGGTTTTTTGAATTTCCTCAGTTTCTGTTGTTATCTCTCCCTTTTCATTTCTGATTTTGTTAATTTGGATATGGTCTCTATGCCCTTTAGTTAGTTTGGCTAAAGGTTGATTTTCTCAAAGAACCAGCTCTTAGTTTTGTTGATTCTTTGTATAGTTCTCTTTGTTTCTACCTGGTTGATTTCAGCTCTGAGTTTGACTGTTTCCTGCCTTCTACTCCTCTTGGGTATCTTTGCTTCTTTCTTTTCTAGTGCTTTAAGGTGTGATGTTAAGTTGCTTGTATGGGATCTCTCCAATTTCTTTATGAAGGCACCTAGTGCTGTGAATTTTCCTCTCAACCTTGCTTTCACTGAGTCTCTTAAGTTTGGATATAATATGACTTCATTTTCGTTGAATTCTATAAAGTCCTTGCTTTCTTTCTTTGTTTCTTCCCTGGCCAAGTCATCATTGAGCAAACAGTTGTTTAGTTTTCATGAGCATGTAGTATTTCTGTTGTTTTTGTTGTTATTGAAGTCTATCCATAGTCCATGGTGATCTGACAGGATGCATAGGATTATCTTGATCTTCTTGTATCTGTTAAGGTGTGTTGTATATCCGATTATATGATCAATTTTGGAAAAGGTTCCATGATATGCTGAGAAGAAGATGCATTCTCTTGTTTTGGGGTGAAATGTTCTATTAATTCCATTTGGGGTGAAATGTTCTATTAATTCCATTTGGTTCATAACTTCTATTAGTTTTATTGTGCCTTTGTAAAGTTTCTATTTCAATGGCCAGTCCATTGGTGAAAACTGGGTGTTGAAGTCTCCCACTGTTATTGTGTAAGGTTCAATGTGTATTTGAGCTTTAGTAATTTTTTTTTTTTTGGTTTGTCTGTTTGTTTTTTTTTTTATTATTATTTTTGCTGTTTTTTTTTTTTATGAATGTGAGTATCCTTGCATTTGGGGCATAGTTGTTCAGAATTGATAAAATTTTCTTTAGTGAATATGAAGTGTCCTTCCCCATTTGGTTTGATAACTTTTGGTTGACAGTCTATTTCATTGGATATTAGAATGGCAACTTTAGCTTGATTCTTGGGACCATTTGCTGGGAAAGCTGTTTTTCCAGTCTTTTACTCTGAGGTGTGTTTTTTATATGCAGAAATATGCTTGATCCTGTTTATATATCCAGTCTTTTACCCTATGTCTTTTTATTGGGGAGTTGAGTCCATTGATGTTGAGAGATACTAAAGATAAATGATTGCTCGTTACTGTTATTTTTGTTGCTGAAGTGTTGTGGGTAGCCCTGGACTAGTATTTTGATGCTAATTTCACTCCTCAAAGGGGCTGCAGATGAGGAGTTGCCTTGTAAACCTTTTCCCCATCTTAACTTTTCAAATAAAGGCTAGAGGCAATGATTGGTCAGGAGGAAGGGGGAGGAGCTACGAGGGATTGAAGGAGTGGCTGAGAGAGAGAAGTTCATGGCCTGGAGAAACCACAAGTTATATGGGATAATATATATGTAAATAGAGTAGTATAGTGGGAGATCTGTCCAATCGAGGCTTATAGTTTATTTTGTTACTGATTGAGTTGAGATTTCTTTTACCGGGGATTTGGGTTGGAAACAAAGTAGCAACACTGGAGGTGGTATTATGTGGGTATGATTTTTGGGTTTGTTTTAAAATGTTCAATTTCCTGTGTTTTCTTGGATGTATTTACCTTCCTTGTATTGGAGATTTCATTCCATTATTCTGTAGGACTAAATTAGTAGAAAGATATTGTTTAAATCTGGTTTTGTCATGGAATATCTTGGTTTCTCCATCTATGGTGACTGAGAGTTTTTGCTGAGTATAGTATCCTGGGCTGTCATTTGTGCTTTCTTGGGGTCTAGATGACATCTGTCCATTATCTTCTGGCTTTTAAAGTCTCTATTGAGAAGTGTGGTGTAATTCTCAACAGGTGTAATAGGTCTTCCTTTATATGTTACTAGGTCTTTTTCCCTTACACCTTTTAATATTCTTTCTTTGTTCTGCATGTTTAGTGTTTTGATTATTATGTGATGAGAGGATTTTCTTTTCTGGTCCAATCCACTTGGTGTTCTGCAATGCAAGTTTCTTGTACATTTCTGGCCATCTCTTTCTTTAAGTTCAGGAAGTTTTCTTCTATGATTTTGCTAAAAATGTTTTCTGGCCCTTTGAGCTAGGATTCTTCGCCCTCTACTATCCCTATTATTTTTAGGTTTGATCTTTTCATTGTGTCTTGAATTTCCTTGATATCTTGGGTTACGAGCTTTATACACTTTGTATTTTCTTTGACAGATGTGTCAATATTTTCTCTGTCTTCTATGCCTGAGATTCTCTCTCCCATCTCTTATATTCTGTTGGTGATACTTGCATCTGTAGCTCCTGATCTCTTTCCTAAGTTGTCCCATCTCCAGGGTTGCCTCTGTTTGTCTGCCCTTTATTGTTTGTATTTCCATTTTTAGTTCTTGGACCATTTTGTTCAATTCCTTCACCTGCTTGATTGTATTTTCCTTCATTTCTTTAAGAGATTTATTTGTTTCCCTCTTTAAGGGCTTCTATCTATTTATTGACTTATGTTTTCCTGTATTTCTTTAAGGGAGTTCTTTATATTGTCCTTAAAGGCCTCTATCATCTTCATGAGATGGATTTTAAGTCATTATCTTGCTTTTCAGATATGTTGGGGTATCCTGGGCTTGCTGTGGTGAGAGAACTGGTTTCTCATGGTGCTGGATTGCATTGTGTTGTCTTTTATGATCCCAAGCTTGCTTCTGGCCATCATCTGATTATCTTTGGTGTTAACTGGCCTGGGTGTCTCTGACTAGAGCTGGCCTTTTTTGGAAACAAGCAGTGCTATCTCTGTTTAGGGTAGGCCTCTTGTCTCTCTGGTTACTTCAGACTTCCTGGGAAGTAGGCAGGCTGTGTCCCTGGTTACTTTGGGCCTCCTGGGAGGCAGAAAGGCTTGGGCATGTGGAAGAGTATGAGGCCCACTGATCTGGCCCAGGTGAAAAAGCAGATCAGGAGGAAGGTGGAGCTCAGCAGGTGCTGGTGTTTCCTATGTCAGCTGGACTCTGTGTCTTTAGGTACTTTGGACCTCCTAGGAGGTGAGCAGGCTGTGGTATCCTGGGGGTGGGTATCTGGTTGCTGATCTGGCCTGCGTAGGAAGCAGGCCTGAAGAAGTGTAGAGCTCGGGGGTTGGGAGGATGTCCCTTGTTAGCAGGGCCCTGTGGTTGTCCCATCTGGTGTGGGTATTTGGGTGAAATTCTTATCTGTGTATTTTATTTCTGGGAACCTCCTGGAAGGCACAAAGAGTGAAGGTGTGGGCAGGTATCTAGTTGCTGATCTGGCCGGGGTAGGAAGTGGGCCGGAAGAATGTTTTTTTTTTTTTTAATGTGGTGTCCATTATTTGCTGTTTGACTGTTCCTGAACATGAGATCTGTCCTGGAATAGTTGATATACCCAGTGTCATTCGACTGGAGAAAGCTAATTTTTCTCTACCAGCATGAAGGACTCTCTAGCAGGTCCAAGCATTGCAAACATGGCCCTAACAGGTCACACCTTCCCTTCTTTCCTCTCCATTTCTAAATTGTTAGATTACATTCTTGAAGCTAGGCACCAGGGTCTAGTTCTTTATTTGGCCAAGTTCTTATGCCTGACTCATTTCTTAGGCTGATCACCGTGGTCTAACTATCAAAACACCAAGGTACAGAAATCAAAATCCATCATTTGACTACACTGACTAACATGTCCAGGCAGGACTTACCAACTCATCCAAGCACAAACTTTCCCATTTCTCTTTAAAAACCATGGCTGCAGAGACACCTGCTGTTGTCATTGCCCGATCCACATGCAGCCCCCACACCCTTGACAGAAAGACATACTCAGCCAAATATGGTGACATGAACTTGCAATGCTTGCGGCTGAGAAGTAGAAGCAGAAGGCTGATCAATGAGGCACTTACAAGCCAAGCGAGTGTTTTCCCACCAAAGCACCTGCCCTATCAGGGGAACTCAATTTGCACCCCTTACAAAAGATCATGCTAGCTGGCCTCCCCTTGCTCCCACACCCATACAGAGGGACACAGAGGGTCAAGATGTCCTCACTGGAGTATCCCAGCTCCTTACCACCCATTGTGGCCAAATCTGTCTTGATTGCATGTAGCTTAGGGGAGTGGATAGACTAAAAGTTTTCTCTGTGGGGCTATCTACGTGGTGGGGCCTTTTGAGTGTAACCTGTAATGGGAGGAGCACCCACAGTCTTGTATGCAACCATTTACCTCAGTTTGTTGTTGAGACCCTAGGAAGGAACAAGACATGTCTTTCCTGTCTAATATGAAAAACATGGTTAAAACCCATGAGCATACAGAACAAGACTTTCTTCTAAAATTCAGTTATTTCATAAAACATAGTTGGCATATAGCATCCACTAACAATACACTATTTACACCTTTGTAAATATTCACAAGGGAAATTCATTTTACAACTAATAATGTGATCAAGAAATAAAACACTGACAACACCCAAGAACCTTCTGGATAACCACATGTGGTTCATCTCTCTCTCTCTCTAACAAAATCATAATCCTAATTTTAAGAACACAGATTGCTTCTGTCCAATTTTGAACCTTGTATCCATAAGGTCCAACTGGAAGACTATTTTTGGGTCTGGCTTCTTTCGTCAGTCAGCATCACATGGTAGGCTTAAGCTGTGCCACTACAGGGAGAGCCACTATATCCATCCTCCTTACTGCATAGTATTTCAAATTGAGCATGTGTGTGATTCCGATGTTGAGGTAGACAGTTGTCTTGCACTCCGTTCTTCTCGACTGGAATAGTGCTATAAGTTCAGGATATGGTTCAGTGGTGGAGGCCTTACCCTGCATGAGCAAGGCCTTCATTTTGATTATTACCACTACAAAAAGCTTAAAACACAATATAAACAGCAGGGTGTTGTGCTCTAACTTGCAAACCTTTTCAGAAGCCAGTGGAGGGGACAATAACTGATCACGATTACTATGGGTTACGATTACACGTCTTTTCTGTCAGAGACTCCAGGTGCTGAGTCGATAGATGTTCACAGTGTTGTGATCATAAAAAGAGAAAGAGGTGTGAGCATATGGTATAGGGCGGTGTACCCGAGGGACCAGACACACGCTGGTATAGTATAGAATAGAGTTTACTCAGGGCATGGGGAGGGGAGTTAAAGGGGTAGTAGAGGCAGAGAGAGAGAGAGAGAGAGAGAGAGAGAGAAGCAGAGAGCAGAGGCTGGCCATGACCACGTGGAGAGAGGCAGGGGATGGGGGGGGAAAGCCCAAGAGGGGGGCAAGAGAGAGGCTAGGAGAGTGAGATAAGAGATGTAAGAGCGGTAAAGGGGGTGAGAGAGAGAGGAGGGGCTGAGTAGCCCTTTTTATAGTAGGCCAGACCTGCCTGGCTCTTGCCAGGTAACTGTGGGGTGGAGCTTAGACAGAATCCTAACACAGGGAGACTCCATTCCTCCAGACTCTTGAGCACTGTGTTAAGAGTGGTGTCCTCACTAGTACTTGACATTGCCAGTCTGCTTCGGTCTAACCTTTGCATTGTAGAAAGGGAAACCGATATGATTTAATGCACCTGCCAATGTTGAGTATTGTTTGCTTGGTTGTTTCATGTCTTCAACACCTTGATGGTTGAAAATCGTCATATAGATTCGTTCTTCCCACTTGTTCTCTTATTGTGCTTGAAAACATCTGGCTCATGCAATCAAAAAAAAAAGATGCCTGGTTTCTTCCTTTTTTAACGGAATCCCTGAAAAACAAACAAACAAATAAAAACAACAACAACAACAAAAAACTCCACCACCGACAACAAAAATCCTGAGAAGTCTGAAAGTCAGAATGAAGTCTTTATTCAGTGCTGGCAGGGTTGTCTCAGGAAAATTAGTGGGAAGCAGCCTGGACCTCCAGCAGGTTTGAGTTTTCCAGGCACAACAACAACAACAAACAAAACAAAACAAAAACAAAAGCCAGAAATTGTTATGCATATGGAAAGACAGCTCTGCACTTCTGCAACAAACAAGTCTTGTTTACAGAAACAGAGAGATAGCAGGTCAGGTAGTTCACCTTTAGCTCAGGGTCACATAGTGCAGGAATTTAGGGCTGGTCCCGAGGCCTGTTTGCCTTAGGGGTTTATAGTGTTTACTTAAGATAGATGTAGCACTTAAATGTCCTTGGGAATACTCTCACGGGATGACATAACTATATTTCAGTAGTCCACTATTCTTTTCCGTGGCTTAGGCCCTTAGAGTCTGGGGCTTCAGTGGGGTTCTAAAGCCTCTAAAAGCATTTTATTTATTTTTGCACTTGTGCAAGATTTAATTTGGGGTGTCATATTTGTTCTTAGTGGAAGAGGTCATTCTGAGCTATATTATCACAAAGTATACCTAGCCATCTTATCTAGTGAGCTCTTCTTAGTCATTTCTTCCTGGGAAAGCTTGTAAATGCCTCATTGACAGAAAGAATCTCAGTCAAATGGGGTGACATATAGTTAGTTGCAACATGTAGTTAGTTGGTAGGTAGAGGCAGAAGGATCAGAGTTGAAAGCCATCTATATGCTATGAAATGATTTCTAACTTCTGGGCCAAACTGGGTTACGTAAGCCTCTATCTTAAAAAAAAAAAGGAAGACAGACAGACAGACAGACAGACAGACAGACAGACAGACAGACAGACAGACAGAAAGAAAGAAAGAAAGAAAGAAAGAAAGAAAAGAGGGTTTTTAGTAATTTATTTGCTTGAATTTGAAAACTTCTATATATAATAATCTTCAGGGATTATGTCTCCTCATTGGGAGAATCAGCAGTTAAACTATTCTACATAAAGTGAGTATCACAAACTCACACATGTAGCATTTGGTTTAGCCCATTTTCAGGAGTGTTGAAAGCAGCACTTATACTGCACAGTAAGCATCAATACCCTGAGTTTCTGTATGTTCCATCTGAGAGAGACAGGCAGATGTGTTGACATCATTGCGTATCTACAAATGTACCGCTGAATATATCCCCAAAGAGTTGAAAGAGCAGCATCGGCTGTCATCTTATAAACTGTAATAACAGTGTTTACATTGAGAGCTGATGGGTATAAAGAAGAAAATGAACATCTGTAAATATGTTCTAACTAGGAGGCTGGGGGTTTACAGGATCACAGAAGACACAAAACAAATTACAAATAAAGGGATCTATTGCCTTAGAGGACAACACCAGCAGGAATAATGAGTCTGCAAAATACCGGCTCCAGGACTCCTCGGGAGGAAGAAAAAAGCAGAGAGAGAAGGTCAACCTGGTATTTAGGGGTTCTGTTTTATTCTAAAGAAATTGCTTGAAATGAAAACAAATGAGATCTACTCAAGTGCTAAGAAATGCTATTTACCTATCAATATCTGTTTTTAAATGAAATATTGCATACTGTTATTCTAATATCAAAATTGTAGCTCCAGACACACGTAGGAATTTGTGAATGATTAAAACATACCGTACTTCATAAAGAAGTGAAAACCACCTATTTTTAGGATCTAGAACTTATGAAAAATGGATATGGTATGAGAAAAGAGATGTGACAGGCCTGCCCTTTCCCCCTTTATTGGAATGGAAACTGTAAGCAGAATTGCTCCCACAGCCTGTAGCTCATAAGTGTATTAAGAAAATATACTGAGCCGGGCGGTGGTGGCGCACGCCTTTAATCCCAGCACTTGGGAGGCAGAGGCAGGCGGATTTCTGAGTTCGAGGCCAAC
>BDUI01000022.1:1255376-1265428 GCA_002335545.1 Apodemus speciosus
CCAAAAAAAAAAAAAAAAAAAAAGAAAAAAAAAAAAAAGAAAGAAAATATACTGCATCTTGCCTCCTGAGATTTTATGTAGGGATCTGATACAGCCCAAGCTAACCTTGGACTCTATTTTATTTATTGTAGCTGCTCCTGAACTCTTTGCCCTTCTCTTTCTACCTGCCATATTTGGAATTACAGGCATAAACCACAATATCTAGCTTGTTCTTCTCTCTCATCCTAAAACTACTCATCCCCTCTGCCTTGGCTAAACAAATACTTGATATTTGGTGTCTTAGTTAGAGTTTTATTGGTATAGAAAGGCACCATGACCACAGCAACTCTTATAAAGGAAAATTGGGGCTGGCTTACAGTTTCAGAGGTTTAGCCCATTATTATCATGGTGGCAAACATAGTGAGATACAGGCAGACATGGTACTGGAGGAGCTGAGAGTTCTCCATCTTGATCCGCAGGCAGCAGGAGACTGTATCGATGGTTATGACTTGAGTATATATGTTATCAAAGCTTGCCTTCACAGTGGCATACTTCCTCTAACGAAGGCACACCTACTCCAGCAAGGCCACACCTTCTAACAGTGCCACTTCCTATGACCAAACACATCCCAGGGTTGTGAGTTTGGGTACCATCTGCAGCAGTGCCCAATTAAATGCTCAAATTTATTCTGGTGGTGGCAATGGTGCATTCCTTGCTATCTGCCCCAATGTTCTGGGTTCCTGCAGAGAAGACGCCCACAATGCCTCTATATTTTGATATGCCTTCAACAGTTCAATGGCTGGGCTACTTCCTAACCTCCACATGGTTAATCCACCTCCCTCCGATATTTGCAAGTTATTGCTTACTAAAAATCTATATTCTACCTTTGCTGCACTAGACTCAGTCAGCCAGCCCTCTTGAGGCTGCTCTCCCCTGGCTCCTACATGGGGGCTATGTTCTCTGTCCCGCGCATTCTCAGGCATGGTGTCTCCTCCCCTCCACCTCTTCTCCACCTCTCCTCCACCTCTCCTGGCATGGAAGATCTCCACTTCTTCCTCCTCCCTCTCTGTCCCTAGTCTGGGAATATTTGTCTCTGTCTGCTCTCCCAGACATTGGACGCTGGCAACATTATTTATCAATCAGAACCAACCTGGGGCCGGGCAGTGGTGGCACATGCCTTTAATTCCAGTACTGGGTGGGGGTGGGGGAGCAGAGGCAGGCGGCTTTCTGAGTTGAAGGCCAACCTAGTCTACAGAGTGAGTTCCAGGACAGCCGGAGCTACACAGAGAAACCCTGCCTTGAAAAACAAAACAAAACAACAACAAAAAGAACCAACCTGGGGCCAGAATCCCTTAATGTCTAATGTGAGGACAAGGAGATTCTGCTCAAACAATTTTGGGGACCCAAATTAACATAATATAAGCAGCATTAGGCCAAACACACTATACCACCACACTTGGTTTTTAGGTGGTTTAGGTTTAGGTTTTAAGGTGATGCCACTTTGAGCTCTGATATCCTTGGTCCCCTCTACATGTCTAAGAATTTTTGCAGGAGTAACACTGGCCAGGGCAGCCAGCCTAGTTACATTTTGAATCTCAGATTAATATTGAGCCTGGTTCCCACTCTGAAGAAGAGAGTGATCTATACCCATCTTACTGTCAGTTTTCTGACTGCTCTAATATTCTGGTAAAGAAGTTCATCTGAGTTACTGTCTGAGGGGAGCCAGAGGATTGAGAATTGCCTTCTACTCCCCAGGGCTGCATGCACTATCAAAGAGAGACATGTTCTCATACTCTGGGTATGAAATCACGGAAGTTTAAACTTAAAACTATTTTAGGCTTCCAGATGACAGTGTTTTGTTCTATAATAAGGTACATCACTGACTAATACAATGACCATCATTAAAAAAACAAATATCATAAAAGCAACAGTGGGTACTTAATGAATATCATATGACAAGGAAAAGGTCACGTATAATATTAACCATTAATAGTGTCACTTCACAGGTGAGAAAATGGAAGCACGAATATGGTAGAATAAAAAACTGTATAATGTTATAGAATGCAGAGGAATCTGCCTATGACAAAGTCAGTGGCCAACTTCACAGAGGCCTGACTGCACTGGCCCATATCTCCTTAGAATGGCTGCTATTGAGGCTTCTTAATGGTAGCCATCCATCCAGCATTTCTTCCTCACGGGTTAATAACTGTCTTGCTTTTCTTGTACACTAATCTATTCTTTCTGACTCTTGTGATAATTGTATTTCAGAAGTCACCCCTCCAGGTGACTTAAACCCTACCCAGAACTTCTTTTTCTCCTTTCCAAAAAAAGTCCTTGGTTTTTAATTTTCTCTCTAAATGGCCTTCTGAAGATGGCATTGTGTGCACATAAACCCAGCATGGTGGTGAGAGTGATTTTGCTGGTGATGAAATAGTTTATTTTTTTCTGTTGTAAAGTAACTTTAAATTGAATTTTCTCTATATTATTTCTCATTTCACACATGCTACTATTAGTGTGTTCTATCTATTTAGGGTCTCAACCTGAGAAAGAGCATGGTCACCATATTTAACTAAGGCTTGGGTAAATGAATCTGAAGTTTTTTCAGACTGTAGAAAGTTGGACTGCTAACTTCTACCTTACTAGACAGCTACATGAGATTCTTGTATCTCTACAGCTTGCAATTCTCTTACAACTTGCTAAACATTTTCTCAGTACAAAGATTAGATTGTCTTATTATACAGATTCTGCATATGGAGAGATTCTAAGAGCACTTGTCTCCTGTCTTACTTCTATAGGCATTTCAGGTGTGTATGTGGTGAGAGGCATCTTGTATATTGTTGGAGGACACACACATGATCACAAAATTATCTTTTCTAAAGGACCACTTTGATGTGTAAGCCTAGAGGTGGAAGATATCTCATAAAAATGGGATCCCTATCTCTACTAATTTTTTCTAACTACAACAGCAACAATGAAGAAGTATCAAAAGACTTCTCTGCTCAGAGCTGATCTTGTGCCACAGCACTTCTTACCCAAATACTGTCAGGAGAGAGCTGGTCACCCAGACATGGGGATACGCCTGTGAGCACAGGTAAGATCACCATTTATGCTAAGAGGGACCCACGCAGAACCCTCAGGACACAGGAACTGAGGAGCAGCCTGGGACAAGATCCTTCCCATTTCTGTCTGCTCCTATAGATGATCCTGCGCCACAGCTTTTTATACTCAAACTCCTCCCAGAGAGAACTGGTCTCCCAGGAGTTCTGACACACAGGGACAGAGGGACAAGCCACAGTCTGAGACAGCAAGAACAGCTAACACAAGAGATAACCAAATGGTGAGAGACAAGGGCAAGAACATAAGCAATGGAAACCAAGGCTACTTGGCATCATCGGAACCCAGCTTTCTCACCACAGCGAGCCCTGGTTACCCCAATGTACAGAGCCATGTTGGGGTGTCATGCCACCTGGTAGGAACTCAACATTGATCAAGGTGAACTTCCTCTCCCAGTCTTTGTTGAGTGGGGATTCCTGTGCTAGCCAGGATCCTGCTCCACCTAGGGTGGAGTACTCAGAGTGAAGGTGAAGCTCAAAGTTCCTCCTGGTCTATGAATTCCTGAATTAAGCAGGTAACATACCCAGCTTGCCTGAGCAGTGGAGTCAATGCCCAACGAAGAGCCAGACCAGTTCCCTGGAACAACTCCTGGAATTTGGGGAAGAGTCTTGCCCCACCTATATATATTTTGAGATTCCCATAAAACTTGGGGCCTCATTTAGCAATTGGGTTGTCCTGGCCTCCATTCTTTTTTGCCCACCCCCCATCTATTCCCAGCTTCTCTTCCAGGGACCCAGTTTGCTGTGGCTGCAGGCAGTTACACCCTAACACACTAGAAAACCAAGACTCTGATTTAAAATTATATATCATGATGATGATAGAGGAATTTAAGAAGGACATAAATAACTTCCTTAAAGAAATACAGGAGAACACACGTAAACAGCTTGAAGCCCTTAAAGAGGAAACACAGAAATCCCTTAAAGAATTGCAGGAAAACAAAACCAAACAGGTGAAGGAGTTGAACAAAACCATCCAGGATCTAAAAAGGGAAATAGAAACAATAAAAAAAAATCACAAAGAGATAGAAAACCTACGAAAGAGATCAGGAGTCATGGACGTAAGCATCACAGAATACAAGTGATAGAAGAGAGAATCTCAGGTGCAGAATATACCATAGAAAACAATGACACAAAAGTCACAGAAAATGCAAAATACAAAAGGCTTTAAACCCAAATATCCAGGAAATCCAGGACACAATAAGAAGACCAAACCTAAGGATAATAGGTATAGAAGAGAGTGAAAATTCCCAACTTAAAAGACCAGTAAATATCTTCAACAAAATTATAGAACAAAACTTTCCTAACCTAAAGAAAGAGATGCCCATAAACATACAAGAGATAATAGGTATAGAAGAGAGTGAAAATTCCCAACTTAAAAGGCCAGTAAATATCTTCAACAAAATTATAGAACAAAACTTCCCTAACCTAAAGAAAGAGATGCCCATAAACATACAAGAGGCCTACAGAACTCCAAATTGATTGGACCAGAAAAAAATTCCTCCCATCACATAATATTCAAAACACCAAACACACAAAACAAAGAAAGAATATTAAAAGCAGTAAGGGAGAAAGGTCAAGTAACATATAAAGGCAGACCTATTAGAATTACACCATACTACTTACCAGAGACTATGAAAGCTAGAAGATCCTGGACAGATGTTATACAGACCTTAGGAGAACACAAATGACAGCCCAGAATACTATACCCAGCATTATTCTCAATCACCATAGATGGAGAAGCCAAGATATTACACGACAAAAACAAATTTACACAATATCTTTCCACAAATTCAGCCTTACAAAGGATAATAGATGGAAAACACCAACACAAGGAGGGAAACCAGACCCTAGAAAAAGCAAGAAACTAATCTTTCAACAAATCCAAAACAAGATAGCCATATAACATAAAAATAACATAAAAAATAACAGACCTCAACAACCATTATTGCTTAATATCACTTAACATCAATCGACTTAGTTCCCCAAAAAAAGACATAGAATAACAGACTGAATACATAAACAGGACCCAAAATTTTGCTGCATACAGGAAATGCACCTCAGTGTCAAAGAAAGACACTACCTCAGAGTAAAGGGCTGTAAAACAATTTTCCAAGCATATGGTCTCAAGAAACAAACTGGAGTAGCCATTCTAATATCGAATAAAAGCAACTTTCAACCAAAATTTATCAAAAAGGATAAGGAAGGACACTTCATACTCATCAAAGGAAAAATCTACCAAGAAAAATTCTCAATTCTGTACATCTATGCTCCAAATGCAACAGTGCCCACATTCATCAAAGAAACTCTACTAAAGCTCAAAGCACATATCGTACCTCACACAATACTAGTGGGAGTCTTCAACACCCAACTCTCATCAATGGACTGATCATGGAAATACAAACTCAACAGAGGTACAGTGAAACTAACAGAAGTTATGGACCAAATGGATTTAACAGACATCTATAGAACATTTCATCCTAAAACAAAAGAATATACCTTCTTCTTAGTACCTCATGGTACCTTCTCCAAAATTTACCTCATAATTGGTCACAAAACAGGCCTCAACAGATACAAGAAGACTGAAATAATCCCATGCATCCTATCAGATCACCATGAACTAAGGCTGGTCTTCAATGGCAACAAAAACAACAGAAAGCCCACATACACATGGAAGCTGAACAATGCCCTACTCAATAACTTGGTCAAGGAAGAAATAAGGAAATTAAAGACTTTTTAGAATTTAATGACAATGAAGGCACAACATACCCAAACTTATGGGACACAATGAATGAATGAAGTACTTAGAGGAAAACTAATCTCTGAGTGCCTCCAAAAAGAAGCTGGAGAGAGCATACACTACCAGATTAACAGCATACCTGAAAGCTCTAGAACAAAATGAAACAAATACACCCAAGAGGAGTAGATGGCAGGAAATAATCAAACTCAGGGCTGAAATCAACCAAGTAGATACAAAAAGAACTATACAAAGAATCAACAAAATCAAGAGCTGGTTCTTTGAGAAAATCAGCAAGATAGATAAACCCTTATCCAGAGTAACCAGAGGGCACAGAAACAATACCCAAATTAACAAATTCAGAAATGAAAAGGGAGATATAACAACAGAAACTGAGGGAATTCAAAAAAATTAACAGATCCTACTACATAAGCCTGTATTCAAGAAAACTAGAAAATCTGGATAAAATGGACAATTTTCTAGACAGATACAAATACCAATGTCAAACCAGGATCAGATAAATCATCTAAACAGTCCCATATCCCCTAAAGAAATAGAGGCAGTCATTTAAAGTTTCTCAGGCAAAAAAGAGCCCAGGACCAGATGAGTTTAGTGCAGAATTCTATCAGACCTTCAAAGAAGACCTAATACCAATACTCTTCAAACTATTCCACAAAATAGAAACAGAAAGAATACTACCCATTTCATTCTATGAAGCCACAGTTACACTGAGTATCCCTTGGAGATAGAATGATTTCTGTCTAATCAGGAACTTGTCACAATTTTCTTTCATAGAGAAGTTCATAAGAGGTTTTTTTTTTCTACTTTTATCATGTTTAATGTTCCAAATAGACTTTAAAAACTGGCTGAGGGCATATTATTTTAGCTTCAGAAGATATCATGTATATATAAGAGGCATTTAGCTATCATAAATTATTTTGATGACTTAAAATATCAATATTAGTTGCATGTTTAAAATAAATTTTGTTAGTTTAATAAAAAATTAAAAAAAAGAAGTACCAGAAGTTTTAGCATCCAATTTATAAGGATGGGATTTTTGTTGTTTTTTTGTTTTTTGTTTTGTTTTGTTTTATGTACACACAGACACACACAGACACACACACACATACACACAAACACACATACACACACAAACATACACACACACTTTTTATGTATTTTGGCTGAAATGATATTATAAATCTCCCAGATAAAATAAGATACCCAGTCATTTATGTGACTTTCAGATAAATAATATAATTAAATAAAATTTTTTTATTTTTTACTTTCTAAAATATACAACCACAATAAAATGCTAGTTCATGTTTAAATTAAATTTTATTATTTGAGAAGGATCAAGGACAGAATGGCAGTTTAGCATCAGCCACATGTGGATTAAAATCTGACTGAAATAATGGCTTGTTTGCCTACATTTCCTAGACTTAATTGATGCTTTTAATATTTCTCATAACAGTGGTTAAAGATCTTTTCTAAACTTCAAGTGATGGAGAGTTCTTTTTTCTCTAACTCCATGAGAGAGGCTTGGACAACATAGTGAGACCCTGGCTCAATAACAAACAACCACCCAGATGTTTTCTCCTTTATGTTTGTGGGATGTCTTGGTTTATTTTACTATGTGTTCTTCAAGCATCTGTCTAGTTAATCTGCATATTATTATGTAACAATAACAGTCTACCCTCCACTTGCTGTACATGTGCTGTATGTGCACATGTGTATATATATGTGTGTATATGTGTGTGTCTGTGTGTGTATGTGTGTGTCTGTGTGTGTATGTGTGTGTGTATGTTGTGGAGTATTGATATGCTTTGTGTGTTCTTTGTTAGGGTTATTGTCATTGTTTGAGTCTAAAGATGTCTACACAAGACTCATGTGTCGAAGGCTTTTTTTTGCCTTGTGATGGAATGTTGAGCAGAGATTGGATCACAAGAACTCTAATTCCACTGATGAATTCATAGAAGGGTGGACCATTAGGAAGTAGGCTTGTTGGACAGGCTGGTATGTGTGTATCTTTGAAGGCCTTATCTTGTCTCCAGTGCTTCCGGTTACCATTAGGTGAGCATCTTCCTTCCACTGTTTGCTCTGATATTTCTATCCTTCCACAGGCCAAAGAGTATGAAGCAAGTCAATTATGGTCTGAAATATGGGAAACCACAGATCAAAAGAAGCCTATTTCCTTTAAGTCAAATTCCTTGGTGTCGTATTTCATCGCATGGGTGAAAACTGGCAAAACAGTCATTTATATGTTAGAGATAGATGGCCTGTGGCTGAGAATTATCAGGAATCTTCACCTATGGGTCTGTTGCCAGGACTGGTTCCTACCTCTCTTTCCCATGGCCTTTGCAAATGACTACTTTGGGTTTCTTATGTGTTAAACTCCGAGTCCTTAAACTTCCTGTCCTGTGCTGGCTTCCTTCCCCAAGAACAACCATTTAAACAAAAAAAAAAAAAATTGAATTTCTTGTTTTTCTAATACCTGGCTCAAGAAAAGGTAACAATTCTGATTTTCCTAATAATTCAGAGAAATTTCAGAAGTTACCTGGATTCACAAGGTCTAGAGATAGACCCTCAATTCTCAGGGTGAGGTGAGTTTGTGTATCAACCACCATGATTGTTATTTTCTGGTAATTATTGGCTAGAAGCATAGTACATAAAATTATAGAGGCCTAAAATGCAGATATATGAAAAATAATCAAAGATTAAAAGCTCAAAATAAAAATATCACCTGTCAATATCATTATTAAAATATCTAGGAAGATGTTTCATAGTATAAGTATTTTATGTTAAATATAATAATGTATAAGCCAAATACTTATTTCCCAGTTGTAAAAGTAGACAGAAAGAGTCCTTCTTTTTTATACTTCTGAATGGAGCAGCTTCTCTCTATTGAGGCTACTACACAAAATGGCTCCCAGCGTTGACTTGGGTAATATTATTCTATTCTCTCTTTTTGTACTCAAGTATTTCTTCTCCTTTCAACAGAATTTATATTTGGAAAGCTAAAAGATGTGGAGTGATTTCTTCCTTAATCTTTTACCTGAGAGATTTCAGATCCTACCGTGGAAAGTAAATGTATTTATTTTACGTGAACCTGATTTGTTTCTTCTCCTCCTATTTTCAGGACTTCACGTGTCAGCAGAACAAGTCTATGACATTGTCCTTCACCTCATGAATATTTTTTTCCCACTCCTGATACCTTCTTCTTTACTTCTGTCTCAGACTCTCACTTATTCCCATGTCTCAGAAACTGCTTTTTAAAAGCATGCAAATTGTTTAAAGTTTTCCATTGTTTCTTAGAGAGAAACGAAAAGAACTATAGGCTGAGAACAGGGCATAATGAGAGATAGAGAAAAAAAAAAACCCACCAGGACTTACAATGTTAAAATCCACAAAATATGCAAAATGCCTTGAGGCAGTATAATATCACTGTCTCACAGAAGGCAGGAAATTACTCAGAGAAATTTAAATGATGCGTTGGAGAATGTCAAGTGCATTTGGAATGGAGCTCTGGATTTTTATAGGAATTGAATACACATTTCAGTCATTAAAATGAAATGCTCTGAAATTGTTTCAGATTGAACTTTACATAGGCCAAGGAAGAAATTACAATTAAATGTATCACGCCAAGTTTTTAATTTACAAAATGAGGCACGGGATCTCTGAACAGAAGATAAAGTGCAAAGTTTCTCTCTAGAACCCCTTTCATTTTTAGAGTATTCACAATTTTAGATCATAAGTATCTCCCCATATCAGCTCCATGAAATCACTGGGAGAATGGTGGGGCTGGAACCTTCAACCTTAGAGAAGAAGAGACAGTGCTTCAGACAGATAGACATTATTGTGCTTGAGTTTGAATGTGAGTGCTTGGCTCCCGATCCCTAGCATTCCTGCTGTTTGCTGCCATGCTTCTCCAACAGTGGACCCTCATCCCTCTGCAACCAAAGTTTTGGTTTGTGGTCTGCTATGGGATATTTCTTCATGAGCATTCAGGAAAAAAACTCTTGTCTTTCTGCTCCATCGCTATGGCCCCGATGGGGTCACTTCAGACTTTGCTTGGATTTGTCTTCTGCTTTTCCATTTCTGGCCTCATTGTGTCTGTTTTGCTGATTGCCCAGTTTCTTTCTTTCTTTCTTTCTTTCTTTCTTTCTTTCTTTCTTTCTTTCTTTCTTTCTTTCTTTCTTTCTTTCTTTCCTTTCTTTCTTTCTTTC
>BDUI01000022.1:1279207-1296881 GCA_002335545.1 Apodemus speciosus
ACTTTAGCCACAACCTAGCATTTGAGATTTGCTGTTTTACTTTTCTGGTATTTTTTATACCAATCATAAAAATGATGAACATGTTATTAAATGAACATAAAAAGATAAAGTCTTTTTTGTTTGTTTTGTTTGTTTTGTTTTTAGTAGAGTTTAAATCTTGGCTCTTACTGTTGTACAAACTCAAAATAAGAACAATTTTTAGACATTGGAGTTCATTGTAATAAGGCTGGACTTCAATGTCCCTCACATCACCAAAGAATTTTTACCTCCATAGTAGCTAAGCTAAGAGTTGACAGTTCTGCTGTGCCAAGGAATGAATTGTAGGCACAATTCAGATTTTCTGCTATGGTCAAAGCTATTTGACTTGAGTGATTGTCATCATTCTCAGTCCACAGGGAAAAGGTTACATTCATTTAAGAAATGGTGTGTGTATTAAAATGGTCTATCCATGAAGTCATTCATCAACTGTTTCAATGAACAATGGTTCTGCTTGGAGGGTGACAGAACATTAACAGACATTTGGTAAGGGTAAGATTCTGGTTCATTGGCTGTGATGATTTTGAAAAGCATTCATCTCAGAAAAAGAGTAACTTATAAGGTCATCTTCAAAATTGATACAATAATTATAAATATCAAGCAAAACATTCAGTCACATTTTTTTTGTTGTTCTCATATAAGCCACCTCCCAAATTAATTGTCTATGTTTCTTTGGACTGTATAAATTATTTTGAAATATGTAAGCTGTTCTGAAAACCATAGTATAGTGTAAAAACAATCAAATAAACAATCCTATTAATAGAGAGGCTGAGATAGGAGAAGCATGATTTCAATACCATTATGTGGTCCACAGCGTCATGTACAAATAAGCGTAAAGTATATATGGATTGTACTATATTGGACGTATTTCTCCAATTAGCAAATGAGAGACTACTGAGTGACAGTCACCAAATTTCTAATTCCTCATATTTTTGAATTTCAATGGATTAGGATATGTTGGTAATATTAATTTTCATATTAAGAGCTATTAAGGAAAATGATTATTACTTCCTGCTATTTTCGTTATTAGAGGTGGAATTATGTTTGTGTGGGTTTGTTGAAAGATTACTTTCTTGCTTTTTCTAGGGTATAGTTTCCCTCCTTGTGTTGGTGTTTTCCATCTATTTTCCTTTGTAGGGCTGGATTTGTGGAAACATATTGTGTAAACTTGGTTTTGTCATGGAATGTCTTGTTTTCTCTGTCTATGGTAATTGAGAGTTTTGCTGGGTATAGTAGCCTGGGCTGACATTTGTGTTCTCTTAGGGTCTGTATGACATCTGCCCCATATCTGCTAACTTTCATAGTCTCTGTTGAGAAGTATGGTATAATTCTGATAGGTCTGCTTTTATATGTTACTTGACCTTTTTCTCTTACTGCTTTTAATATTCTTTCTTTGTTTAGTGCATTTGGTGCTTTTTTTTTTGTTGTTTTTTTTTTTTTTGAGACAGGGTTTCTCTGTGTAGCCCTGGCTGTCATGGAACTCACTCTGTAGACCAGGCTGGCCTTGAACTCAGAAATCTGCCTGCCTCTGCCTCACAAGTGCTGGGATTACAGGTGTGCGCCACTATGCCTGGCTCATTTGGTGCTTTGATTACTATGTGATGGGAGGAATTACTTTTCTGGTCCAGTCTGCTTGGAGTTCTGTAGGCTTCTTATATGTTCATGAGCACCTCTTTCTTTAGGTTAGGGAAGTTTTCTTTTATAATTTTGTTGAAGATATTTACTGGCCCTTTAAGTTGGGAATCTTCATTCTCTTCTATACTTATTATCCTTAGGTTTGGTCTTTTCATTGTGTCCTGGATTTTCTGGATGTTTTGGGTTAGGAGCTTTTTGCTTTTTGTGTTTTCTTTGACTGTTGTGTCAATGTTTTCTATGGTATCTTCTGCACTTGAGATTCTCTCCTCTATCTCTTGTATTTTGTTGGTGATGCTTGCATCTATGACTCCTGATCTCTTTCCAAGGTTTTCTATCTCCAGGGTTGTCTCCTTTTGTGATTTCATTATTGTTTCTATTGTTCCATTTTTAAATCCTGGATGGTTTTGTTCCATTTTAAATCCTGGATGGTTTTGTTCATTTCCTTCACCTGTTTGATTGTGTTTTCCTATAATTCTTTAAGGGATTTTTGTGTTTCTTCTTTAAGGGCTTCTACCTGCTTACCCGTGTTCTCCTGAATTTCTTTAAGGGAGTTATTTATGTCTTTCTTGAAGTCCTCTATCATCATCATGAGAAGTGATATTAGATCTGAATTTTGCTTTTGAGGTGTGATGGTGTATCCAGGACTTGCTATGGTGGAAGAATTGGGTTCTGATGATGCCAAGTAACCTTGGTTTGTTGCTTATGTTCTTATGCTTGCCTCTTGACATCTGGTTATCTCTAGTGCTACCTACCCTCATTTTAGCCTGTCCTTCCTGTGATCCTGGTTGTATTAGAACTCCTCAGAGTCAAGCTGTCTTTGTGATCATGTGATTCTGTGATCCTGTGATCCTGAGATCCTGGGTGTGTCTGAGGTCCTGGGAGTCAAACTACCTCTTGGTATGACCAAGTTCCTGTGATCCTGTGATCCTGTGATCCTGTGATCCTGTAATCCTGGGTGCACAAAAGCAACTGGGAGTTGCTTCCTCTGGGTGTTGTGGGACTGGCTGAGGAGTTTGAGTCCTAGGTCTGCTCAGGGCACCAGTCCAGACAGACTGGAAGGAACCTGTGCCACTGGTCTGATGGAGTTCCTGTGCCTGGGTCCCACTGGTCCCAGTTACTCCCGGTGTTGGACAGATGTTGTGTCCTGCTCACCTCTGATCCTATGATCCTGGGCATGTTAGAGTGGCTGGAAGTGGAGCTTCCTCCTGGGTTAACCAGCTGAATGGAGACTGTAATAGACCATTAATCATGTTTTTCTTGCCATAGACAATATCTTCCTGCAATGTGAATAAGAACTGGGGCACAGTGATGAAGACTGGGTAACTTTATTATATATGTGCAATTGTAATAAATCACCTTTATTGACAAATATTGGGGTGACATTGTAGTTAGAATAGTTGTCTATCCAGTCTACATCACTGTGCCCCACCATGCCCCACATTGTTTAAATTTCTTGCCCTCATACATTTTCCCACTCATTATAAATTAGGTATTTTTACCCTTTAAATATTAGAAAGAAGTTTGCCCATTTTTCTTGCATATGTTTTCCTTCCTTGAGATGTTTCCTCTCTGGAAGATTTGCATAAGGTTCAGTACAGAGTCTCACTCTCCTTCTTCCTCCATCCTCACAGGTCCAGCAGAGCACTTTACCTATCATGGTCCAAGTCTTGAAGGTCTGAGTTGTGGTAGAGGCTATGCATCTTTCTAAGACTTCAACCTGGCACTTCAGCTCTTTTAACTGTTCATTCCAACTTCTAGACTTTGGAGACAATGGTTTCAAAGCCTGAATTTTAGTTTGGGGTCAATGGTTTGCTCTTTAGCCTACCGATACAACAAGATAACAAAATGGTACTGTAAGGTCATCTTCACTTTGTTTTCAGTTGTTTGTTCCTAAAGGGGGTTGTATTATACCCTTGTAATACCTCAAAAAAGCCTTAAAATGGTAAAATATAGTCTTCCTGAAGCAAACTTCCTAATGATAGGCTAAGATGATTCACCATAAACAGCTGGTAAACGAAATTTGAAGAGATGGAGATTGCTAATGTTTCATTAACAATCACTAGTTTACTAGAGTATCTTTCACACATAAAGATACTCTGATAAAGTATTATAGCTAAAATTTTGTCTACATTTATTATTTTCATTCAACAAAATAGACCATCAAAAAAGCATATGCCGTTTCTCTATTATGAAAAGCAGAGAACATAGAAAACGCAGAATATAGCAGGGGCTAGTATTTGGGTGCTGTCTTAGATAGGGTGTGATTGCTGTCAAGAGACACTGTAACCAAAGCACCTCTTACAAAGTATACCATTTAATTGGGGTTGTCTTACAGTTTCAGAGGTTTAGTTCATTATTATCACGATGTGAGGCACGGCAGCTTACAGGCAGGGATGGTGTTGGAGGAGGAGCTGAGGAGTCTACAACCTGATCCACAGGCAGCAAGGTGAGATTGTGTGCCGCACTGGTTCATCATATGGGGCCTCAAAGCCCAACCCCACAGTGACACACTTCCTTTAATAAGACTACACCTACTCCAACAAGGCCTTACCTTCTAATAGTGCCATTCCCTATGAGACAAGCATTCAAACACATGTGTCTATGGTTGCCAGACCTATTCAAACTATCACAGGTGCATTTGGAAGCACTCTTCCTTCCTCTACTAGCTTAAATGAGGGAGTAACCACAGAAAGTGACCAGAAAAGGGAATCTAAGTTTTCCTTAGGATTTTTACAGACATATCTTTGGGTAGCCATGCAAGTCTTGTTCTCTACCATTTTTTCTTGGCTTTCATGAAGGGATCTAAAAGCAATGATTTCTCCAGGTTAAATAGATGGATGCAGATTGTCCTTGATTGCCATCAGTGATGCTGGTATGTAGAACACAGAATTGACCTCAAAGATATAAGCTATAAAATCTTACAGGACAGAAAAACATCAATCTTATTTTTATGGTCAGTATTTACTCCAAATGCAGATTATACACTGCCTAGGGTTTAAATCCAGAATTTACAATCTTATTTCCTTTGAGAACTTTCTCCAGGAGACAGATCTCCCAGCCTTGGCCTGTGGTCTCTCTTGGTCATAATTTTCTCTTTCATCGTGAGTGGAAAACACAGAGTGAAGCTGAACTCAATCTGGCTCTGTTTCAGAAGATTCCACTAAATACAAGAAATATGTGAATATTATTCAGTTGCTTTTTAAAAAATATTTCTTAATACAGTGTTATGAGAACATATTCCATTGAACTGGACACAGATCCTCCCCTATAAGGAGGGTATGTTCCAGAAATAGAGGAGAAAGTGTGCAAAATTCACATAATAAGGTGCATTTGAATCATGGGGCGTCTGAGAAGGAGTTGGACAGCTTGGAGACTATGAAAGCCTTCATAGAGGTAACAGTTTGAATTCTTGTTTTTGTCATTTTCTTAAGACCTGGTCTCATTACATAGACCTTTCTACAGAAAGTTTTTACATACAACAGGCCACCCTTCAGCTTATAGCAATCCTCCTGCTTCCCAAGTGCTAGGATTATAGGTGCACATGTTAGCAAAGTGCATTTTCCTTTTTTCTAGCAAAATATTTGAACTTGTTATTTTACAACTTCAAATGTACATGTAATGTACTCTGATCATATCCCTCTGCTTTGTTATTTCCCTCTACTGAATGTCCTTCTTATTCCCAATGAATCTGCTTCTTCTTTCCAGGGTATTATTACTTTGTGAGTGTGCCTATTGTACTTAAGAAGGACTGTTTCCATGAAGATGAGTTGGGAGTTATTTGCCTCAACAAAGGTAGCTTACCTCTGGTGAGACCACCAGAGGATATGATTCTCCTTGCCTCTTCAGTCATTAACTGCCAGTGAAGGGCTGGGGCCTCATGAGCTTCTTACCCATCCCTGATGGGTGGGCCCAATGGTGGGCAGGTCTTATGCAGGTTGCCATGGCTCCTCTGAGTTTATGGGTAGCATTTCCCAAAGCTCTTTCTCATCCTCTGCTTGTTCACGTTTCCTTCTGCCCCCTCTTCCACAGTGTCGACTGACCATTGGAGGGGGTGATATCTATTGTGATGAATGACTCTAGGAGACATCTACCCTCAGCAAATGACTCCTTTCCCTGGCGAATCATGTGCTCCTCTCTTCTTCATACTTGCGTTTTATGTCCAGTGTCCAGTATGCCTGCCTCTACTTCGCCATGCTGCAACTTTGTGCAGGTCTGTGCATGCTGCCACAGACTCTGTCAGTTCATACGTGCACCAGCCTTGCCGTGTGTGGAAAATGCTATTTCTTTGGAATTGTCGAAACTTTTAGCTCTTATAATCTTTCTATCTCTTCAGATCCCTGAGATATAAATATTCTTTTTAGGTTTGATTGCTACTGAGCATTTTATCATTTTTCATGGTGGAAATTAGTTAACGTAGAATACATTTGTTTTTTTAACAGAGGGTCTTATGGGCCGCAGATTGGCTTCACATTTGCACTGCAGAAGATGCTGTCCTTGAACTCTTGATCCTCCTTCCAGGTGCTGAGATTACAGGCACAATTTCCAGATTCATTTGTGATTTAAAACTCATGCATCCTTTCTGTATTATAGGAAAGTTAATTAAGAATCTCACTGCTGAGCGATTCGTAACTTGTAAATGGGATGATGCCTGAAGGTGGATCAGGATGGAATTAACACTGTGACAAAAACAAAAACAAAACAAAAACAACCCATGTGTTAGAAGTATGTGACTGTATTCTAGGAGGGGAGGGAAAGTTTTATATTAATGTAGAAAATGAATAAAATTTAAAAATTGAAGAGGCAAAGACAAAAGGAACTCTAATAAGCATTGTTCTCTTATTTCTAACACAGTTTATGACAAAAGTATTATGTAGGGCTTAACATTTCTGAACATGGAAATATATTTGAACAAATAAGTAGATGAATGGTGCTGGGTTGGAGCCAGGCTTCCCACAATTGGGGAAGAGCATTGTCTTTGTTAGTGGTTTATTGCTGTGAAGAGACACCATGACCACAATTAACTCTTACAAAGGACAACATTTCTTTGGGGCTAGCTTAGAGTTTTAGAGGTTTAGTCTGTCATTGCCAGGGCAGGAAGCATGGCAGTGTGCATGTAGACATGGTGTTTGAGGAGTTCTATATCTTGATCCATAGGTGTAAAATGACAATTTCACTGGACATGGCTTGAGCATACATAAGACTCAAAGACCCCAAATCCACAGTAACACACTTCCTCTAGTAAGGCCACACCTCTTAAGAGTACCACTCCTTTACCGGTCTACAGGAAACAAATGCATTCAAATGACCACAGACGTAGAATAAGCAAAATCAGAAATTTAGAATGAAAATGAAATATTGTATTAAAGCTGAAGTTATCAGAATAGAATTAAGTTTAGATTATAATATTGTTATATCTGAGTATATATGTATAAGAATATATGTAGATATGTCTATATGTAATTGTCAAACTGAAGCAATCTGAGTTATGAAAATTAAGCATAGTGTTGAGTCTATTACAAAATATCAAATAAACATCTGTGATTCTATGCTAATGTAAATGCATGATTGAATAACTGAGTAGTAGAGGAGATGACACCAATTTCCCATGCTGGAACTCTGTAAATTATTTACGTACTGATGGCTAGTGATTGCTTTCTCTGAGATGATGTGGAAAAGAGGCGGCTGTGAAGAAACCTGGAAATTAATACCTGACCAGGTGAATTAATCCACTTTGCACTGCTATTAAAAACATTAGAGGGGCCTGGAGCCATATACTGGCTCAGTGGTTAAGAGAACTGGTTGCTCCTCTGTAGATTCTTGGTTAAATTCCCAAGTCCCACATAATGGCTCACTACTGTCTGTAAGTCCAGTTCCAGGGGCTTCTTCACCCTCTGTGGACACCAGGCACACAAGTGGATCACATATATACATGCAAACAAAACACATATACACATGAAATAAATCATATCTAAAAATAAAAACGTTTGAGGGACATGGGAGAGGGCTCAATGTGTAAAACACTTTTCATTTAAGTATCAGAACTTGAATTGAAATCCATAAAAGCCAAACACCAACCAGGGACATCAGTCAGTCTGGAATCCCACTGTTCCCATGGTGAAATTTAAGGTTAGGACAAGAGAATCCACGGAAGCTCATAGCCTCAGTGGCAAAAAGAGACTGACACCTGAGGTTCTTCTCTGATCTCCATACCTGGGCTCTGGCATGTATTCCCTCTATTTCCCAACACACACACACACACACACACACACACACACACACACACACCACACTCACTCAGGCTAGGTAAGTTCTACAGAGCCAAGAATGTGTACTGGCTTCTTCTCTTTTCGGCTTTGGTGAGGGCTTAATGATAGTTGGTATCATATTGGTTGCAAGATGCACATCGGAAAATGCAGTATGAAGACATGGAAAGCCAGACAGCTGTGACAGCCCACACTTGATCTTTTTACAACCATTTTTTTCTTGCAAAGACACCATAAAACCCACTTCATTGAACTCTCTTGAGAGCATCATGCCCAGATTTCATTTGCAGTATCACACTAGGCAGATCCCAGGACTTTCTTATCAGCACCCAGAAGACAAAGCTTCTAGTTAGTGCATAGAACCTTGGAGGCCACACACAAACCTCCATCCCAAAGCAGTTAGACCATTGACATTAACACCACACACATGTATGCCATGTTGACGACGTGGCCAGTCGGTATAAGGAAGAGCAGAGCACTTGGTTTGTAGGTTCTTCCTTCCCGCAGCTGTCTTAGGGTTTTATTGTTGTGAATAGATGCTATGACCTTGGCAACTCTTATAAAGAAAAACATTTGTTTGGGGTTGGCTTACAACTCAGAGGTTTAGTCCATTATCATCATGGAGAGAAGCATGGCAGCATGCAGGTAGACATAGTGCTGAGAGTTTTACATCCAGATCAGAAGAGAGAGACACACTTGGCATGGGTTTGAAACCTCAAAGCCTGCCCGAGTGATGCATTCCTTCCAAAGATGCCACATCCCCTAACCGGACACACGTTCTATGGGGGCCATTTTAATTCAGGCAACCACAAGATGTAAGCCCAGTCTAACAAGAAGAAAATCCTTGGAAAGCATTTTATGGAATGCCAGATCAGTCTTCTTCAAACTGCTAAAGTCATCAATACAAAACCCGATAAAGAAAGCTGAGGACCCAGATGGTCTACGGAAGCACAATGATGCCCTTAATGAGGACTATGCAAAAGAAGATCTTGCCAACTAAAAACAAACAAACAAACAAAAAACCCAGAAGGATGAAAATCCTCAGACAGATGTAATATTTTTAATAATATTTAATCAGTAACCATATCTTAGTGTTGGATGGCTTTTAATTTGTAATACTATCTTCCTCTTGGGTTTCAGTTGTGGCTCATGTACCTTGCTAGGTTTTACACAGAAAGCAAGTGTGGTCTGATGCACTGTTTGCCAATTACCCATACAGCAACAAAGTATTAAATTAAAGTTATTTAAATATATTTAAAGGAGGGCCACTCTATAAATTTATTCCACCTGTGATGGCCCCAGTCCTCTTGCCTGAAACAGCTGGTTAGGGATTCCCGGAAACTTTGCTTTAATCCAGACAGTTTTATTCGGAAATAATGTAAGGAATGAATGTATATTAAATTATTTTTGAATCCGTGCCATCAGGAATACAAATGCTCATATAATGTGACTGAAACTATTTACATCAAGAGTATTCTTGACTGGCAACACACTGGAAATGATAAGTTCACAGTTGCCGGGGTCGACTCTGATCTAAAACAATAAGCTCACACAGCAGTGAGGCTTTCAGAGTTTAATTGAAAAACATAGTCACCATGAAGGTAATTGGAGCCACAACTACAAATCTTTCTGAGAAATCATCCTCTATAACAGACTTGTACCTCACTTATTCCTGGCTATTTCGCATATATCACAAAAGAAAAAGGGAAAGGAAATTGGATACACTAGAAAGTAATGAAATCCGAAGTCATTTTTTTTTTTATTAAGTAGATATGTAATTGCCACTGCTTCTACTTGTTCAATCCCGTCCTTTCAGATTTTTACTCAGGAGGTACTTACTCACAGTTTTTGTTTTTTTCGTTTATTGTGAGCCATTCTAGCCCTCGGCTTTCTCACAGGATCCACCTTCTCCATTTTGAAGTGATTTGTAGTCAAACGGCAAGTTGTGTGCCTCGTGCCCAAAAGAGACACAGATTAGACAAATAATAGTTTCTTCTGTCTGCTGCTCATTTTCCCAATGGGTAAGAGGGCGATGGAAAGGGATAGAGAGAGGAGGAGGGAGTCAGAGACAGAGAGAATGACGTCTGTGTAGTTATAATTTTATTAGTTTTTTGTTTTATTTATTTTATAGACAAGGCTTCCTAGGTAATCCCAAGCTAATGTCAAACTTGTGCTCATCCTGCTCTGCCTCTGCAGTGCTAAAACGATCAGTGAGAATCATCCTTCCTGATCTGCATTTACTAAGAACCACTACTCCATTTAAAATTCAACTGCCACTTGCTTCACTATCAATCTGAAGCGGATTGATAAAATCTTTGTTGATTACAATTAACCAACTGTTTTTTAATACTTCAGGTTCTTAGGAACTTTGCATCCAAACTCCCATGGTATTATTTTACAAAAATAAAAAATAAAAAAGAAAGAAATTGTCATGTATACATCTTAAGGTTTTACCCCGTATGTCTAACATCTCAACTAACAAAACAAACCAAAACAAACCAAAACAAAAAAAAACTCTGATGATTGAAATTCATAATTCGAATTAGTTAAGGCAGATAATTTTTTCTTAATGTAACATTAAGTTTCTTGTTCTTAAATATTTATTTTATACTTCACATGGTTTTATACTTAGGTTTGAAATCTAAAAGGAAAGTTCTGATTTTTTTTTAAAGAATTTGCAACTTGTTAGGTATTAATTTCTGATAGAAAATCACTGCAATGCTTGGATCTATTTTTTAATAAGGTTTATGAAAGACTCAATCTTTTGAGGTTCTAAGATGGTATCCCAGAGATACCAATAGCTACACAGTTTGTGTGTATGTGTGTGTGTGTGCACGTGTGCTTATATTTGGTTACAGTTTGAATTTTTTTGGTTCTTTTTTTTTCTTATTTTGTTTTCTTGGGTTTTTTGGAGGGAGTTGTTATCTTAAACTTTTTTTAAACTTATTTTTGGAGAAAGAACTAGAAGTTGGGTGGGGAGGCAGGGGGAGGATCTGGAGAGACATGGGGGAAGGGAAGAATATGCTCAAATATATTTAAGTTTAAAAATTGTTTTAAGCTGGGCATTGGTGGTGCCTGCCTTTAATCACAGCACTTGGGAGGCAGAGGCAGGTGGATTTCTGAGTTCAGGGCCAGCCTGGTGTACAGAGTGAGTTCCAGGACAGCCAGGGCTATACAGAGAAACCCTGTCTCAAAACTCCACCCCCCAAAAATTGTTTTAAATTGAAAATAAGAAATAAAACAACCACAACAAAACCATCTCTAGAGCATAGATATTGGCTACTCTCATACTTCCGTTTCTGCAGTCCTACTATGGATCCATCTGCTATTAAATCCAGTGCTGATTCTTAACTAGAGTTATTATAGTTTTCAACTCTAGCCTCTTATTAGATATTTTTGTGTGCTAATTCTCATCTGAAATTCTTATCTTCTAGTTTTGAACATGTGCATGAAGGTTCTTTTATAATCTGTTCTATTATTGTTTATATTATGAGTGCATATGTTGTATGTGTTTTGCCTGCATGTGTATGTGTATGGCTGTGTACTATATGCACGTATTGTACCCACAAGGGAAAAAAAAAAGGAAAAAGAAAGAAAAAAGAAAGAAAGAAAAGATATAGAACTCCCCTGGAACCGGAGTTACATGTAGCTATGAGGTACCATGTGGATGCTGGAATTCAGCCTAGGTCATCCAGAAGAGCAGCCAGTACTCTAAACTTCTGAGCTACTTCTTCATTCCCTCTTAGTTTATTTTAGTAAATGTTTATCTGTGACAGGATCTTGCTGAGTTTCACAGCCTGTGGTTCCTGGGCTAATGCGATTCTCTGCATTAGCCTACAAAGTGTCTGAAACTGTAGGCTATAGACTCATGCCCATCATGCCCAGCAAGGTTAATTTCAGAACAGTGTCTAGCAATTGAGTTACCTCACAAGTTCATCTTGCCACTTCTCTGCCCCAATTCTCTGTGTGCACTATTGTTTTGTATTATGCTACCTATACTATATTTTAAAGTATTATTATTGAATTCCAGATGTCCTTATAAAGGTATGCATGTATATGTATTTATACAAGTACTACCTCAGTGGGACCCTTCAGCTTTGTGTGTGTGTGTGGGGGGGGCAAGCAGAATTCGTAGCTGCCATTGCTGGTGTTTAGAGGGGTTCCTCCCTCTCTCAGGCAGTTTCAGCTCTGAAGCACTCTTGGATGTGCTGCTTAGCTTCCTCCCTACCCACACAGTCTCACACTGTCACACTTATTCAGCACTCTTACATCTTTGAGTGGGACGAATAGAGTATTTCTGTGGGATAACCTGAATGCTCCATTTGCTGCAAATTGTATTTGGTGTCTCTAGCAGCCACATACTGCTAAAAACTTGAGATGGTTTCTCCTTCTTTGTCATCAGCCTTTGCTGAGTTTCTTAGCCTCTTTATTGGTTCCAAATGCTAAGGATAAATGTCTGGAAGTAGAGAGAATTACAACACCAAGTTCTTCTCATGGTGTCCTGCCTTCCAGGATCTTGGGCTTCTGTCTGCACTACTCTGGCAACTCATCAGCATCTTACAATCACTTTTAAAGGATTCTAAGTTTCCCAGAGAATTTGATAGAAGAGTTGGTCAAGTTTCCAAGCACCTTTATTCTGATCATTGGTTGGTTTGTGCTACCTGAACATAACAAACCATTGGTTCTTTATATTGAGTGAGTACTTTGTAATTTTTGTTAAAATTCCATTTTGATTTATAGAAGATTTGTAGATTTCAAATGTTTGTGTACAATCCATTAATCTTTTCCTTTAAGGCTTCAAGTAATGCTTGAGAGCAGTTCTTCTAAATCCTTACTCACACTTCATAATCAGACTTTGGCTTTTTTACATTAAATTTAAGTTTAAAATTTATCATTTCATTTTCTTTCATGGAATGATTTGAAAGTATCTTTTTTGAAGAAAGAAATTGAAGAAGACCTCAGAAGATGGAAAGATCTCCCATGCTCATGGATTGGCAGGATTAATATAGTAAAAATGACCATCTTGTCAAAAGCAATCTACAGATTCAATTCAATCCCCATCAAAATTACAACTCAATTCTTCATAGAATTAGAAAGAGCAATTCTCAAATTCATCTGGAATAACAAGATCCCAGGGTAGCAAAAACTATTCTCAATAATCAAAGAACTTCTTGGGTAATCAGCATCCTGGACCTCAAACAGTACTACTGAGCAATTGTGACAAAAACTGCATGGTATTGGTACGGTGACAGGCAGGTAGATCAGTGGAATAGAACTGAAGACCCAGAAATGAACCCAAAAAACCTATGGTCACTTGATCTTTGATAAAGGTGCTAAAACCATCCAGAATCTAATACAAGAGAAAATGGGGAAGAACCTGGAGCATATGGGCAAAGGGGAAAATTTCCTGAATAGAACACCAATAGCTTATGCTTCAAGATCAAGAATTGACAAATAAGACCTCATAAAATTGCAAAGCTTCTGTAAGGCAAAGGACACTGTCAATAGGAAAAAATGGCAACCAACAAATTGGGAAAAGATCTTTACCAACCCTACATCCAATAGAGGGTTAATGTCTGATATAAACAAAGAACTCCAGAAGTTAGACGTCAGAGATTCTAATAACCCTATTAAAACTGGGGTTCAGAGCTAAACAAAGAATTCTCAACTGAGGAATATCAAATGGCTGAGAAGCACCTAAAAAATGTTCAGCATCCTTAGTCAAAAGAGAAATGCAAATCAAAACAACCCTGAGGTTCTGCCTCACACCAGTCAGAATGGCTAAGGTCAAAAACTTAGATGACAGCAGGTGCTGGTAAGGATGTGGAGAGAGATAAACACTCCTCCACTGCTGGTGGGATTACAAGGTGGTACAACCACTCTGGAAATCAATTTGGTGGTTCCTCAGAAATTTTGACATGTTACTACCTGAGGACCCAGCTATACCACTCCTGGGCATATACCCAGAAGGTTTTCCAACATGTAATAAGGACACCTGCTCCACTATGTTCAAAGCAGCCTTATTTATAATAGGAAGAAGCTTGAAAGAACCCAGATGTCCCCCAACAGAGGAATGGATACAGAAAATGTGGTACATTTACACAAAGGAATACTACTCAGCTATTAAAAACAATGAATTCATGAAATTCTTAGGCAAATGGATGGAACTAGAAAATATCCTGAATAAGGTAACCCAATCACAAAAGAACACACATGGTATATACTTACTGGTAAGTGGATATTAGCCCAGAAGCTCAGAATACCCAAGATACCAAACAAAGCTCAAGAAGAAGGAAGACCAAAGTGTAGATACTTTGGTCCTTCTTAGAAGGGGAACAAAATACCCATGGGAGGAGGTACAGAGACAAAGTGTGAAGCAGAGACTGAAGGAAAGGTCATCCAGAGACTGCCTCACCCATCCTATATACAGTCATCAAACCCTGACACTGTTGTGGATGCCAACAAGCACTTGCTGACAGGAGCCTGATATAGCTGTCTCCTGAGAGGCTCTGCCAGTGCTTGACAAATGCCGAGGTGGATGCTTTCAGCCAACCACTGGAGCACTTGGTCCCCAATGGAGGAGCTAGATAAAGGACCCAAGGAGCTGAAGGAGCTTGCACCCCCATAGGAGGAACAACAATATGAACCAACCAGTACCCAGAGTTTCCAGGACTAAACTACCAACCAAAGAGTACACATGGAGGGACCCATGGCTCCAGCTGCATATGTCACAGAGGATGGCCTTGTGGAAATCAAAGGGAGGAGAAGCTCTTGGTTCTGAGAAGACTTGATGCCCTAGTATAGGGGAATGCCAGGACAGGAAAGTGGGAGTGGGTGGTTTGGTGAGCAGGGGGAAGGTGATTGGGTAGGGGTTTTTTGGAGGGGAAACCAGGAAAGGGGATAACATTTGAAATGTAAATAAAGAAAATATCTAATCAAAAAAAATGAAAAAAGAAAGTATCTTTTCCCTCACATATTTAATAATTGTTGGTTAAATACATCTTTCTTCCTCAGTGGCATGAAATTCTACCTTCTGCAGATTGGGAATTGTAATATATAGTCTGTTTACTTTTGAACTCTGACTATGATTAAGTCAACCATTCCTGTGTTAGAGACTGGACTTTATTATGCTTCAGTTCGAGTAATTTCTCTCCTTTGTCTATATCACAATGCCTTTATATGACAGAGGTAATAACAACTTGAACTAAGGTCCCAGCTAGCCATGACAATACAGGACAGAGTCAGAGGAGTGGCCTTCAGGACTGTCACACATAGAGATTGAGGGATTTGGAGACTGTAGAGAATGTCTGTTCATACACAACTTTAAGCCTTCTGGCTTGGTATTCTTAAAGATGGGAGAGTCATTAAATCTATGATTGAGAATGTAGGAGAAACAGATTCTGAGATACCAAAGGATCTCTGTGTGTGTAAAACCGAAACAGGGACATAGTGGATCTGTATAAATATCTGATGATATAGTGAATTCGTCTAATGTTGGCTACAAGAATAGAAACTTGAGTTAGACGTTAAAGACTTCAGATTACATACCAAATAAATTTACTGCAGCACCAACTCTAAAAATGTATGCTGTTTCAAGAGGCAGCCCTTTCCATAGTTTAAAACCTTTTGAAATATGTGAGTAGGCTATAAATAGTGTTTCAGTCAAGTGAGAGGCCCAGACTTAGGCTAGAAGGAGACAGAAGATACATTTATGAAGCTTGGGAGATTTAGGGGACAAAATGTTTCAAGTGATTACCTGAAAGTTACTAGCAAAAAATGTTTGGAGCATTTCCCACATTAACCCCAGGTTTGCCTAGAATGAAGGCTGGCCAGTTGTTACATGGGCTGAACATGAGTCTGAAGAGCTGTCAGTGTTTGGTAGATGTTCTATCGTGGTCAGGCAATTCGTCCAGAATCCAGTCTGAGGAGAGTGAACAACTTTTCAACATAGTTCAACTCTATGGACATCAACCAATCTTCCTTTATTTACCTACAAAACAGACAGTCTCACTTCAAATTATAAGTGTAACCTCTAAGATGCTGTTTGAACTAAGTACAAAGAATAGGAAGTATTAAAAAAGAAAGAAAGAAGGAAAGAAAGAAAGAAAGAAAGAAAGAAAGAAAAGAAAAGAAAAGAAAAGAAAAGAAAAGAAAAGAAAAGAAAACCCTAGCATCACCACAACAGAACTCTGATGAAAGGCAGATGTAGTAACACATGAAATCCTAGGACAGAGGCAAAGAGGACTGGCATGAGTTTGAGCCCAGCCTGATCTCCAAATGAAAATTTTGTTTTAAAAAACCAAAAATCAAAATAAGCAGAAAGATTGGTTTTGATGTTCCGAAATTAGTTTCACAAGGTTTCTGTTATTTTTTTCTTCGGCTTTGGGCTTTTTTCAAATTTTAATTTAGATCATAAGAGCAAAACTATAGCATTTGGGACTTGAACAGTTTATTTATGTTTTTACATCTACATTTAAGAAGTGAGTTCCAAATAGGAAGCAAACATTTAAATATATGTCTTATAAGTGGTGCTTTCTTTTTTGTTTTTGTTTTTTGTGTGTGTTGTTTTGTTACCATATTTTTATTTTATTTAATTAATTTGTTGATTTTGGCTTGCAAGTCGTGGTAGGCCCAGGAGTCTTTTTTCTAAACACTACTTTAAATACTTTCCTTCCCAGTGCAGAGGCCAGAAAGTTCCCCTCAATTTACTATATTAATTCCTGTGTCACTTTTCATATAACACCTCCTCCCTTCCTTTAACCTTCAGCAAAAATTTTAATGTGGAAAGATAAAAGGTAGTTTCCGTATGTCCTCAGAGTATCAGATTTGTAAAAGCAGCTGACTACAGCTTCTTCTGTAACCAAGTTTAATGTGAAAGTCCAGCGAGTATGCAAAGCTAGATCCCGGATGCAGAGAGGTAACAAATTGATGTAGCGCCTATTTAAAGTAGGACATTGTGCCTGCATTCCGGTCCTGTGCAGCAGTCCTGCCACAGGCCACTCTGTTTCCTCACGACTTTGCCACTGCTGTGGAGGCACACAGACCAGCAACCTGCCAACCTCGTTACTGTTACTGTGGGTAGTGTCAGTTCAGACAAACATACCCCACCCCCGTGTGTGTGTGTTTCTACCTCAGTGTCAGAGGAAATGCAGCCACAGGGAGAACAAAAGGAGCTTCACCCACGGTCTCCTGCCTATTCTCGAGTTCTTCCACCGCTTGGGCTGTTTGTCCTAGGCTTGGCTTTCCTGTGACCTCCCTGCCCCACGAAGGAACTGAAGACCAACTACGGCAGACAAGGACCTCCCCGCCTTTGGACTGTGCTACCCTGATTTGGCTCCCCTTCCACATTCTGCCTGCCTGGGGAATTATGAGCAAAGACGGCAACGGGAGACCATCGACGTCTAGAAGCCACAAGGTTTTGTAAAGCTCAGGTCTATACACCACAGAAGACACAGCCATGGCTTTATCTCTGGAAGAATTTGTCCACTCCCTTGACCTAAGGACCCTCCCCAGGGTCCTAGAGATCCAGTCAGGCATCTACTTTGAAGGTACGTTATTTTTCTAATTCTTCAGTTTGATAGAATGTTTTTGTGTAGTCTCTTGGGAATTTGCGGGAGAGGTTATAATAAGGGATACGTGGAAGGCCGTGTGTGCATGCTTAGGTTCAAACATCAGCACACTCAGCAGACCACATCCAAGTTGTCTGAAGGAAAGTTGAGCGCCCGCGCGCGCGCGCGCGC
>BDUI01000022.1:1309099-1330708 GCA_002335545.1 Apodemus speciosus
TTTTGGTTTTTCGAGACAGGGTTTCTCTGTGTAGCCCTGGCTGTCCTGGAACTCACTCTGTAGACCAGGCTGGCCTCGAACTCAGAAATCCGCCTGTCTCTGCCTCCCAAGTGCTGGGATTACAGGCGTGCGCCACCACCGCCCGGCTATTGTCTTAGTTTAAACCATCAGAATTTTGTGCCAGGATTATCCAAATTTCCACCCAACCTACCTTCCTGATTCATCCTTCTGAAGCCCAAAGTCTGTCTTCCATCCTGTATCCTGAGAGACATCTGTGTCTGATATGTGCATTAGAATCTGATATGTGCATTAGAATCTGTAAACATCTTCCCATGGAGTTCCATTTTTTCTCTCTCAAAATAGAAACTTCAGTCAGTAATCAATCCCCACATTGTTTCCTTACCCCATTAGTTAAGTTTCTGGTCTACTGGTCTTTCCCCCAGCTATGCCGAATATGTAGGCTAGTCTCATTAAAGCTTTCCTAGAATTCTCTTCATATTTCTGCGAAGCTTCTGTAACGCACATCAGTCTGGCTACACTGCTTGTCGGGAAGGGTTACTAAACATACAATTTCCCACATCCTTTGTCTTCTGTGTTCTGTTTTGAGTTTTTACCAAAACATCTATTTCCTTCAGGCATCCAGGCTTTAATTTGGGGGCCGGTGGGCTCTTTCCATTAGATTTTTCTTGTAGCTTCCTTGGGGTATAATTCGCATTCTATAGGACCCATGTTGGAGTATACAAGTCAGTGGTTTCTTACAAGAACTGCACCCCCATCACATAATTAAGTGACCACACCAAAGAGCTAAACTGAACGGTTTTCCCAGGAATCCCCACATATATTTCCAGTCTGAGACAACCACGTGAAGGCTTTTTGTCTGAATATTTGCCTTCCATCAAGAGGTCATGTATGAACCATGCATGAGCTCCTCTATTGCACACAGTAACTTCATGTCACTACCGTGTTTCTGTGGTTCCTCCACATTGTAAAAATGTATCCGTATTTTGTTTCCTTTAGTTCCTAACAGTATTTTATTTTGTGGAATGAAATGTGTTTGCCTTATTTAAGCAACTCAGATTGTTTTACATTTGGAGATATTTTGGGTAATGTTCCACTAGTTATGCATGAAGAACCAATTTTACTTCATCTTCCCCAAAGCTTTATGCTATCTATTATATCGTTTTGTAGTTTTAATTTGAATTTCTTAATGATGATAATGATGGTCCCTTCATGTTATGCTGATTAGCAATGTATTTTTTCTTCTTCAACAAAATGTCCCTTCATATCATTTGTCAATCTTCTTAAGGAATTGTTTTTTTGTTATTGCATTATATGAGTTTTTTATATATTCTGGCTATTTAATTTGCAAGGGTTTTCAAATATGCAAACATATAGATATTATCTCTTTATGATCTACCTATTCATTTCTGTCTTCCTTTGAAGAAAAAGGTTTTAACTTTTAAGGAAGTTTAACATATAAACCCTTTTTCTCTTTTATGGCTCATGCTGGAGATACTAAAGAGAATGAGAAAAACTTAGTTAAAAATGTGAAGAATTTTTCTTCAGACAGTTTAGATGGCATAAGACATTTATTTTCAGTCTTAGTGAAGGAGAAAAATGTTGAGGAAGCAACACGCACATTTGCAGAAGTCAAGGCATAATTTGGTCTAACTAAATCCATTAATATAAAGTACAAAGTGTTTCTTACAGCACTTGTTAAATGTTAAGAAAATTTTTTTTACTCTTGGGATTAAAAATAAATTTACAGAGTATGTTTTTAATATTATGCCCATTATACTGTTTGTTGTTTCTGTAAAAATATGTTGAAATCATGGAAATTATTTCTTAAAATTGTGTCTCTTCATTTATTCCTTTATTTCTTCTACAAAATACATGAAGTAATTTTTAGTTCTCAAGCATCCATATGCTGAAAAAAGGAAACAGGTGCTTTTTAAAACAAGTTTTTTTTGTGCAGTATAAAAGTGTTTGTTAGGATAAAATAATTCTCGGTCCTTGTGAGAGTATGAGAGTCAGAGTGTACTCACAGAGTGATGGTATTTCTGAATTTGCAGCCTAAAGCGAAGATGATTAGGGAAGACTCAAATTTTTGGAATGAGAGACAGTTGTTTATTAGAAAGATATCCAATTTTAACGGTCTAAATGTGGTCTAATCAGGGAGATGCTGGTAGCAGAGGTGGATGAGGACAGGGTCTCTGTGGTGGTTACTTAGTACTTGTGATTGTATTTAAATTGCTTTTTTAATTATGCAAAGGATGTTGAGTTTCTATGTGGGCCCACTAAGGTCTTAATGGTGGGCCACTGATCCGGTGACTTAATGTATCCCTATAAGAAAAAGACACCAGACATCTTTGTGCTTTCTGTCTGTCCTTCGCTCTGTCTGTCTGTTTGCATATCTGCATTAGGGATCGAGCACATAAAACTGGTGTGAGAGGCAGCAGTAAGTAAGCTGGGAAGAGTGTCCTCACCAGAATCTGAATTAGTCATAAAGGTATCGTGGACTTCTAGTCCAGCAGTCATGAGGAAGCAAGTGTCTGTTACTTCAGTGCTTGTCATAGCTATGACACGGTAGGGGAGCTATCTTTTCTGATTACGAACTTAAAAAAAAAAAAAAAAAACTACAGGAAAAAAAGTCAAGAATACCAGGAATGTTTAAGACAAACATGCATTCTGGTAGAGTTATACTGAGTGGATTTGAAAGAGATGAACATCTGGGAGCTAAGAGATGCATTAAAACAGGATTTTGCGGTCATATTGAATCTTCTGGATTTCTGAGGTCCTGGTAGCACATCAGCCAACACAGAGGATCTTCTGGGTTTCTGAGGTCCTGGTAGCACATCAGCCGGCAAAGAGGATGTTAAAAGATTCTTAACTAGCTGCACAGGTAGCGGTCGGGGATACAGTCCAATGAGTTTGAAGCCTTTATAAAACGGTGGCTACAAAACACACAAACAAAAAACCAAAACAACAACAACAACAAAAAAAAAACCAAAACCCTAGGCAGACAGAAATGAATTTCAGAGACACAAGAAAGGTCAGCGACAACAGGTCTGGTGTATGCTATACTCAGTATCATACGAGTCGAGAAGACCATCAACGTGGGAGATGCCTGCAGAAGAGGGGCTTATAAAACAAAAAGCAAAAGGAAACCCAAACCGAACTAGACAAGTAAAAGCAAGCATCGTCTAAGACGAGCAGAGGATAGTTCAGCACGTTATGGGTAGAAAGAAGTAATGCAAGACTGTGCACAGTGTGAGGGACAAACACTTGGTTTAAGAAAGTGGCTTATTGCAAAGAAATTATTTAATAACTATTGATGTCCAAGTTCTTCATTTTTAGTGTCTATGACTATAGATTGCCTGACTCTCAAGCACATTATCCACCCCAGAATTTTAGCAGAATACATATACATGGGAAAAAACTCTTAGACTTTAAGTAAGAGCCCTTAATATATCTTTACAAATATAAGCTCATATAGAAAAATATGAAAATATAAATATGTATATAGAAATATATAGTGAAGTGTATTATACATATATAGTGAAGTATACTAAATTATACTTTTATATGAATATAATGAAGTATGTTAATGAATACTTTATATATGCTTTTCTACACACAACTTTAATATCGATTAAATATAAGTACTCATATATAAATATTTATTTAATTTAGTCCACTCTTATATTTTTAGTTATTTAATCCCTGGAAATCATTTGTGAGATAATAATAATTATTATTAATATGATTGCCATTGTTCAAAGTCAATTACCTGCTAATATATCTCTAGGGATTAAACTTAGAGTAAAGTTGATCCTTCTTCTGCCCCCTAAAGAGTTTCAATGAGGAATCTTAGCATGATTGGCAATACATAAAAGCCAGCAGTGTCTTCAAGACATTTCATAATACGCTAACAGCAGTTTGCCTGTTCAGGCCAAGTAATTCTTATGATAGATAAGAAGAGGCCTTTTAATACATTATTACTCATTTTGTTACAGTATGAGGACTTTGAGGTGGGAGAATTCACTCTAGAACTGGTTGAATAAGTACATTGAATCATGATGTTTTTAGTAAATTATTTCGCATATGGATAGACATTTTAATGGATTTAATATGTGTATTAGAATTCAGATGGTAAAATTCTGACAATTTTAGCATGCACATATATCTTACTTTATGGATAACTGAGTTTAATATTTTTCTACCTAAATTTAATCAGCCAGGGCTGTGGCAGTGAAATTAGAGAAAAATTGGAAGTTATAGAATGATATTCGTTACATCTACTTAAATCTCACAGATTATATATATTTATGCCCAAAGCTTTTTTCTTTTTACTATGAATTTTCAACATTGATGTTGGTTTATAGCAAATGAAAATGATCTAAATTATATAACATTTAATGACACATGGCCCTGTCACATTAAAAAAAATCAAGCTTAAGAAAACCAGAAAGTAGTTTTCTATATGAGCTTATACTTGTAAATACTTATTATGTGCTCTTACTTAAATCTTAAGACGGAGATTTACCCATGGGCATGTGTTCTGCTAAAATTCCAGGATGCATAATTGTGCTTGGGAATCAGGCAATCTCTAGTCACAATACACTAAAAAGGAAGGACTGAGAAATCAATAATTATTAAATAAATATTAATTTTTCTGTGAGACTAGTATATAGTTGAGAACAAATGACTATGAGATAGAATTTGCCCTCTTTAATGCTTAATTCAGTTTAAAACATACTAGATTTTATGCATATGACAATGTACAAAGTTCTACTTTGGAATAAATTTTTTAAAAACATATTTTTTTTATCTGAGTGATGTTTGATTTTTTTTTCCTTTACAAACTTTGGAACAATTTTTGCTTTCCATTTGCTGATACTAGAGGCTTTATACTTTTGTGCAATATGAAGCTATACTTTAATTTTATTAGATATACATTTAAAATAAGAAGAAAAACATATTAAGCTAACTCTAGTGCCTGTGTGTGTGCGTGCGTGCGTGCGTGCGTGCGTGTGCATGTACATGTGCATGTGCATGTGTGTGTGTGCCTCTGTGTGTGTGCATGTGTGTGCATGTGTGTGTGTGCTTGAGTAGAATACATTTCTTCCTAAAGTTTATCTTAAACAGGTCTTATAATTTAGGAAAAAGCTCTAAAGCAGGTGCATCACAAACAAGCAAAAAAGCTTGGGGAGAAGTAATTTCAGTTTTTTTTTTTTTTTTTGTTCCAGAAGCTATAAAAGAAAATTACTGCCAGTACTTTTAATGCTGTTTACTTAAGTGGAGATGTGCCAAATGTAGATGTTATTTACATCTATGCTGGGGTAGTCACACTTGAAAATTTCTCACTTATATGTTGTTAAATATCAACCTTGACTATGAAATAAAATGCAGCCAAATGGAGTGCTGGCAGCTGATTTCTCGAGCTGCCCCATGTATGGACTTAAGTCATGTGCGTCCTTCGTCTTATGGACATAAGGGAACAGTGAGGAACAAGATAAATACACTTCCATTTTATTAGCTGCTCCATTTCCAAAAGCCATAAAATGCACGACTCCCTTAGCTCTAGGAACTGTGCAATCCCCTCCCCCCCCCCCCGCAGGTACAAGTTCTTGGCCAATTATTTGCCATTGAATAAAATTGCGAAAGGAAATATGAAGAGTTTTGTCTCAAGAGCAGTAGCCATGCTTCTGTCTTTGTTGACACTGGCTGAATCTGTGTGGTATTGATTTATCACGAGCCAGTCAGTGTGTAAGTGAGAAAGCACTTGCGTGCCCAAAGTTCAAGATTTCATATGTTAACTCAATCTAATTCGGATTAATTCCAGTACATATTTTAAGTTTAAAAGTTGAGGTTTTAATCAAAGTTATGTAATAAAATATAGTACGGCTTTCCCAAGATAATTATCACTATTTGAAAAATACCTTTTCTTGGTAATTGTTTTTATTAGATATATTCTTCATTTACATTTCAAATGTTGTCCCCTTTCCTGGTGCCCCCCCCCAAATCCCCTAACCCCTCTTCTCTCCCCCTGCTTACCAATCCACCACACTTCCCTGTCCTGGCATTCCCCTCTACTGGGGCATGGAGCCTTCTCAGGACCAAGAGTCTCTCCTCCCTTCCATGTCCAACAAGACCATCCTCTGCTGCCTATGCATCTGGAGCCATGGGCTCCTCCATGTGTACTCAATCAATTAGAAATTTTCACAGTTCGATTATCTCCTAACCATGTATTTAGAATTTCTAATTCTTAGAAAGGATAGTTAGCAAGAAAGAATACTTTTCTTCAGGCTCAGGTGTTGGTTATAGTGACGCAGAGTTTGAGTCAGTCAGGAATGAGCATCTACCCAGGACTGATGTATGGATTTTAACCACAGACCCACGTGCCTAACAACAATCACAAAAACAATAACAATAACAGCAAAACACTGTTGGCATCAGGAAAAGTTTAAGGTGTATTCAAATAGCTTTTCCCCAAAAACTTTTGAAATGAAGTTGTATTAGTTTTGAAGTCATTACAAGACCATTTTGATTTTTAAAGTGAATAACATTCATGTCTAAACCTTTAATTTTCTTAAGAACACTTAAAGAACAATTTGTCTGTTTTCTTTTCTTTATTGTGAATGAACCTTCCTAAGGAATAAGAAATGATCCTAAATCACTCAAACTCACTTTTTGATTTTAAGAGATACCATGAGACATCCAGGCTAAGTAAGTTATGTTCTCTTTCGATTTTTACCATTAGTGCTGTGTGTGTGTGTGTGTGTGTGTGTGTGTGTGTGTGTGTGTATGCCTGCATGTTGTGAGTCTGTTTTCTCCTATCTTAGTGTGGGTTCTTGGGATAAAAGCCAGGTTTATTGGAACTGTATGGCAAGTGCTTTTACCAACTGAGCTACCACATTAGTGACTGCATTTATTTTCTATTAACAAAAAATGATAAAACTCTTATTATATACACAATTACTTTTATAATAAGTGTCACACACTAGCCATGTGCTGTTAAAAAAAGCAAACAAGAAGGAAGCATCATGGTCAGAAAAGAGTGGCAAAAACATTTCAAGGGATGCTTTATGGAATCCATGATCGATTCTGTATACGATAATGTATAATTCAATTCCTGCATCGATACTGTTTCTATCATTTACAAATTTGACCACCTGAATTTTCATATTATATACCTCAGCGAAATATTTTCTGTACAGAAATAATATTTTGAAAAGGAAAAAATTTCCTTTTAATATATATTTAGCAAGTTAATATTTTCCTTTTCAAATAATGTTTAGCAAGTTAATTTCATAATATAGGCTTTAAAGTTAAATGAGTGTTTAAGTCCGTTGAACACAGACAAATGAAATTTTAATTTTTGCTATCTAGAACATTCCATTCTTACTAGGAAAAATGGTATTCATTGATAACTTATCATTAAACTATAGGTAGTTCAGTTTAACTATTATAGATTCCATTCATACGACAAATAGCCTCTAGAATTGTATGGGTTTTTTTTTTGTTGGCTTGCATGCTTTTATGTGATCCTAATATATATCATAGGCCTCTGTTTGGACATATTCAAACACCCCTATTTATTAGAGCAACTTAGTGAAGAAGAATAATTTAATTCTTGAAGTAGACGTGATCAGATCCACTAACGTGTATATGTGCGTGCGTGTGTGTGTGTGTGTGTGTGTGTGTGTGTGAGAGAGAGAGAGAGAGAGAGAGAGAGAGAGAGAGAGAGAGAGAGAATGCCAAAGGATAAGTAAGTTATATTATTTTAAAATACCAGGTGAAAAATAATTACTCCAAACTTTCCAAAGAACATAACTATTTGTTGCAAAGTACCAAGAATTGATTTGCTCTTTCACCGATATTGGAATCTTGGTGGATATTGATAACCCTCGGTCCTTGGAAGTAGATGGCTTACTGTTGGTCACTTACACCATAAATGTGTACTGGCCTAGTACAATTCAGAAAGGGCTTCTATCCAATTTTACATGGGTGAAATATTTTATTTTTAATTTTTGCCATCGGGGTAAAAACAGTCTTGCGGCCCTTGGGCCAGCTTGACAGTATCCAGCAGTTAGTCTTAGGAAGCTGGCAGACAGTACCATGCATGAGCAGTTCTTGTGATCTGTGCAGCTACACTTACCCTGGGCTTCAGCACTACAGTGGTGAGACAACAAAATTGCTTTGCCTCAGCCGCTGAGATGGAAAGTCACATGCAGGGCATGCAATGGTTAGTTTTAATAGTTAAAGACCTAAATTTACCTGGGAGATGGGCTTGTGAGCACGACTGTGAGGGATTCTCCTCACTGCACTGATATGGGCAGGCCTATCCACTCTGGCTGGTAGCATCCTCTAACCAGGATCCTGGACTCCATCAGTGGAACAGGGAAACGGGACAGCAGCATGCCCTCATTGCTGCTTTCTTCCAGACTGCGAATGCAAGATGGCCAGTTGCTTCAAGCCTCTGCCTTGACTCTCTTGGCACGAGAGACTGAATCTTTGAGCTGAGCGCCAGAATAAACACCTTTTCCTTTAAGTTGCTTTCATCGGGGTATTTTGCCAGCGCAATAGGAAAGTAACTAACTCAGAGTCAATGCTGATTCCCTAAAGCAATCTTTCTCCAGTTCTTTGCAGGAACCGGAGTGCCCTTGTTCTATCTGGAGCTGGTCAACACATTTTAAATACCGCTCATTTGACCCTTGAAGCGGGCATCATATGATCGCTGTCCTAATGAATAAAACCTTGGGTAGTATAAGATAAATATAGATGACATTTCTGGTAGCTTGGGACTTGTGCCTCAGATTTTTCGCATTCAGCAGCTCTACCACGCATTTATGTTTCTAATTAGCACACTTCAAATGTTAAACAGCATTTCCCCTATCCTTTGCTCTGATATAAAACTGTTGAATCTCAGTATCTCGTCATCTATGCCAGAATATGTTAAGCAAATTACATAGTTACGATAAGCATAAACATTGATCTATACACATCTTGCAGGTACTTCATTCTTACTCTTAATGAAGAGAACCGAGGCATGGAGTTAGGTACTCTTGTCTGTCTGATTTCACTCTCACAGATTTCACTCCTACCTAAATCTTTATGCTATTCCAGACTGATACTTTTTTTGTGATGCAAAACAGTGTTTACAAAACAAACGAATATACAATCTACTGTGCCCTCTGCTATATGGATGGAGAAGGGAGGGAACAGAGAGTCACTGAGATGAATTGTCTTCGAGAGTAACAAATTAATTAACGCTGCAGGTCATACTGGGGGCTCTGATGAGAGGTTTCAGCATGGCCAGACAAAGCAGTAAATCTGTCTTAAAGGTTTCCCAGGGAGAGGAAAGGGGCCACAGTAAAATGCTGCAGACTTGGCCAATACAGGGCCTGATATGTGCCTGTAGCGAGGTTGCATCTGCTTGATCAGGGAGGCAGAGGGTTGCAGTTCTTTGTGAGATCAATGGTTGGCCCTCAGCTCTTCACAGGAGCATCTGGAGGCCAGAGAAACCCTAGCAGTGTGAATGTGTTCATGAGGACTTTGGGCACAGCACCTGAGTGGTCTTGAGATTCTAAAATCCAGGTGCGGGGAGGGGTGGCAGTTGGTTGATGTGGGAGGAGAGTAAAAAAGTTAAGAGAGCTGCGTGTGGCCAGGTGGTGTTCGACTCCATGTCTGAAAGTGTTGATGAGTAAGTTGATAAACTTATGGGCTGTACACTTACATATTATACTTTTAGACTGTGTGAATATTGGAGGACAGCCCAAGAGTTGATATTAAAATATAATCCCACTTCCGATTCTAATGCATTCTGCCTGCAGAGCTGGATGGGACGGTCCTACTGAAAGATGGCATTTTTTTCTTTGAGGCATACATCGCAGATCGTGTTCGTTGCCTCTTTCCCAATCCTTCCTTCCCAATGAGTCTTAGAACCTGCTGTTTTGTTAGTATCCTAAAGTACCAACCTACACATTTCTTTGAATTTAGTTTTCTGCTTTTTGTCCTTAGGTTCTTGCGTCTGCCTGCACCACCCTGCAATGTTTCTCCTTTGCTCCTGATGTCTCTTGCCGCTCTGCAAGCAGATGACTCTTCCAAACGCTTTCTCGGAAAAATAGTACACCACAACCGACCTTACAAATCTACTTGTGATGGATTCCCTCCAGCCTTAAACATTTTAGCTAGAACACCATTCGTGAATGTCAGTGGATATCAACCATTCCTGGGTGGGAGGGTGGCCTATGTATTTTGGGACTCTCATATTCCAGTGCATGCATAGGTGAAAGCTAGATATCTGTGTCAGGGTATCTTTTATCATTCTCCACTTTACTTCCATTGGGGGTGGTGTGTTTTGTAAAACCACGGATATGTTTTGTAGAGTGCAGTATGGTATGGTGACAGGGGGTACCTCAGTGGGCCCATGCTAAGACATCCTTCCCCCTGAGGTATCAGCCGTAAGACTGGTACAGTATAGAATAGACCGTGCTTGTGAGCTTGGGAAGCAGAGTTGAGAAGGGAGTAGAGGCAGAGAAAGAGAGGAGGGGGGGGGGAGAAAGAGGAGGAGCAGGAGCGGGAGAGGGAAATGGAGAGGCCAGCCAGGAACACATGGAGCAGTGGGAGAGGGAGAAAGGTGTCCGAGAGAGAAGAGAGTCAGAGGAAAAGGTCAGAGAGGGTGAAGAGAGGCCAATCGGTCCCTTTTAGAGCAAGCCTGGCCTGCCTGGCCTACCTGGCTGTTGGGAGGATAACTGTTGGGCGGGGCCTAGGAGGAATGCTAACAGGAGGAATTTTTCATAGGAAGAGGACAGGCCAAATACCTATCAAATATTCATAGGAATAGGCCAAATCACCTATTTCGTATTGAGCAAGGTAGGTACTGGGTGTTGGAAGAACTGACTCACTTTACCTAAATGGTAGCATTGTGTAAGTCAGTTGTGTATAACCTTTGTTTATTTATAGTTACGATATCTGGAAGGTTTTTTATCAACGGTCTTGTTTCATTCTCCTCCTCTGTGATGAGCTCTTCTTCATCTTTTTGTTGCAGTTTTCAATCTTTTATTTACTTCAGTGATTGTTTTCTACTGTTTCTTTTCAAATGTTCTTAAGCTAGGGGCCTACTGATCTGAGGCTTTGCACTTCTAAAATAAGTCGCCAATGCTAAGGCCTCCTCTCCTGTAACTCAGTTGTGTTGCACAAGGTTTGACGTGTGGCATTTCCATTGGTATTGATTTCAGTACATTACCTGGCTTTATGCTGTCTGGCTTTTAGATGGAAAGGGAATTTCCTGTTATCTTTTTGAGTTTTAGTTTAATTCTTTGTGGTCCTAGACCACTGCGACCCAATTCTTTTAAGTTTGATGAGTCTTTTTAAATTGTAAGTTTATTTTATTGTGTTGTATGGGCATTTTGTCTATCAGTATGACTGTTCACCACTTACATGTCCTGTGGAGTCCAGAAAAGAGCATCAGATGATTTTAACTGGAGTCACAGACCCTGATCCTCTGGAAGAGCAGCCAGTGCTCTCCACTGATGCGCCATCTCTTCACTAACCCCAAGCCCATGCCTTTTTCACAAGGCACTGTGTTTTTGTGAGCAGTTGAACACTGCATTTTTCTGTCATTAGGCAGAGGGTTATTTCTGGGGACACTGGATTCTGTAGTTGACAGTGTTGCTGAGTCCCTCTGTGGTTCAACTGATAACCCGTTTACCACTTTGATCGGTTGTTGAGAGGGGGTGCTGTAGTTTCCAGGTGCAGCTGTAACTTCTGTTTCCTCTTCTCGGTTATCACAGGGAGTTTTTGGCCTCTGTGGTTTGGTAAGGACATGCTGTGCCTCACCATATCTAACTTCCCATCCTGTTCTTTTTCTCCCTTCATCTGTGTTAAATATTTCTGCTGCAAATTTTACTTTAACATATATCAATTTCTGCTTTCATTGGTAAGTGTTTGCTTGGCATATCTTTTCCAAGACTTCTTTTTTCAAATTTCCTGTATTATTACAGTTGAAGCAAGCCTCTTGGGACACCTTAGGGAGAGAACAGATAGGAACCCCTGGAACTTCACAAACACTACCCTAGGATCTTCAGAATACAGTATTTTTGGCCTATGACTGTACTGTACTGTTTGGTACATAGATGCTTCTCGTTGCTGGGTAGTGACAAAATTCCTGGTTTTTCACCACACGTCACCCCATTGGAGGGAGAAGGAATACTTGAATGCTTCATGGTAGGGATCAGAGTCCAAGATCTCATTGTGGTTTTCCCACAGGGTTGGGAAAATTAGTAGTGCCTCAGTAAGATGGAAGTCCCAGTGCTGAACTCTTCTCTTTCTGATACAATTTCTGAGCAAGGCACAGGAATGAGACTGGGTGCAGGTTAGCTGTGGCAGTCTCAAAAGGGAAGGTACCCAGTGATCTACTCTTCTTTCTTGATGTGTGAAACACAGCCAGTTTTCTGTGACATTTGGTCACAGTAGTATGGTCATTGTGTACATGTTGTTTCCTGATCTTTCAGCTAGAGCCAACAGGCCTTTCATGGGGATTTTGTTTTGTTTAGAGACAGGGTATTGTTATATTGCCAAGATCAGACCCCCCAACATTTTATTAATACACAACTAACGGTGAACTTACACTCAAGGTTTTCTAACTCTTTATACTTGAGGACTAAGATTATATAAGCATATGAAACTTGAACATATTTCAACTGTACCCATTTGGCATTTATAGATTATATAAGCATGCAAAGTTTGAACATATTTTAGTTGTACCCATTTGGCATTTCTAGGTTGTTAGCTTTTTTGGCTTCAGATCTAGAATCTGTGAGGGTAGGAAGAGAGTTTGTCTATCTTCTTAGAGGCAGAAACATTTTTATTAGATTTTGTAGCAAATGTAAGATTTATATGTCTGGAACTCAATAAATGCTTGTTGAATGCTAATAAAATCTTGTTGGGTGGTTTATAAAGAAACTGTAATAATGATATTCTCCAAGTTCAGAAGTCCTGATAGTTTCTACTAGTATCACCCAATTTTCCTTCATAGTAACTATATTTTATAAACATACAAATATATGATTAAAATATTTTGCTATGTTAAAAATTTCATGTAAGTTGATATTAACAATTCATATTTACTCAGCAATATAGTAGCAAGTGATAACTTAATTCTTTTATTTGAAATATACATATATTCAATTAATTTATTAATAATAAATAATAAAAATATAAGTCAATAAATAAACAAAAGGAGTCAATTTAAATGGTTCATTTTATTTTTTCATTAGCCTTTGACAGTTTCCACACACAGATGTAACATAGTTTGATAACTGTTATTATCTCCTTTCTCATGCCCCACCCTCTCCTCTTCACCCACTTTTTTTTGTTACCAAATCCCACCTCTACTTTTCACGCCTTTTTGCTTACTTATTTGCTTCCATGTTTCATTTTTGCAACTCACTGACTTTAATTAGCGTTGCTTTCCTGTGCATAGATGGGGGTCATTCGCTGAACCACGGGCAACTTAATAATGGTATGCTTACTAATGGGATTCCTTAACATTCATTAATGCCAATAGCTCCCCATGAGCAGGTAAGACCTTATGAATCTCTGCAGCATCTTGGATAGGTCTTGTGCAGGTGAACATGGTTGCTGAGAGTTCACGGGTACAATGACCGTGCTACATTTAGAAGTCAGCACTTCATACGGTCCTTCCTATCTTCCAGCTCTTACACTCTTTTCAACCCCTCTTCTACTGTGTTCCCTGAACCTTGAAGTGGGCAATACAGATGTCTCACTTAGGGCTGAGAGCTCAATAGTCATGTCAGGTTCTGCAGTAACAATTGACAAATGCTAAGAGAGGCTTCTCTGACCAAAGCAGAGATGGGCATAATGTATGGGTATAAAAACAAATATTGAAAAAGAAATATGCCACCATGTGCACTTAGCAAATCAGCAGCAAATCTATCTAGGGCCTAGGAACTGCCTAGTCATGGGCTTCTGACTAGGCTGACAAGATCAGTCATGAATTCTCTCCAGTGAAGAAGGCATTAGAGTCAATCAGAAAGTGATTGGTTACCCCATAAGTCATAACACCATAATACCCATGAGGGCTCTATGCCTGGCAGGTGGTTATGTAACTCATAAGATTCACATCTAGATATGACTGGCAACTTTTCTCACCCTGGACCTTTCATAGCACCTTTGGGTGCTAGCCAGTAAGGTGGAAGTGTGTAGGTCAGGTCCAGCCTGATTTCTCCATGTCCTGGAACTGTGCGTGCCATTAGTGACAGTGTCTCACCATCCAGTTCTTGTGGGCAGTCAAGAGCAATGGTAGTATCTGAACTGTTAGGGAGACCTCTAGGACTTTCAGGTCCTTGACCAACAATTCGCCTCTGGCACTGGAATTTTTATTTAATAACTCATGGTTTCTGTGAACACCATTATCCATGCAGGAGGTGTACTCCAAGTTTTAAAAATTATATTTTTTAATGCAATTTACTTCCAAAAGAGGTGGTTTCCATATGACTTTTTGCTGCATTTTCAGTTGGGTCCATCCTTCTCTGTTCCTTCTTCCTTATCTTTCTACCCTGAGTACAGGTCCTTCATGAATACTTGAAAGATTTATGCTTTGCCTTGTTATTTCTCAGTCAATTTTCATATGAGTGGTAGCAGTGCCTCCTCTCCATCTGCAGGGGACTGTAACTACTCTCACAGCACATGAAGAGAAACGTATACAAAATATGAGTATTTGTTTGGCACTTTAAATGAAATGACAAAGCAATGTCTGACTACAGTGGATTAACCAAATCTAGGGATCATCCACGACCCACGTGCGCTGGGTGGGGTTTAATATGTTCTGACACATGGATCCTGTTTGTTACATACAAGGACCCACTGGCAGAGAGTTGGGATTGACAGACATAGGATGTACCTTTACTTCCAATCAGACTTCATTTTCTCAAGTCCCAATTTTCTCTTCTGTATTCTTTTCTCTTACGATGACTGGCAAAGAAACTACCTATAGGTGACAATGCTCTTCATTTTCTTCTTTTATAGAAAATATTTTTTCTCATTATGCCTTCCCCTCCCTCTACATTTCCTAGTCCCCCCCATTTCCTCTCCCATCCACATTTACCTCCTTTTTTGTTTCTTATTAGAAAACAATCAGACTTCTAACATATGATAATAAAATGCAGTCTAATGTAATGAGATAAAACAACAACAAACACATCGGAATGGGACAAAATAAACGAACAGAAGGGAAAGGGCTCAGGAAAAGGATCGGGAAACAGATATCATCACAGGTACCCACTTTTTTTTGCATACTCAGGAGTTCTATAAGAACACAAACCTAGAAACCATGATAAATATGGGGAGGACTTACAAGATAAAAAGAAAAGAGAGATTGAGAGAGAGAGAGAGAAAGAGAGAGAGAGAGAGAGAGAGAGAGAGAGAGAGAGAGAGAGAGAGAAAGAGAGAATAAATAAATGAATAAATAAATAAAATTTAAAAATAAAAATAAAAGCAAAAGTAAGAGTAAAAGAAAAAAAAGAAAGAAAAAAGTCCTGGGACAAAGAGCCTTTAAGGATGTCATTGAGTTTGTTTCTGCTGGCCGTCTACTGCTGAACACACAGCCTACCTGAGAGTAATGTTTCCCCCATGAGATTCCGTTGGAGAAAACTACTTTTTCATTTTCAAGTGGTTTTCAATGGGAGGTAGCTTCTGGTTTGGGGTGCAGGCATGTGTCCACTTCCTTTATCTCCAGGACCCTAACTAGTACAGACATGTGCAGGCATGGTGCATTATGAGTTATATGTGTCAGTCCTATTGTGTCTAGATTCCTTCGTGACTCCATCTTTTCTGGTTTTTACACTTTTTCTGCTTCTTCCTCAGTTTTTTGCACTCAGCGGGGAAGGATTTGATGAAGAGCTTCCATKTAGGGCTGAGCGTTCCAAGGTTTCTCACTCTGTGCATAATGTCTGTGGGTTTCTGTATTCCCATCTACTGCAAGATGAAGCTTTTCTTAAGATGTCTGGGCAAGACACTGATCTATGAGTATAGGAGAATGTCATTAGGAGTCGTTTTGTTGCTACATTGCTTTAGTAGAACAGTAGTATTTGGTTTTACCCTAGGTGCCTGGTCTAGCCAATCTCAGTTTCTTGGTCACTGAAGCAGTGTTGGTTAAGGGTCTCATCTCATGGAGTGAGCCTTGAATCAAATCATATTTTGATTGGCTATTCCCTAAGTCTTTGTACCACCATTGCCCTAGCATACCTTGCAGGTAGGATACGATCATAGAGTGGAAGGTTTGTAGCAGAGTTGAGTTTATCATTTTCTTTGGTAGAGTGCAGAGTAACATCCTCTACCAAGAATCTACTAGCCCTTAGGGGTGAAGGCTCTAGGATGACACCAGTCTAACTGATCAGTGTTCTCCAGGAGTTGTGTAGGTGCCGTCTTCAGCAGACAGTTTGTGGAGCACAAGCTTGGTAACAGCCTAAGTTGTTTGGGTAATCCCATCACATCCCTTTGGACAGCAACTCAGTTAGATAAAACCCTTTTACCATACTGGACGTTTCATTTGGTGGCAAGAAATATCCATCTAGGGCTCAGCCTCTCCCATTATTTGGGGATATCATTTAGATTGCCTTCATATATGTATACATTAGGAAGTGTCTACTGAATAAGGGTCCCATTCAAATGGCCCTTGATTTTAGCTGTTTTTCACCATATTCCCTCCCTTGTCCTCTTCCCATTTGATCTCCCTGTTCCATCCTTGCCCTCCGTAATCCATAGATTTTTTTTCCCCTTTTTAGGGAGATCTATATTTCTCCTCTGGTTTCTTAATCTATACCTAACCTTTGTGGTTCTATATATTGTAGCATTTTTATCACCAATTTAACAATGTTCTTCATCTTGCTTAAGAAAGTCACAGCCGCTCCAACAGTTTGATACTATGCTGCATTATTCACTTTCATTATTATATGAAATAAACATGAGAATTATTAATAATATTTACTAAACCCCAAATAAGTGTTGAATGAATTCTATGCATTACAGTTATCATTTGACTTTCAAAACAAGTATTTGATATAATAATTCTCATATAATGTTAAGAAAACCAAGACACTAACTGCATTTAATATATGAAAAATTCACTTGAATCAATAAACACATCAGTGTTGTTTTCAGTCAACAGTTTGTGTAGAGAAATCTATAGTCTGGCAACAGCCCCAGTTATTTGGGGATTCCCAAATGGAGATTCTAGATTTGAACCTGGCTAGAGAGTAGGCATCCTGCCAGTCCTTATTTCCTCTTTTGTTCCCTTCTTTCCTTCCTTATTGTACTAGGAATTAAACCTATATCCTTATACATACTGAGAACAATTCCTATGAAACCCATACCCATGAGAAGACATTCTTACCTATGAAATTTTTCTACTTAAGCTCAAGACAGAAAGGAGAAAGTCCCTTTTGGTTGGTCTCTGTGTCTCTGTTTCTCTGTTATTTTCTCAGTGGGTATGGTCAGCAATTCTAAAAGCTCATTTTGTACTCTTATACTTAGCAGTGGACTTCCTGTCTTTAGTATTTTAAATAAAATACACATCTGTCTTTCCATATGAAAATGCAAATTTTATAGATGCAGTGTGGTCTAATTTACATAATGAAATATTTAAATACCTTTCTGCATTTTTGGTCGCCCAACTGTCTTCTGCCTTCTAACTATACCTCCCTTTCTACAGCACTTTCAGATAAAGGCAATATTACACTGTTCTCTTGAAGGTTAATTGTAGCTACTTCACTGAATGTTGGGCATTGAGTGGTAAAGATGTTCAATGCATGAAGTGCCTTCTTCATGTTGAAATAAAAGAAATACTTAATTTATTTCTTGTTTATTTCTTCTAGCTTAAATGTAGATATTATAATGGGAACTTGGGGGTCATTTTAGAATATGTAGGGTGGAGAAGAGACCAGACAGCAAATAAGGAAGAATTGGTCTTATAAAGATGCCAAATAAACATATGCTACTTCTTACCACCGATTTGTTACCTAAGAGAGTATCTTATTTGGGTCCAACAAGATTGTTTAGTTTGTAAAAACATGTGTCACTTGACTTGTTTGATCTGCAGGACTGAAGGAAGGAACCAGCTCGCACAAATTACACTGTTCTTACATGGCCAACATGGGATATTTATGTCCAATATATACACACTCAAGACAGAATTAAGAAACATGCAATAAAATGTTCGTATTTAGAGAACTGTTGGTTTGGATTTGTTTTATCAGTTGAATGAACAGTCATAGGGTAGGTTTGATAATCAGTGCTTCTGTCCATCATTTTCTATCCCATAGTTATTAGGATGAAGAAATTGCTTGGCTAAACACTACAATCAAATCACTTATAGGTTCAGAGTTTTATCAAGAATGACAGTGTCTATTCAGCTATTTTTTTTTTCCTGGAAGAAGGAAGAAATTATCAGAAAGCAGTGATCATAGCTCACTTTCTATGCACAGAACACTACTTCCTTCCTCCCCACCCCCACCCTTACATACTAACAAACACATCAAAGGTAAAAGAAAAAAAAGTGATTGCTCGTAAAACTTTCTACCCGGTATCAATGTATTCTAGTTTTGTTATTTTGTTTTTAAATTTTCATATGTTATCACACTCAAACACATATACACTACCTCCTGAAAATAAGGCTCTCAAAGTACAGGCACACCTCTTCCCTATAGGAAAAGAAAAATCCCCAAATCAGGCCACAGAATCACACCAATCCCTGAGCTTGCCCCAAGATTGGGCCACAAAATTCCACCAATCCAGGCCACCCTGGAAAGCTCCACCCACAAAAAACCCTACATAAAGCCTGCATCCTGCTCAGTTCTTTAATGCTTCTTGCTCAAGCAGAGGCAGCCATCCTCTGTGTCCTTCCCAATAAATATGTGATGTTTGTTGTGCAGCAGGACTTTGTGGTATTCCTTCGCCCCCTACTGCCTGAACACCCTTCCCTTCAGAGCTGCACCACTTGCACTGGGAAACCCTTCCCCTCAGAGCTTTAACACTTACACTGAGTCATTTAGTGTTGTGCCTGTGCACATGTTCAGAGATGACCATTTGGGATGTGACAACCTATCAATAATGGCATGCTCACCAGTGTCATCAATGTACAGGTATTGTTTACGCAACCATAGTGTTGAGATTTAATAAGTGCAACTTCCCTGTCATTTATACAAGACACTAAAAGCAGGCATCCTTGTACTCTGGATCTTATGATCTTTCTTCTTCCTCTTACATAATGTCTCTGAGCCTTAAGTATAAAGAGTATAATGTAGATGTACCACCTAAGGCTAGGCATGCCATAGTCATTTATGTTCTGTCCTTTGAAAAGGGATCGCTATCTGTAATAGTTCTCATCTGCTGCATGATGAAACATGTTTGATGAAGATTGAGATCTTTATTTTCAATTTCTTTTTTAATTGGATGTTTATTTACATTTCAAGTGTTATCCCCTTTCCCTGTCCCCCCCCCCAAGCCTCCTATCCCATCCTCCCTCCCTCAGCTTCTATGAGGGTGTTCCTCCACCCACCCTACTCACACCTCCCCTCCCTTAATTCCCATACTCTGGGGCATCTATTAAGCCTTAATAGGACCAAGGACCTCTCCTGCCATTGTTGCCTGACAAGGCAATCCTCCAGTACATATGCAGCTGGAGCCATGTGTACTCCTTGGTTGATGGCTTTGTTCCTGGGAGCTTTGGGGGGTCTGGTTGGTTGATATTGTGAAGATTGAGATATTCACTCATAGTAGGTATAATGATAAGAATTTATAACATAGTTAGAAATTATATTAGCTTAGGAAAATAGCAATAGTAGATTCTCCTCTAGAGTCTGACCTCTCTGGTCACAGGTAGTAAGCTAGATTTATAGCATGAATTTAGGCATTGAATTTAGCATTTAGACATGAATTCCTTCCAGTTGAGTGGGTATTACATTCAACCAGAGAGCTATTGGTTACCTTCAAAGTAATGGTATCACTGTTGCACCATAGGGGATATCTTGCCAGGTCAGTTATTGTAATTTACAGGTTTTACAATTATATGGATGTTTTAGTTATTGTTGTATTACTGTGAAGAAATACCATTACCAAGGTACCTCTTAGAAAAGAAAGCATTTAACTGGGACTTGCTTACAAATTTAGGGGGCTGTGTTGGGGTTCAGGAACTTGCCACACAAACCATACTTACACCAATCTCAGTTAAACCAGAATAATTTATTGAACAAACACCACTGTACTGGCTGGTTTTGTGTGTCAACTTGACACAAGCTGGAATTATCACAGAGAAAGGAGCTTCAGGTGGGGAAGTGCCTCCATGAGATCCAGCTGTGGGGCATTTTCTCAATTAGTGATCAAGGGCGGAGGGCCCCTTGTGGGTGGTGACATCCCTGGGCTGGTAGTCTTGGGTTCTATAAGAGAACAAGCTGAGCAAAACAGGGGAAGCAAGCCAGTAAGAAACATCCCTCCATGGCCTCTGCATCAGCTCCTGCTTCCTGACCTGCTTGAGGTCCAGTCCTGACTTCCTTTAATGAGGAATATCTATGTGGAAATATGAGCTGAATAAACGCTTTCCTTCCCAACTTGCTTCTTGGTCATGATGTTTGTGCAGGAATAGAAACCCTGACTAAGACAACCATAATACTGGAGGACTGCAAAAAGGACTTGGAAACCTAATTGAGGTACTAGTATGCTCTCAAAGTAGACTTCTTATAGGAAAATTTAAAAAAAAGCAGGTTTAAAAGTTTAAAGGGGAAGGAGGGAAGCAATTGGCTTAGTAGGCAAAGTATTATCAGCTAAATTTAAGCTGATAATACTTTGGTCCTGAGAAAGGTGTGGTGGTGGATGGGTGGTAAACAGGATAATTTCAGAATATTGAGATAACAGGGTGTGACTATTATAATCAAACTTTTTGGCTTATTCGTAGCGTTCTTCATTGTCAGTCACAAAAAACCACAGTGAGCTCATACATAAGTGCAGGAAGGGCTACCCAGTGGTCAGCTCTGACGCAAGCCATTTTAGACATGATATTTCGTATTGACCTTTGATTTGATGGATCCTATATAAAGCTTTGTGGAATTTTTTAAGACTAGCAAACCTCATAACATTCAGAACCTAAGAAACCTCAGAACAATCAGAACAAAACAGTATGGTCAGCATGTCCCCGAGCCAAGTCACTTCTCCATGTCAGAGACTGGCAGACGTGTTACAGCAGCAATATGAAATAGCTGGCAGGCATGGAACAAAATTGCTACTGAGGGTGTGTGTGTGTGTGTGTGTGTGCGCGCGTGACAGACCATAGCAGGTTGGTCCATGATCATCATGGAAGGAGGTATGGTGCTATATCAGTAACTTAGACCTTTACAGCCTGAAGACTCAGGCAGAGTAAAAGAAACAGAGAGAGAAAGAGAGGGAGAGGGGGAGGGGGAGGGGCGAAGGAGAGGGAGAGAGAGAGAGAGAGAGAGAGACAGAGAGAGAGAGAGAGAGAGAGAGAGAGAGAGAGAGAGAGAAACTGGATTTAGTATAAGCTGTTAAAAACTCAAAACCCATTCCCAGTGACAC
>BDUI01000022.1:1331283-1346283 GCA_002335545.1 Apodemus speciosus
TTTCCAGAACCTGGGTCCACTCTTTCCTTCTTGTCGGACAGCATTTGATAGGTGGATTGTGTCTTTGGTGTTCCAAGATTCTAGGTTAATATCCACTAGATTTTATTTCTTCTGATGTGATGAGATGATAACCGTATCCAAGGTATGCAGATACACAGCTCGGGCCAAGCCCGGAGAATTTACTGTTCTAATTTTCCCAAGGCCTAGGCCTGGCAGCTTCCTGCCTCTACACAGTCTAATCTTCCAGGCTGACTGATTCAATGTGGCCACTCTCAGCTTCTGACTGAATTGCTCTTCCTGGCCTCGTACTAACTTTGGGAATATATTCTTATCTTCTGGCTCCTTCTCCTTCTCTGGCTCATTCTGTATTTACCTGTGTCTGTCTTGTTCTCTCTATAACTTCTCACTATAAAACTGTCCCAGTAAACCTGCCAAACCAACCTCCCTCTGCTCTTAAGTAGCCTCTCTTTCCTGCACTGTTCTCTTAGGAGTTGGGCATATCTTATCAGTGACTCAGTCTGTGAAATCTTTCCCTGATTTGTCATTTTGTCTGCACCTCAATTAGACATCACTTTCAAACATTAGTGGTTTCCTCTAAAATGAACCGTATCTTCATTGTTTGGGGTTAAAGGTGTCTCCTAATGGCATGTCTGTATTCCAGTCGGATTGTACTGTAATCAAGGGTTTGCCTGAATTCCAGCCAGACTGCACAGACCTAGGTCTTTGTATGTGATTCCTTGCCAGAGCTGCCATGTTGCTGGATTAAAATTCCTCTAAACCAAGCATTTCAGCTCCCTGATGTCTAAGCACACAAATACAGTTTATAAGAGCCATTCTCACTCTTAACTACCCAGTAAGATTACTGATTTCTTTTCTTCTTAGGCAACTTGCACACTATCTTCTGAAACTATCAGATACAGCCCTCAGGGAGTAGATTTCCAGATCAGTTCTAGTTCACTTCCTCCATGTTCTGTATTTAAATTATGTGATTTCTTAATCAATAGGATCTTACTCTCAAGTTTCAGGAGGCAATCAAGGACAATGGCAAAGTTTTATATTGTTCTTCAAGACTCTCCTGACCAACCAATAGGTTGAAGTGAGGGTTATTATGCTTCTCACCGCAATTTTGTTAGACAGTCATACTGTGTAGTGTAATTCCATTAAATATACATATACATTGATGTATAAAGACCTTGAACTTTGGACTTTTAACACTGTTGAGACTGCTATTTGAACTCAGACTAAATGTATTTTGCCTTATGCTATGTTTAGGTATGGCCCCCATAGACTTATGTCTGGACAAGCCTATGGGGGCCAGGGAGCGGAATGTTATGGTTTGTACATGCTTGTCCCAGGGAGTGGCACTACTAGAAGGTGTGGCCTTGTTGGAGGAAGTGTGTCACTGTGGGGATGGGCTTGGAGATCTTCCTCCTAGATGCCTGAGCATGCCCAGTCTGTTCCTGGCTTCCTTTGGAAAAAGATGTAGAATCCTTAGCTCCTACTGCACCACGCCTGTCTGGATGCTGCCATGCTTCTGCCTTGATGATAATGGACTGAACCTCTGAACTTGTAAGCCAGGCCCAAGTAAATGTTGTCTTTTATAAAACTTTCATTGGTCATGGTGTCTGTTCACAGCAGTTAAACCCTAACTAATACAGAAGTTGGTACCATTATATGTAACAATTCTATAGATTCTTTAATAGGATCAAAGAGCCAGTTCATATTTCATTTTCTTTATATAAATTTCTTGCTTTTATTCTTAAATTATATGTTTTTGTATGGGTGTTTTTACCTGCATCTATGCCTGTGAATCACATGTGTGCCCTGGTGCTCACAAAATCCAAAAAATGGTGTCAGATCCTCCGAAACTGAAGATATAGATTTCTGTGAGTTCTCAGAAAGAACATGAGGTTTTTGGAAGAGCATCCATTACTTCTAATTGTTGTACCGTCTCTCCAAACCCCCAATTTCTTGCCTTAAACAATTAAAAATTTGTACAAACATATATTGTTTTAAGTAAGATTATTAAATAATCCATTTTCTTATGGTCTTTTTATGTTTCCTTAGTGTTATTTATCTTTTTTCCCTCTTTCTTCTCCTGTATCAAAAACCTTCCCCACCTCTATATATTAATGTTTCCCTCTGTTTTCTACTTTTACTTTTTCCTTGTATATTTGTGTGTCTTCCATTTCTAGCTTTCAATATGTTAAGGTTTTTGTTTGATTGTTTTTTTTAAAGAAAAACGATTTTTTGTTTTTGTTTCTATCTGCCATTTATCTATCACCTATCTATCTATCTATCTATCTATCTATCTATCTATCTATCTATCTATCTATCTATCTATCTTCTTCTTCTTGTTCTTCTTCATCATCACCATCATCTGTCTGTCTGTTTGTCTTTCTGTCTGTCCATTTGTCTGATTGTCTGTCATCTATCTGTATTATATCTGACTTTATATTCAGAATTAGACGATATTACCTCTTCCTTGATAGAAACTTTAATAAGAGTAAATAATGACAGTTCCTCCATATTCTGCCTATCTGCTCAATTTGGTATGAAATTTTTCTTATTGTGAAAAAATTTTTATAGAATATGGAGAAAGAGAGTCCTTTTATCAAAGGACAATTTAACATTTAGTGTATGATTTAAAATTTTGATGTATATTTTTCATCTAAGTGTTGAAGTCTAGCCCTTAATTCCAGCTACAGTTGAAGCTATAGCAAACAACCGAACAACCAAAACAACAACAACAACAACAAAACACTGTAACTTTAAAGATAACCTGAACAGAATGGTAGGACCCTGTTTTATAAAAATGGATTTTTAATTTCTAACAAATTTCAACATCAAGTTTAAAAAGTTAACATTCTTCCAAAGATAAATTCTCTTTATTGTAAATTTGATCTGATGAGAAAAAATCTTACAAGAAAACATTAGATTTGTAAAACAGAAATTAAATTATTAGTAATCATGCCCTTGGTTTATTTTAGATTTTTCTTTTTGTTGTTTTTGAGACAGGGTTTCTCTGTGTAGCCCTGGCTGTCCTGGAGCTCACCCTGTAGACCAGTCTGGTCTCAAACTCAGAAATCTGCCGGCCTCTGCCTCCAGAGTGCTGGGATTATAGGCATGTACCACCACTGCCCAGCAATTGGTTTATTTTAGATTTAATCATTGAAAAATATTTATAAAATGGAACTATAAAAATCTAAGTAGGTAACTCATAATGAATATTGTATCTTATAAAATTACATATATCTATATACATTCATATATTCATAAACACATATATACTATATCCATACACATATACACATATACATGTGAATATGTGTGTGTGTATGTATTGCTTTGTTTGTTAGAGAGCAAGTTCCTGCTCTCTATCTCAGTCAGGTTTGTCTTCTTCATCTGAAATCACAAGTGTGCATCACCACACTTGACTTAATATTTCTTGTATTGCAGGCACATTAGGCCTTTAATCATCTCTTCTTTGTGTTAAAACAAAACAAACAATCTTCAGTGAATCAAAATATAAAAGAAGGCAAATCAAATTTTAAAAAGAATGGGAAAGACCAATACATTTTACAATATCTACCGAGTTTTTTAATGCTGTACATTTCCAACTAAAGGTAGCAAGTGTTCCTTATCATTGCCTTTCTGGGGGTCTGTTGTGAATGATAGTCATTTTGAAAACCAAATCCAAACATTCCATAACTAGTATTAGATGGATAAAGTAATAGTTTTCATGAAGTTAAAAGTATCACTCTAATATACACATAAAATGTGTGCCTGGAGAGGTTTAACTCTAAATGAGAGAGCAAGTCAGCTGTTAAACCTTAGCATTGAGGTTGTAGCAGGTCTTATTCTCAGCACTGAGCCACAACCTCGCAGAGAGCAGACTCTTTTGTTCTCTTCCCAGTTTATCAGGGAAAGATAAATCCGATGACTTTCTTCTTCATGACCTAGGTTTACTTCTCAGAGTAAGAAATGCCTTGTAATGCTTTGGTCTCCAAAACATTGTTTTGTTTTTGTTTTTGTTTTTCCTGATGTGATTTTGAAAGTAAAAACTGGTACAATATATTTGTTTTTCTTTCTCATCATAATTGAGAAATTGTTTTCCAGTTTTCTTTTTAGCATTTTAAGAAATCCCTTTATCTTCACATTGCATTCCTCTTGGACTAAACCATACCATGTAGTAATCATACCATTTTTATTTCTATGTTCACATATAAAGATTTTGGTAATTACAAAAAAATCTGTTTTCTTTCAATAAAAACTATATTTTCACAATTATTATTTTCTTTTTTTTACCTTAATATATTACTCTCCTTTATTAAAATTTAATAATTTGTTTCCCAGGTAATAAAAGGAAGCAAATGTTTTTTTTATTGGATATATTCTTTATTTACATTTCATTTCCCCTTTTCTGGATTCCCCACCCCCCAGATGTCCCATATGTCTTTTTCCCTCCCCCGGTTCCCTCATTCACCCCTTCCCACTTCCCTGTTCTGGTATTACCCTGCACTGCTTCATTGGGCCTTTCCAGAACCTGGGTCCACTTTTTCTTTCTTGTCGGAGAGCATTTGGTAGGTGGATTGTGTCTTTGGTGTTCCAAGATTCTAGGCTAATATCCACTTATCAGTGAGTACATGCCATGTGTATTTTTTTGAGACTGGGTTACTTCACTCAGTATGATGCTCTCCAGCTCCRTCCATTTGTCTAAGAATTTCATGAATTCATTGTTTCTAATGGCTGAATAGTACTCCATTGTGTATATATACCACATTTTCTGTATCCATTCYTCCGTTGAGGGACACCTGGGTTCCCTCCAGTTTCTGGCTATTATAAATAAGGCTGCTATGAACATTGTGGAGCATGTATCCTTATTGCATGCTGGGGAATCTTCTGGATATATGCTCAGGAAAATTGAGTCTTATAACCAAAGAATGATAAAAACTTTTACCTTCCCCGAGTGTACAAACCTCATGTTTTGGCATCAACAGTAAAATATCTGTAGAGCAGCCAACGTTCCTAGTGCTGTGACCCTTTAATTCAGTTCCTCATGTTGTGCTGAACCCACAACCATTAAATTATTTTCATTGCTCCTACATAACTAATTTTCTCCTGTTGTGAGTCGTAATGTAAATGTCTGATGTCCGGGATATCTGAAATACAACCTCTATGAAAAGGGTCAATCCACCCCATCAAAGTCATGACCCACAGTTTGAGAATCCCTGAAGTAGAGGAAGAATTGGGCTATTGATGAGATATTGTATTCGTAAGTTACTAGGTAGTTTTCAGTTATTTTAATGTTCCTTTACTATAGGAATTTTGTTGTTTGTTGGTAAATTAGTTACATTTTTCATTGCTACTCATCAAAAAGCAGTTTTAGGGAGGAAAGCTCTATTTTAGGGGAATACATAGGAAGGCATGGCAACAGTGAAGAATATGGGTGCCCAGTTAGCTTTCTTGCTATAAAAACAAATTCTCCTGGGACCAACCTCACATAATAGTGCTCCCTACATTCATGGAGAGTGCCCTCAAAAATACACCAAGAAATGTGTCTCCTAAACAATTCCAGACCCTCCTAGTCGACAATGAAAGTTAACCATCCCAGCTTGCAAAGAAAACTATGGCTGACTTGAGATGGCAAGTTACTCTTAACATGTCTTTGAACTTCCTTTCTAGATACTTAGGCACACATATTTCTGAAATGCAGGATACCACCATATTGTACAAGTCAAAGAGAGCTTCATATTTATAAGAGATAAATATTGTGGTTAGGTAGCTACACAATGAGCTTCCTACATGGTGCCATTCAGAAGCACTAAACTGAAAAATCTCCAGTGTGTTTGACAACTTTTCTTTTGAGAATAAACAATGGATTGTTGTCTTGTTTAAAGGTTTTAAAGTCTCTACACTGAAGAGTTAACATCATTGTTTTCTATATAATCTTAAGGGCTAAAAGATTTTATGTGTTTATCCTGTAGAAACATAAATGATTCTTAACAAAATGAAAAATGTTTTAGCAGTGAGAATTACTAAAAAAATAAARCAAGTTACCTTTAATTAATACCTGTTTAAATCTTTAAAACAAATGGAATTTTCTCAGAATATGTTCAGAGATAGTTTGAACAACCACTCAGGAGAGCTGCTGTGTAGAGTCAGTCATGATAGTCCATAACATGAGGTTGTGTCTGAGTTCCAGGCTCACGCAAGAGATGTAAAGATTCAACAGATTTTTAGGTTCAATTTCATTCTAGAGCTAACTTTAGGCTCTATAAATCTGTGATCATTATAAAGGTAGATTTTTGTGCCTGAGTGTAGACAGCTGTCCTCAAATAGATGAAGTATGGGTGACTATGTTCTTTTACTCTATTTCTTTTGATAAAGAATTTGCTAGCAAATCAACTCAAGGATTAAAATCTTTAGAAGTAAACAACATTCAAAAGGGGTTAAAGGAAGCAGCTTAAGTTGGAGAACAAGAATGTCTGGAGATAAATTATCCTCGTAAGCCAGCTTTAAATGATGGAAGGTCCTCAGGAACTTTATGCAGAAGATGATTATTAAGTCATTTCTGAGTCCATTGGAAATGCATTCAAAACCGGTAGAATATACTACAGATAATTGTCAGCTCGCTCATAGAGAATACTGGCCAAGGCTAAGCTTTTCAGCTAAAACTCACAAAATTCAACTAAGAATTTACCATGCTCGTCGCTATGTAGATTCAGTAACTCATAGCAATCCAGGTCAATTGTGCCCAAGAACTTGTCCAATACAACTCAGAAGAGAATAATGTAGGAATCAGAATCTTACTGTAATAGCTTGCAGTTAGAACTGTGACTCTCAAGTTGATTAGAATGTGTACCCAAGTGCTGGTACCATCAATAGAGTCAAATAGTTAAGTTTAACAATACCAGTAAACATTTTGTGTATGAGATTTTTTTTGTTTATTCTTGAACCTCTTGAGACTGCCTCTGCATCCCTGTTTGGCTGTGGTCATACGCTTCTATGTAATACTCATTGAATGCTTCTGTATAGTGATGACCCTATTAGTTTTGTTATTTGAGTGCACACTGATATTTTGACAAGTTTACAAGTAAAATGTATGATAAAAAAATTAAGGAAAAGAATCCCACACAAAATACTAATTTCTATTATTTAGTAAAATGAACCTGGCCTTCAAAACACTGGTAAACATTTTTAAAAACTTTACTCTTGATTTCTATTCAATAATTCATAAGCACTAATAGGCAATTAAGTACTTTAATGCTAGTAACTTTAGGGAAATCTATAACATGGTAAAGCCTTACTTATAGAAAGCTTTGTGTAGTGCACCTGAGGCCCTGGAGAACCAACACAAGCATTATATTCATATTCCTTAAGTGGTAGGTAAAGAACAGCTTTACAATTTTAGGTATATAGTAGCTTTACTTAGCATCTAAGTTATAAAACATAGGCAGGCTTTTAAAAGTGAAAACATGTATTTGATAGCAAATCCGTACTTAAAAAAACAATGAGCCAACTCCTAAGGCACTTTATTATTATTTGTCGTGTCATTCTGTTGCTTGACATTTGGGTAAAATGTAGGGATATTTGATCAGCAATAGTTTGAGGAGATGAGGAATTATGCATCTGTCCCATTGCCATAGAATAGAAAAGGCTTTGGGGCTACATAGGAGAAATATTCATCTCCTACAGGGATACCTTCCCCTTACACCATCTCTTTGCTCTGGTAATTGTTGACACAAAGATCTTAAAGATTACATCAGAAATAATGAGCATGTGCAAAACATTATAGTACAATATTAACAATTAGGTTAATCTAATAGACTGTTATTTAAGACACTGAATTATTTCTCCTCAAGAGTAAAACTCTTATGATTGAATTTTATCACTTAGAGTAGTTCTAAATTTCAGATCTTCTCTCTCTTTTATTGAAAATAGATTTTTCATCTTCAAATATATTCCAACCACATTATCCTCTTTCTTGTCTCTTCCCAGCTCCCATCCCAACTCCCCTCTCCCCAAGATCCATTCTCTGTATAATTCCCTTCAGAAAAGAGCAGGCCTATAAGAGGCAACACTGAAACAGGACAAAGCAAGACACAAGACAAGGGAAAAGCCCTCTTATGGAAGCTAAACAAGGGTACACACTAGGAGGAAAGAGTCCCAAGAGCAAGATAAAGACTCAGAGACACATTTTTAAATCTCTTCTCCCCCCTCCTTTCTTTCAGTTCTTTCCAATCCATAAGTACTTTCATTGATTTTGTTTGTTCAGATTTTATTTTATTTGAAATACAGTATCAGTATGTAGCCTTGGCTGATTTGGAATTTCTTATGTTGCCAGGTACCTTTCCTGCCCTTCAAAGGTACTGAGAAGTGACACAGCAAAGGATGAAGGCCAAAGGCTGATGAGCTCTAGTCTTATAACTCTCTCTTACAGTTCTGATGGCCTCTGGAAATTTAACTTTTCTTGCTATTCTGTGGCCAAAAGCCATTGGTTTCTGGCAATTAACTCCTGCTTATATGATGCAGGGGATTAAGAAAAGAAGCTAACTATTTGAATGTTGGGAATTAATTTTTAATGCTTTGTCTTATTTTGGCTCCCCAAAAGCCATGCTTCCTGATATGAGGGTCCCTGCCTCCAGCTGGCTTCAACTGATAAAAAAGAATTGCCATATAGCCATTGGCTGAGCAATGATAATTGACTCGAAGGGAGAAGGATCAAGTTTAAGAGCTGCAGGAGAGAAAACATCCAGCAATGTAGGTGGAAAGGGAATGTGGAACTATGGGGGAAGGTTCCTAGAAGGTCACAGGGTAGCCTAGATGAAATATAGAGTTTGGAAGGTGTTAAGTCAGGAATAGTGGAGGAAAATGTATGCTAGACAAGGAGAGGATTAGAACTGCTAAGCCATATATATGAATATATATATATGAATATGAATATATAAGAATATATTCTTAATTATATATTCTATATATAATATACATATATATATATATTCTTCAAGGCATATTAAAATTAAGCCTACATGTATATGTCTTTCATTTGTGAGTCCAGAGGGCTCTGGCAGGTGGCTGGAAGTGTGACCTTCTGGGAGCATAAAACCATTTAACTAGTTCACTGCTACACTTGGGCTCTTTTTTCCTCTGGTTCAAGGGTCCTTTGATGACCAGGCAAGAGGCTTGGAATTCAGTAACTCTTCATGAATCAAAGAGAAAAGAAAAAAAAAAAGAAAGAGGAGAGAGGCACACATACTGGATAAAGTTGGAGAAAGTCATACTCATTTTATTGTGGTTCTTAGTTTTCATAGTTTCTCAGGATAATTAATCACATGGTAAGCATTTTTGCGTTCTATAAGTTCATATAAGTTTAAAGCAATAATTTATATCATAAATCAATAAAGTTTGAGTTATAACAGAATTGTTCACATGTCTTTCAATTAAGACTAGAATCTTATTAAACATTATCTGTTACTAGCCCCCATAAGTTCTTTATCAGTTCAAAGCAATAATTTTTATGTTATAAGTTAGCCTAGTTTTTTAGGGAGATGAATCATCTACATTGTGTCTTATTAGTTTTGAAGTTTTGCATAGATAAACTAGTCAATATTTTACTTTCTGTCTTTGTACCCAAAATAAATTGTCCATTTCCAGTTTATGGTCTTTAGTTACCAGATAATGGTCTCACATGTAACCTAGAAGGAATGTTTTCCTTGATTGTAAATTAGTTTCAAATCTGCTTTCTTACCTTAGTGCAATTAGTCCATGACACAGGAAGATTTACAGAGCTCTGTTTACAGCTTTTATTTTATAGGGGGCAGGAAATTACCTGTATAAATTTAATAATTCTATAAAATCATAATCAGGAATTATGAAACCATCCATTTGTCTATACAACATTACCGCATGAGAGTATATCTTCATGTTAATCTGCAAAAAACCTGCCCAATAGAGCAGGCTAAATGTTCAGAAATGATTAGGCTATGTAATAGTGACAGGAAAGCCATATCAGCTGAACAAAGTAATCCTCGGATAAAGTTTCTAAGGACCCTGCAACTCAGAGCTCACCCATCATAGTCCATGCAAAATGGTGGGCCATGTCCAGAAAATTCATTTGTATGCTCTAGCCTTTCCTAGATGGCTTTTGACACTATGTAGAACAGGCTGGCCTCCAGCTGACAGAAATATGCCTACCTCTGCCTCCTGAGTGCTGAGAGAAAATGTGTGTGCCCCCACACCTAGCCCCAAATGTAGATTTTCAAAGCCTCACCTACATACACTGCGATGTCTTGCATACTCTTATTTTTAGGGTTGACTTCTTAGATAATATTTTAACTCCTAACTAATGAGAAGAAGCCCATCTTCTTCACATCCTAGAGATTTTCCTCGGATTCTTTTGAGTGCAGCCATCGTTAATTTTGCTACTCTTTTGAGTGAGATGTTGGGATGAGCAAAGCATGAGCTTGAAAGATCAGTTCTCATTAACAATTGTGGTCTTTCTCTGCTGCTAGTTAAGCATCAGGCTGGTGCCCATGTGCCCAGTGATCCCAACACTGCGTTTGAACAGCATGTTCATCTAGTTTTATGAATTTTCTTTAGATGGTGGAGAAGAATTTGTCTTGGTCTTGTAGTAGATAGGGACATCTTTTGATAGAATCCCTGGCATGCAAATCTCTATTCCAGTTTCTTCCTGTTCCTTTAAGCTTCATTCAAGTGGTGAACTATACAGAAAAGCTGAGCAGTTCTCTCTAATGGTATCTTTAATGCTTTATCAACCACAGTGTGTAGGGATATGATTCCAATATAATAATTTCACATATAGAGGCTTCCTTTATGGACAAGCCATTTCCTGATAATGTATACTATGCCTGAGCAGAGAATCATCAACATATTTACAAGGCGCAAAGATGTCTATTGGAATGGCTCTCTAGACATTGTCACATACTAGGTTATATACCATCGGCAATTACTAGCAACTATATTTTAAAAGTAAGACTTCCTAAGTCATCCCTGTCTATTACAAATCTTCATATGATTGTCACTGTAAAGTCCAGCATATAGAGCTGCCAAATATAAAGGAAAGTAACAACCATGCCTGGTTGTGCATATCTGTATTCTCAGTGATTCAAGAGGCCGAGGATGACTGTTTTAGACCAGCTTAGGCAACTTTGTGAGGCCTTGTGTCATAATAGAAAGTGCAAAAGAGATGGCAGTGTAGCCCAGTTGTGTAACCTAAGGACATAGGTTCAAGCCCTTATACCTAATATAGAAAACTATAAAGAGAAATCACATTGAAGAACCATCCACCAGGTACATTCTTTAGAGTATTCAGAAGGCAGAAGCCAGACAATCTAACATGTATTTATCACTTTGATAGTAAATATGCCGATAAAAATTACAGCACAGATAGACCCTTGACTAGGACATGCTCACATAAAAAGACACTGATGAATTTCCAAAAACGTATCATTTACAGTAAATATTAGTAATGAAAATATTCACTAGAGATCTAGTAATGGGACAGCAAGTGTATAATAGGTGTGTGGGTAGAACAATGGGAGAGTTTGTACATTTTTTTTAAAAAGATACATTTATTTATTATTTGTAAGTACACTGCAGCTGTCTTCAGTCATTCCAGAAGAGGGCGTCAGATCTTGTTACTGATGGTTGTAAGCCACCATGTGGTTGCTGGGATTTGAGCTCAGGACCTTCAGAAGTGCAGTCAGTGCTCTTAACCACTGAGCCATCTTTCCAGCCCAAGTTTGTACATTTAATTAACATGTTTTACTGGGAAACCATAATAAATCCCCAAATGTACATTATGTCAATAATAAAACAATTATGTACCAAATCAAGCTATGATGACAGTCCCTGAAGGTCTATCAGGTAATGTGTACAAAGGAGGAAATGAGCATTTCTTTAGGTTGCATATAAGGAAGCTTGGAGTATGAGTGTTAGTTGAATATTTAGGGTTGGTTGAACTTAGACAGGTCTATGAAGAGGTAAAGGAATGAAGGACATGACATAGTTTGTAGTATAGTGTATTTGAGCACAGAGAAGAAAACCTCTAAACAATGGGACTTTCTCCTTCCTGACTGCCACATAGTTTTTAACTTTGAGGAGAAACGGAAGAAAAAAAGTCTATAGAACCAATTGTTTCAGCTGTTCCTATGTGATCGTAGCATTGCTTATATGGATTGTCAAGCAAGGAATGAGCTCATAAAAGGATATTAATGTGTCCTTTTTATTGAGCAAAGTAGCATTACAGAAAAGGTGATTTCAAAGGCATGTGGCTCTTTCATGGCCGCCTTCAGGGGCAATGTTTGATCACTGAAAACAGGCTGCTTTGTTCCAGTCTGCTCTGATGTTAGGCATTATCCTGAATACATATGCTATGACTTGGAAAGAATCAGTCTGTAAAGATTTAATAGATTCGAGACTTGCATATTCAAAATACATGTATCCTGGTTAAAATGGAATGAATACTACTTGAATATGTATGTCTATGTATAAGCAAACATATTTCAGACACACATCTCAGTAAAAGTCTGAAAAACCAATCACACATACATGTTTATTCTGAGAATTTGAAAGTTGCCTATTTTTAAAATTCATCGTTATATTAAAACTCAGAAAAACATATTTTAGGAGGTGTAATATTGGTAAGAGCAAAATATGGGAAACTTGCCTGTTTAAGAGATCTACAAGTAGCTACATGCCCTTCTTACCCATCACTGACATAATTTCTTAATTTCGCTGACCCTTGAGCAGTCTTTCAAGTACAGCACAGGCGAGGATGAGGATATTGTGTGATGGGTAGGGTGTTTGTCTCACAAGCACAAAGCCCTTGGGTGGATCTTTAATACCATGTAAGCTGGGTGTGGCAGCACAAGATGTAATCCAGACACCTGGGAAGCTGGAAACAGGTAAATCAGAAGCCTCTGGACTTCTTGGGCGGCAAGATGAGTTAAAGAGCAGCCTAGACTACACAAGACATTTTCTAAGGAGAAAAATAGAGGGAGGAAGTAGGGGACTCAGGAGGCACAGAGGGAGGGTCAGAGAGAGGAAGGGAGGGAGACAGGGAGGGAAAGGGAGGGAGAGAGGGGGAGAATGAGAGAATAGTGAATAGTGAGTGACTTAAGTATTTTGTTAAAAACAAAAAGGTAGTCACATGTTAAAGAGAAGTTTTCTGTATTAACATTCGTATGATGTTCTTATCCTAATATTAATAAGTGAATTTCATTTTTATTATTAAGTAAAGAGATAGTTGCTTAAAGAGAGGCCAGATGCTTTTCATGCAGTACCTAAAATTCATAATTTTGTTGTCATAAAATTCTCTGGCCTCTTGCCACTACAAATGGATATACAATTTTGCACAAATTTATCTTTTGAATTTTGCATCCCTTTGAACCCTTGAAAGGAGATGGCATTCCCAGCCAATCAGTTGGCTATTAATCGTACTGAAGAGTAGATACTCATTGTACTGAAATTAAGCTCAACACTTTCACCTAAAAGGTGTTCAATTATATTATGTCCTATTTCACATGATAAAGAAAAATTTTCCCTTAACACATAGTGCAATTCCTTTCGCTCCCCCTCTCCACCTCAGCGACACAAGGTTTTCTGTGGGAGGTTGGCACATTTTACTCTGTCTTCTATTGCAACAATCCCCAAACAGAGGCTATTTCAGTTGTGCACTTGCAGCCCAGACCAATGCTTGACAAACCTTAATGTGCTTATTAACCATCTGGGGATCTTGTTAAAAATGCAGGCTCTGATTCAGCAAGTCTGACCGAGAGATTCTAACAAGCTCCCGGGTGACATGGTGGACTAGAGTTTGGGTAGTTAATGTCTAGAGTACAAATGACCTCTTATTAAGTTGGCATTTGTTCCGAGACCCTGATACCTGGAAATGTAGATTCCCTAACTTTAGAGTTACTTCACACAATTGTTTTGTTCAGTGTGAGGTTAATTAAAAAAAATCATATAATTTTGACTCTCTCCATCTATCCCTTAAAAACAAGAGCAAACCACTTCCTCTCTCTAACTATCCAGGTTGGGCCTAATGAATTGCTGAAAGTTTCCAGAAGTTTCTTTTTGCATCTTTGTGCCTTCCCAATGCTGTTCTCTCTGCTGTCCTTGCATCATGTGACTCATCCTTTGAAGGCCACATTGGCTGCAGTCTCCTGGATTCCTTATCTTTCCCCCATGGAACAAATTGTCTCTGAGACTTCACAACGCTTTGCATTTCATGTATTACACCTTCTTCCTGTTCTTTTGAAATGGTCTGTCTACCTGTTCACTCTTTGCAGCATCAGGCTTCTGTGGATAAAGACTACATAGATTATTCCTAATGCATACTACCAATCACGAGGCCTAACATATTCGGTTTACTGATTGAGTGAAAGGGTTGTGTTGTAATCATACAAAAATATAATGTAATTTATTTGTCCCAGTGAACCTTAAACTTGAATTGAGAGTAAAAAAAGCTAAACTCATAAACAGTTAAAGATGGGATGATAGTAGTGGTATAAAATGTTGTTATGTGATTTATCATAGCAAATATGTGTTCTGAGGTCACGGACAGAAAGTATTGCCATGTTTTCAAAAATTATTTCTTTTATTCTTCAGTTTATTTCATAAAGTATTTGAAACTGGTAACTCCATGTAATAAGGTTAATGAAGGTGCAGGAACATAAGTCGTTAAGAGAAGTAGTATGAGTAATCAAAAGGGGGCCTGTGGCTCAGATACCAAAAGCTCAAGGACCAGACGAGCTAATCTTCAGGACTGATATTCTCTGCACAGGCTGTTACCAGCACCCCCGCCCTCTGGCCTCTTTTGTTAATATTAGGATAAGAATATCATGCAAATGCTAACACAGAAAATTGCTCTTAACATGTGACTACCATTTTGTTTGTAACTAGGAAAGTCACTACTCGCCATAATATCTCTGTCTTTGTCTCTTTCTGTCTCTGTCTCTCTCTGTATGATAGACA
>BDUI01000022.1:1351283-1360976 GCA_002335545.1 Apodemus speciosus
CATACACAAAAATATAATTTAAGAATAAAAGCAAGAAATTCATGTAGAAATTGCGATACTGATTAGTAAACAAAGAGTTTTTAGTATACAAGTGCGGATGCGGATTGCAGTTCTCCCGGCTGCACGTGGTAGGAAAGCGATGCGTGAGTCCAGGGGTTTGAAATATATATGAAGATGCATAAACTGGGGCTCTCAAGCCCTGGCATTATATGATTGGGTAGGGGAAAAGGAGTGCAGTCCTTCAAACCCGATAACATTTGTTTAGACAGAGAGGCTGAATCACAGCTGAAGAAGAACCTTTTTGACCTGGGAAGAAGTTTATAATCTTCTCATTCCATTATAGGAGGGCAGCGTGATTTTACAAAGCAGTCACACTTAATTGTCTTTTTCCCATAGCTCAAGAGTGGGCTTTATCACTTGAAGGATATAACTCTTTCCTCCTTCATAGGCAAGAGCCATCTATACCAGGGAAGTGCTATTAGTTAGAATTATCAGGAAAAGGGAGGGAGTGCAATGTTCAGTGCTAGATGAGGAGGCCAGGTCGGGCTCCCCCTTTGCTTCCCTCCTCAAAGGCAGGAGGCATCTGCACTGGGGGTTGAGAAAGGGAGTGCTGTCCATTCTGGCTCAGAGCAGGGGCAAGAGAGTGCAGGATTTGGCAGGGGCAGGTTACCTGTGTCTCTTCATTCTGACAGTGTGGGTACCACAGCATGCACATCATAGGGTCGTCATCAGATTTACTTGTCTTGCGCTCTAGACTCTGGGCTGTCAGACTTGTCTTAAACAGCAGACAGTAAATTTTAGGGCTTTGTGGCCAGATTGTTGCCATAACTACTCTACAGCAATCTTGTACCATGAAGGTCACTGCAGGTAACAAACTGACCAACCAATGGTCGTGGTTGTGGCTCCAAAAAAAACCCAACCAACCAACCAACCAACCAACCAACCAAACAAACAAACAAACAAACAAAAAAAAAACCCCAACCCTTTATTTATAAAAAGTGGCTAGCAGGATTTGGCCAGTTGAGTTATTTGTTAATGTGTCCTCTGCACTACTAATTTCCAGTCTTCATAGTTCTGTTACCGCAGACATTGAGGATAAATTAAAAACCCGTCGATTGGACGAATAAGTGAGGATCGAATGAAAACAGTCACAAAAGTGTTACAATGTAATATGCTTCACGGTGTGACTAATATGACTGGGCTACTCAAAAAGCTACACAGGATCAGTAGGTCATGTTTCAGAACATGAATTTTGTAGTTCTACAAGCAGTTTGACTACGATTTGGTTGAATTACCTTGACGTTATTTTTTTTCACTGTACGTAAAGTTACATACTAATATTACTACTTGTTTCCCAGTGCCTTTGTGGAAGTTCATATTGAAACATCATGAAAGTGCTTGTGATGGCGTCTGGAATATAGCAAAGTTCATAAAGTAGTGATAACTTCTATTACTGTTATTAAGATTCCTATTGATACCGTGGGGGAAGTCAGAAAATGCTTTTCAGAGAATGTTATAATTGACCTGATGTTTGGAGAGTGAAAATACATTAGTTATATTAAGGAGAAGATTCTTTCAAGTGCTCTAATTCTCTGTCCCTTTCAACCAAAAGCTTACTCATTCTTTTATATCCTTCCTGGTCTTTCATAATGATGGTTTTCATGCTTGGCTGCACAGTGAGCTCATCTAGGGAGATTAGAAAGTTATGATGCAGGAGCTATCCTCATTTATTTGGGTGAAGTCTGGTTATGAAGTTTCTTCAAAGCTCCCAAGGTAGTAATAACATGAACCTGAGGTTGGTTGAGAACCAGGGCTTTATAGCAAGCATTCCTAAGTAGCAAAGTTAGATGTAATCACTCTCTCCATATGGATATGTATTTGTGTATGTCAGTGGGAATTCGTATGCATTTGCATGTATGTGCATGTGCATTTATGTATTAAATACACATGCATATTATACACATACACATACATATGCACATATGTACACATATACACATGTGTGTGTGTGTGTGTGTGTGTGCGCGCGCGCGCGCACTCGCGTGTATGAGACAGGGTTTCACTGTGTAGCCCATTCTTGCTTGGACCTTCCTTTGTAGAGCAGTCAGTTCTCAAACACACATAGCATGCCCACTTCTGCTTCCAAAATGTTGCCAGTAGAGACATGTGCTCTCACACCCGCTTAAGTGTTTTTATGCCTTTATTATTTAATGTATTGCTTTTTATATGTATTTGGAGTGAATTTTGCGTTTGTTGGACTAGCATGATCTAATCTATAACAAGGTGGGTAAGAGCAGAAGCAAAATCATTTATCACTGTAGTTCTCATGATTAGAACAAGATGTACAGAATAAACATTCACTGAGTTTAAATGTTCAGAATTTTCAGAGAGGAATAGTTTCTTATTGGACAAGTGAAAACACTTGGGTAGTGACTGAAGTCCAAGGTCATCACTATTTGGAACTTTCCTTGGGCTAGAGTTAGCGTGATTTTTTTTTTTATTAATTGAGTAAAAAGTTTAAAGATGTTTACAAGTGAGTCTTGTTAAAACGGTCAGAATTAAAATGGAGGTGATTAAGGATGATAGGGGAATGCTCTCTTCCAAAAACAGACTCCAAGATCCTACATAAACGTTTCTTCTTTAGTATCACGAGGGGAAAAGATCAGATTCAAGGTCATTTATCACAGATCTCAGCAGTAGCATATGCTCATTCTACATTAAAACTTTTCATTTAAACTCCAATTATATTTTAAAATTTAAAAGCTCTGTAGTACTTTTAACACAAATTTTTATTGGTATATATTTATTATGCATAATGATAGGTTTCCTTTCCTGTGACTCTATCATGTACTTTGGATACAATCACTCTCTCTCTCCTCTCTTTCCTCACATCTCCTGTTCCTATTCATTCCCACTTCATGTAGACTCTTGCTTCTTCACAAAAATATGATTGCATATATATGTATACTCTATGTCATTTTACATAGATATGTCTATTTTTTCTGCAAATGTTATAATGTTTATGGTTAAATACAGCTTCACTGTACAAGGACAGCATAGTTTATCAGTTCTTCTGTTGACGACTACTTAGGATGATTCCATAACGAGTTTTTTTTAAATGTTTTCTTTTTTTATTTGATATACTCTTTATTTACATTACAAATGATATCCCCTTTCCTGGATCACCCGTCCCCGAAAGTCCCATAAGAGCTCTTCCTTCCCCCTGTACCCCAATCACCCCCTTCCCGGTTCCCTGCCCTGATATTCCCCTACACTGCTGCACTGAGCCTTTCCAGGACCAGGGGCCTCTCCTTCCTTCTTCTTGCGCATCATTTGATATGTGAATTGTTTCTTGGGTATTCCGAGCTTCTGGGCTAATATCCACTTATCAGTGAGCATAACTTGACTTCTGTGGACAGTGCAGCAGTAAACATACAGATGACATCTCTATAGTATGTTGATTTATAGGCTGTGGGCTTATAGCTCAATTTGATGTATTTGGGCCATATGCTAGTCCTCCTCTTAGCCTGTTGAGGAATCTCCACATTTATTTTCATGGGGATGTAATAATATTTCCATGCCAGAATTTGCTGTTATTTATTTTCTTAATGATAATCATTCTGGTGGGAATAAGATGGAATCCCAATGCTGTATAATTGTATTTTTTTTGGGGGGGTGCCTAAGGATTTTGAACATATTTTCTGAAAACTTAGTTACATTGGTCCATTTATTGAGTTGTTCAAAAATTTTGGAGCTTACGAGTTTTTGAGTTCTTCATGTAGTCTAGAATTCTAATCATCTGTGCGGCTATCAATGAGTTTCTTCTAAAATTGTTCTATTCACCAAATTATTCTCTTTGCTGTTTAGAAACTTATAAATTATATCACATTTATTACAGCTTCTAATTTGTGTATTTTCCTTTGACAGAACTAAACCAAGGGAGTAAAAAATATCTATAATAAAAAACTTTAAACACTGAACAAATGCATGAAAAATACACTAAATGGGGCGTAGAGATGGCTCAGGGTTTGAGATCACTCTGCTCTTCTAGAGGTCCTGTGTTCAATTCCCAGCCACCACATGGTGGCTCACAATCATCTATAATGAGATCTGTTGCCCTCTTCTGGCCTACAAGAATGTATGCAGCCAGAAATCTATACATAAGAAAAAAATTCTTTTAAAAAAGGGAAAATAAAGACACTAAACAACAGGAAGAACCCCCTAAAGGTATTTGAAACATCTTGTTTTATTTGCTTAACTCTTCAAATTTCCTCTTATGGTTGACTTCTAATTTAATTCAATTATCAGAGGACATACTTTTTAAAATTTAAAATTTAAATTTAAATTCAAATTTAAAAATATACTGAGACTTGTTTTTATACTCTATATAGAAGAATATATATTCTACCATTATAGAAGTCCATTAAAGATACTTGTTCATTTGTAGAAGTATTTACACCACATAGGTGATCGTGCCTACTTGCTCTCTCACAACCGCATGTCCATTATTAAAATCTTGAATGTGTATGTTAAATAAAAGTAAACAGGAGTATTTTGGGGGAAAAAGAATAAACAGGAAAGGGTATGGGTAGTAAAGGGAGGTCAGTGGAACAGGACCAGGGGATAGAATATGCTCATCAAAGAATATATAACATGTATATTTTTTAAAAAGATCCTCCTCCTCCTGCTCCTCCTCCTTCTCTTCGTCCTCCTCTTCCTTCTCCTCCTCCCCTTCCTCCTTCTTGTATTATTTGGATCCATAAAATTCTGTACCGTTTTGTTTAATGTACTTTGCGGGTCTGGGGGATACGTGTATATATATATTTGTGATTGCTAGTGGTTTTGAGTTGGAGAGTTTCTTTTAACATCCTGTTACCTTTGTCAGTAATAACATTTTAAAATGTAAATTTTGTCCCAATTTATTTTTAAACATTGCCTTGGTCTGTCGCCAAGCTAGGCACTGTTTTCACAATAATCCTGCTATAGTCTATTGAGAGCTGAGAATATAAGTGTGCACCAACATGCCCTGTTATATTTTGCATGATTTAAAATAGTTTCTTAAATTGTTTTTGCTTTCTTATTTTTTAATAACTAATTATACCATCCATCATCTGCCCTTTTACTCTCTAGCTACTTATGTCTTTAAATTTAAAGTCTCTTTTGATTCACACAGGATATGCTTTGATATTTTTCTTCTATCATATTAAGTGTGGTTTAATCATTATTTATCTACTTTAAGTTAATATCATAACTGACAGTAAAGAGTTTATTGCTATTATTTTGCCCTTTGTTTTCATGATTTGTACTTCTCATTGCTATCTACTTTTTGTATAATGAATGGTTTTTAGCATTTCACTTTAGTTCCTTCGTATTTTAATAGATTTCACATTTTAAAAGAAGTTTTGGGTTCATAACAAAATTAAGTAGAAAACTCTTTAGTGAGATTCAGTATCCAAAACACCAAAATCAACCAACAAAACATACCAAAACCCAGAAATCTCCCCACTATGATTATTCTACTACATAGTAAAGATAGCAACAGTGTATTTATTTTAAAAAAGTACCAAATTGTCCTGCAAAATGTCATTATGTACTGCTATAAACAATAAATAAGCATTCTTGTTCCGTGTCCCCACCAGGAATTGGCTCTATCAGTGTCTGCATTTGGCCATTCTATACATACACATCTGTGGTATAAAAGTCATTTTTTAAATCTGTAATTCCCAGGTGGAATTTTGTTTTTGTTTTTGTTTTTGTTTTTTTCCAGGTGGATTTTTTTTGGTGAGGTATTAGTTGAAGATTATTTTGCCCATTAAAAAAATGTGTTATGGGTTTTCTGACATTATGAACTCTTTGAATACTTACGATACCCACCTTTGATCACATTTAGCTTTTGCTAATGTTTTTTCTCAAATCTGTGGTTTGCCTTCTCATTCTCATTTTTGGAGAAGTTTTTTAAAAGTCTAGTTTACAGTTTGTTTCTTTTCTAGATTGTACTTTGCATCTGTATCTAATGTTCATCCTAAAATCCAGTGCCATCTATGACTTCTTAAGTAGATAGTGAAGAGATGTCTCATTTTCAGAGGTGACCTGTACTGCCCATCCTACCAATATTTATAAAGCCAATACTCTATCGTCCCTGTCCTGGATATCCAGGACAAGGCCAGGGGCAGTGTCACTTCTAAGGGTAAGCCTGCAGAGAGGCCCACACACCAAAGCTCACAAAGATACAGATGTGCATCTTCTGGTGCACTGGACCGGGTGGGGTATGAAATGATGGTCCACATCCATTAACCAATGGGAACTTGATCTGTACAACATGAACCCACACTGAACTGCCATCCCCTATCAATGAAGGATCTGTCATGCCAACCTATATTATGTCTGTCTTATTGGGAGAAAAGACAAATTGTGAAAAATAAACTCAAGCATTACATTTAAAAAATATTTAAAAGGTTGTAAGTTCTATTCCTATATTCACTTCTTGCATACGGTGGTCTAGTACCTTCAGTTCTCAAAACATATCTCTACTGCATTATGTTTCTTTTGTTTTTTTAGTGGCTTATGTTTCTATGGAATCATTTCTGCACTATACATTGTATCTCATTGTTCAGTCTTTTTACCTTTTCACTGACAGCACCTTCTCTATACTGTTGTTTACTTTGTAATAAGTCTTGATGTCAAGTTCCTCTTCTAAAGTTGTCATTCTTATTCTAAATGTTACCTATTCTGTGCTTCTTTGCCTCTTCACATCAACTATAAGTTTTCAATAATACTACTAAGATTACTTCCCAGAATTTTTACTGGAATTATAGTTAATTTGTAGATCTAGGTGGGAAGAATTGAGGGTATTCCAGGCTTCTGGGCTAATATCCACTTATCAGTGAGTGCATACCATATGTGTTCTTTTGTGATTGGGTTATAACACTCAGGATGATATTTTCCAGTTCCATCCATTTGCCTAAGAATTTCATGAATTCATTGTTTTTAATAGCTGAGTAGTATTCCATTGTATAAATATACCACATTTTCTGTATCCATTCCTCTGTTGAGGGACATCTGAGTTCTTTCCAGCTTTTGGCTATTATAAATAAGGCTGCTATGAACATAGTGGAGCAGGTGTCCTTATTACATGTTGGAAAACCTTCTGGGTATATGCCCAGGAGTGGTATAGCTGGGTACTCAGGTAGTCCTATGTCAAAATTTCTGAGGAATCACCAAACTGATTTCCAGAGTGGTTGTACCAGCTTACAATCCCACCAGCAGTGGAGGAGTGTTTCTCTCTCTCCTCATTCTTATCAGCACCTGCTGTCATCTAAGTTTTTGATCTTAATCATTCTGACCGGTGAGAGGTAGAACCTTAGGGTTGTTTTGTTTTGCATTTCCTTGATGACTAAGGATGTTGAACATTTTTTTAGGTGCTCCTCAGCCATTTGATATTCCTCATTTCAGAATTTTTTGTTTAGCTCTGTATCCCAGTTTTATTAGGGTTATTTGGATCTCTGGAGTCTAACTTCTTGAGTCCTTTGTATATATTCGATCTTAGCCCTCTGTTGGAGTAATATATATTTTGACATAGTTATAACTATTGCATTTAGAGATACCTAATTTTTTTTACTACCTTTTCATTTATTTATTGGGGAAGGTGCACATGGGCCAAGATGTGCATGTAAAGGTCAGAGGAAAACTTGTGAGAGTCAGTTCTTTTTATACCATATGGATCCTGAGGATCAAGCACAGGTCATCTGGTTCGGTGATTAGCACCTTTATTTTCTAAACCTTTTTGCCAGCCCATCATTTTGAGCATATTAATGACATTTTAAATTTTTCAGTTCCTGCTTGACTATTGCTTACAAAAGTAACCATTTGTGTGTGTGTGTGTGTGTGTGTGTGTGTGTGTGTGTAAAGCCATTTGTTCCTTGCTGGAATTGTCCCCTTGTTTTCAGGGATGGTTTTATTCAACACTAACTAGGATTTGTTGTTGTTGTTGTTGTTGTTGATTCCTTAAGATGTTCTACATGAACAAATGTATTATCTGTGAACAAAGGAACTTTGGTTTCAGCGTCCTACCACTGGTGACAGTTTTGAAAATAAAGCGCAAGAGGCAATGCTCTCTTTACTACCATCTAAAGAGCAAGCTCTCCATTAGGTTGGCAAGTCTCCTTGTATTCTAACTTGCTGAGGTTTGTGCTATCGTTTTTTTTTTTGTACTCCATGGATATAATGTCAAATGCTTTTTCTGCATCTATTATTGTGATCACAAGATTTTCTTCCTTTAACTTGTATATATGATATATCATATTAATTAATTTTTAAATATCAAATTATTTTTACATCAGTAAATATGAAACACAGTGATCATGCAATGTAATTTCTTTCTACCAGCATAAGATTTAATTTGATTATTTTCAGGGATCCTTACACTTAAAGTAATGACAGTATATTGAAAACTATATTGCTATATAGTATTCTTTTCTTATTACATTAGCATTAGGATAATGCTGAGATTACCCTAGATTAAATCAGAAAGTATCACCCTATTTTTATCTTTAGGGAATATTATAATTTATTTCATAATTTGATTCTTAAATGTTCATAAGAAGTTAGCGGTGAACCCCATTTGGGCCAGGCATTTTCTTGTCTGGAAGTCATTAATTATTAATTCAATATCTTTGATAAATATACATCTATTGAGAGATCCTGTTCCTTCTTTGGTGAGTTTCAGCACATTGTGTCTTTTGATGAGGTGCCTATTTCAAGCAGGTAGCAAGATGGTAAGAATGTGTTCATTCATATGGTACACTTACTAATACTTGCATTGACACAGGATCTGCAGAGATCTCAGTCTATTTTGATTTGGGGTATTTCTGTCTACTTTCTCTCTTTGTTTTCATTACTCCAGCCAAATATTATTCTATTTTCTTGATCTTTTAAAGGTGTTAAAAGAGAGCTTTTTGTGTGTGTTACATATAGATACATGCACATATCACATGTGCAAACACATGCACAGACAGGGCCATGCACATACACATACATACACATGTGCACTCATGTACTCACATGCACATATACTCATACATGCATACATGCACACACATGTGCAAATGGATGCACAGATATGATTGTGCACACACACACACACATATATACATGCATCCACTCACACACACACACACACACATTCACATTGATACAGACACATATGGAATAAACTTTGAACTTTCTTTGTGAGGCAGTAATGACAGCAGAGTTCCTTGATTTTTATCAGGGAGAGTTTTCATTTCTTTCACGTTTGAAGGACAATTTCACTATTTGTGGAATGAGGTCAGTGGGCTGTTTTCCTTAAAGACTTTATGAATTTCACTTCACTGTCTTGTTTAATCATTCTAGTAGATTCAGTGCTGATTTTGTCCTATCATAGATGTTTCTGCCCCCAGAATTCTTTAGTACATTTTCTGTAGTATGCTGAGCATCAGTTTTTGCACTTTGCCCTGTTTAGTGTCCTCTGGCTTTCCTGAATCTCTTTACTGAATCTGCTTTTATGTTTAGCATTAATTTGGAAACATATCTCTTATTATTTCTTCATGTATCTTTGCAATATCTTCTCTTGGCATTGCTATCATAAATAGTTTGTATCTTCTGTTTTTCATGGTCTGTGGATATTCTGGGATTTTTTTTTTTTTTTTTTTTTTT
>BDUI01000022.1:1361158-1377341 GCA_002335545.1 Apodemus speciosus
CCTTGTTCTCAGAGTGATTCAGATATGTGAGCCTGACCCCAGCACTTATTTTGTTTCGTCAAAATGTGTACCTTTCTTTGAGTATGTATGCATTGTAATTTTCTTCTTGCTAACCAGCCATGAGTGACAGGAGCTGAGGCATATATAGTGTGACTGGCACTATATATATATATAACGAGGAGATGACAAGCTGAAGAATGAGGATTCGCCTTCTGTAGGTCTCACTCTCAAGTTGAGCCTGTGCCTCTGAACTATGACCTTCATGGAAGCCTGCCCTGCCCTTAGGTGGGACAGGATGGGTACGGTGGGCTGCTTTTGTACAGATGGTTGTCTTCTTCCATCTTAAGTACAAGGCTAGAAGAACTGGTGCTATCATCCTTGCCTTGGGCTAGGTCAGCTTTGATAAAATTCCAATCGTTTATGAGTTGGTAAATGAGTTTTTCTTGTGGGCAGTTTGGATTTCCTTAGAGAGCAATTTCATCTTCTCGTCTCTTGGGCTGTACCACTCCAGCTTCATCTCTCACATAGAATTTTGTTGGCATTTATATCTGCAGATACACAGCCATCACCTTTGCCCAGGCCTCTTTTCTAAATCACAGATGTGTATTTAATGTCAGACTTGACTTTTCAGCTCATACACGCCATAGACATTTTAAGAATCCAAACTTAGAAATAAAATAGACTTTTACACTACTTTTTAGTGCTTGTCCTCCAGATTACAAGGAACATGATTATTTTTAATAATATAATTTGAACTAATTAATTTGATTGTCTTTCAGATATTCACTTAAAAAAAAAAGTCAAACTTCCAAAGGTTTTATGAGTTTTTCCTGATCTGTGATTTTCTGTGCCCCCGTAGATACTCCCATAGTTTCCATCTTCCTGTGCACATCTGGGTCTGATAGATCTTGGGGTTATGCTCACTTTCTGTCTTCTTCATACTCTGCGCAGTTACAGTTAACTTCAAATGTGACTAGTTATCTTCTTTTGTAAGATAGCATTCTCATGCCTTTATCTCTATAAACCCAATTTCCTTGACTCTAAAGTGACTTGCAGAAATCATTTCTCTGTGAAGTTTGATGTCTAGACTTCCTCAGGCACAGTTTCTAATGGATTCAATGAATTCTCCAACTGCCAGCCCTGCCTCTTTCCCCCTCCTCTTCTTCTCCCCTCCTGGAGATCTCCCTCCCTCTTCTCCTCCCTCTCCCCTCATTCCCCTCCCCCATCCCCATGTATGCACCATGCTCTCTCTCAGTTTTGGGGGGACCTGATTCATTCTTTCTCTTAAAAACTAAATACATTTTAATATATTTTTGTTTATTTCTCATGTGTGAACATGTGTGGCTCACATACACGCCACAGCGATCATGTAGAGTTTAGAGGTAACCCTTGGGAACAGGTTCTCTTCCTCTACTGCGTGGATCCGGAAATCCAACGTAAGTCACCAGGATCAGCAACAGGTACCTTTATCCCTGTTAGTCTCACCTGGCCCTGAAATCCGAATGTTTCAAAGAACTGAATGTAGCCACACTAAAAACCCTGCCCTTTCTCTCTTTGAGGCTTATTGCTAGCTGTTCACCATTCTTTTCTTACTAAAGTCCACTCTCTTTGTCATGTGTGGCTACTATATATATATATGTATGTGTATGTGTGTATATATATATATATATATATGTGTGTGTGTATATATATATAGTAGTAAAAAACAGTTGTTTTGCAGGCAACTGTTAATCTTTTTTTTCTTCAACTGAAATCTATAAGTCTTAAGCTTTCATTGAATAATTTCTATCTCTATTTGGGTTATGTCATTGAATCCCTTAGAATCTTGTCAATGCATTAGAAACTGTGGCTGAGGAAGCCTCCACATTGAACTTGATTGTCAGTTACTTTAGCATGGAGTCCTACACATGGGCAGAACTGTCTGTGAGGACTATGTGGCCTTCCTACCCCTCTGCAGTTTTGTTGAGGCATCCCAGTGACCTCAGGACATCTCATGGACCCTGCTAAGTTCTCACACCATGCCCTCCGGCTTCCCTGCCTTTGCAGGCAGCTGTGGATGGCAAGGACAACCTACTGTGTGTTTGGCAAATGCTTTCAGGAGAAGGGGGGTTTTTTAAAATTATTTTATTATTTATTTTTTATTTTTTTGCCATGGAATGGACAAAAAGTTAGTAAAATAAAGATGACTCTCCAATGTGGCTTTGCAAGGGAGGTACTAAATATACTGAATAATTGCACTCTCCTGGAATTCTGTTTGAAGAGTCTTCAGCCATCTTCTTCCACAGTGTGGTTCTTTCTTTCTTCATTTTTTTTAAGGCTGCTGTTTTTCACAACTACCATGGAACTTTGGATGGAGACAATGGAAGGTGGGGACTTGATTACTCTGCTTGTGAGATTCAGTCACATTCATGAATTCTTCTTCGATTTCTCCAACTTCTTGGTTAATTTTTAAGCCCTGCTTCGAAACTGCTAAGAAGCAGTTTGCTGTTTTTACGTACAAAGTAACTTCTAGAGACCCCGCTTTATCATTTTTGATAATTTCCATCACTTTGTATTGAAGTATTTAAACACAGGCACTCATTTCTTGTGGTGAGAACTGGGGAGATGATCCCACAAAGTCTCATTTGCAAGTAAATAAAATCCACCGGCAAAAGATACAGACCTTTGCAGCAAGAGCATGGCTCTAAACTTCAGTCTCGAACAAGCATCAAGGCAGGAAAGGTTTGTGGGGATTTGAAAGAGATGTTTTAGGGATCAGGTACAAATCTCCTTTGCTAAAAGGTGGTCGGGAGAGCGAATTTTCAATACACATCCGTTCATACCCTATAATATAATGTTTCCATGTGTCTCTATTTTGTCACCTCCCAAATGCTCAAATACATTAAAAGATAAAAAGCGTGTATTCCATTTCTCTGTGGGAATAAAACAACTGTCCAAGAAGAACCGTTTGTTGTTTTCAAAGACAGCTCTCTCGGCCGAGCTAGAAAACTTAGCCAGTTGCTGCCACACACAACAAAAATATATCCTGATGCCTGGTAGCTGACCGCATTATCTGCATAGATTACACAAATCACATCGTATTTGGTTTATAGGGAGGATCCAAATTCCTAGATTACTTTCCTGAAAGATTTATTCCTCCTTTGTAGTATGAGGAAGAGTGAATAGCAAACATCCCCTGGTTAGTCCTGAGAAATACCCTGGAAGAAAATGTTTCCCTACATCTTTATGATGAACAGTGATGTTTTTCCCAAACAGCAATTGTACACTGTATCTTCGATGCTCTGGTTTCCCTTGAAATCTTATAAATCTTTTTACCTTTTACATCGTGTCTCTAAACCATATGCTCATGGAGGGCTGCAGATCTATCCATAAAACTGCTGCTAAAATTACAAGACTAGATTGAAGAAATTTTTCTCCTTGAATTTTTATATCCTAGTCTATGAATTGTATTACTGTGTAGGAATCCTATTTCAGGAGACAGGAAGTCTGTAGAAAATGTAAACGCAAATCTCAGGGGTGGTTTATCCCCTGTTACTCCACAGCCCAAGCTCTCCTATCACACTGCATAAAGCTGATACGACGATGCATCAGGCACCATTTTGAATACATGTGTCTATATATAAGTTATATCAATCCACATGTGCCCTTTGTGTTAGTGAGAGGCAGAGTAACCTGCCCAAAGTCATGTAGTTAGTAAGTGGTTTTTATTTAAATCTGTACTAGCTCTTTCCAATAGAAATAAGTTATATAATAATTTAAACATTTCTAATAGGTACATTAAAGTATTATGTATTTAAAAAATCACCTCCAAATTTCTCAACTTCAGACCAAAATCATCTTACATGCTTTCTTGAGCATATGAAAGGTTTTAAAAAACATTAGTTAACTATTGACTAAAACTAGCCTAATAAAAATGCTTCTAAATAAAATTTGTTTTGGTAAAAATGATAAAAATTATCAAATAAATATGTGGTTTTTGCCTGGGGTTTGAAGTGCCTAATTCATTAACATTTGTTGAAGTGTATTTTCCCATTGTTTTATTTGGAGACATATATTTAATTCATGGGTTAGCTATAATCTTGCATTCAGTGGGTCTGTGTTTTGGGGGCATTCACTAGAGAAGACTGCTCAGACATGGGTTTACATCAATAGAAAGTCTTTATTAGCCAGATGGAAACAACAGATTGTGCTAGAGATCCCAGTGTAGCCTGAGCCTTTCTCAGGGTGAGCTTTTAAAGACAAAAATGCATGTTCTTGGTTGACATCCTTCAGGTAACAAGAACAGTTAGGCCAGGAACAGGACTAAAGAAGCCAAAAGTCAAAGTTAGTGTGTTCTGAAACATTCCCAGAATTATATGGACTTTGATGGAGTAGGCTTTATTCTAGTTTTGGCAGGTGGTGTTGCATACTTACCGAGTTTTACAGACCGAATGGGAATTCCATCACAAAGTCAGTTGTGCAAAAGTCTGGGGGTCTACTAAGGTTTGGGATCCTGTAACAGGGTGCTGGCTAGGTGTTTTTGCTTTTGTTTTGTCAATTTGACACACAATCAAGTCCTCTGAGAGGAGGTGAGAAAAATACCTCTGTAGGATCGGCTGGAAAGCAAACATGTGGGTGCTTTCTTGATTAATGATTGATGCGGGAGGGCCCGGCTAACTGGGAGGGCAGGGCCATCGGTGGGCAGGTGGGTCTGTGCAATATAAAAAGCCGGCTTGGGAAGCCATGCAAAGCAAACCAGCGTTTCTCCAGGACCTCTGCTTCAGTCCTGCCTCCAGGTTCCTGCCTTGAGTCCCTGCTGATTTCCCTGACTGATGGACTGTGACCTGAGAGTTGTAAGCTGGAACAAACCCTTTTCTTCCTAAGTTGCTCTTGGTCACGGTGCTTGTCACAGTAGCAGGCAGCCTAGGCTAACCAGAGAGCTCTTATGTTACATCCTCCCCTTGAAGTGCATATCTCTTCCACAGCTTATAATCATGGCCACTTCATTTGTCTAAAGTATGAGTTCTTAAAACTCTGATCAAACATTATGCACAATATTTAAAATTCTCCCTTAAGTATATCTTGATCTTCTATTTTTGAAGAAAACTGGTAAAAGAAGCAAGATGTATGGAAGTCTTTGTTCTTCCTGCCTGGCTGCGAGGACGAAAGGGAGTTCAGAGCGGCTCTGTGTAGAACTCTGTCTCACAGAACATGCTTCCAAAGAAGCAGGAACAGTTTTCCACATTTTCTGGGTTAGTTTCTCATAAGCCATGTCATTCCCGCTGTGCTCCCATAAGCAAATTAAACTCAGCTGTGACTGTCAAAATATTTTTCCTGGCAAAAAAGGGGATCCGGGTACAAACTATGGGAGAAAATACAAATTAACATGCAAAAGAAAGACAGCCTTTTGTAGTAATTTATTGCTCTAATTTTGGGGCCAACTGTCTTGTACATTTAAAACATAGATTCTTTTCCTAAGTTTCTAGCAATCACACATATCACCTGAAAGACAAATAGATTTTGAAATTCTAGGTTAAAACAGTATTTTACTTTCCACCTATGTGCTCATTGTTTTTTTTTTTTTTTTTTTTTTTTTTTTTTTTTTTTTTTTTTTTTTTTTTTTTTTTAGCATTAGACCTGTGTTTTATCCAAAAACAAATGTTTGAAAATGGACATCTCTACAGCTGCTGATGTTCTGTATCTCATGCCTCCTTCTAAGGTCTATTTTATTACTCCATGTTCATCTTTTTCTGTACGTGTAATTCTCCCAATGATGTTGTCTTTAGAGCAACGTCATGGAAAGGCCATCATGAGAGCATCTAGGTTGTTCTTGAAGATTGTGAAGCTGGTGTTCCCGTCTTTCACTCATAACAGAATAGTAGGATAGTATGTTATTTATACTCAGTGTTATTTCAAGGATTTAGAGGCTGTTTATGATATCCTTCATAATAATATCTAGCAGTAAAATTAGTACAAATTCTGCCTTCTATGTTGCTTCTTTTAATAGTCATTGGAACACAAGGTGGTTTTCATATCCTCCTTGACTCCACAAACCAATATGCACAGTGCCGGCCAGGATCAGCAGTCCTGCCAGAGAAGTGTTGCAGTCAAAGAACCTACACTCTCCAGTCATTATCAAAGTTCATAGCTCCTATTCAATTACTCTTGGTGTCATATATCCTACGGGTTTTGATAAATATATAAGAACACATTTACCTTTATGGTGTCATATGAAATAGTTTCACTGCCTCAAGAGTCCTCTGCCACACGTTTCAGCCTCTCTGCTCCCATACCTTTGCTGATTCTGTAGTCTTGTCTTTTCCAAACATCACGTGACTGGAATTACTTGGTAATACAGCCTTTTCAGATTTTCTTCTGTCATTCATTCAATAAGGTTTCCCATAGTTTTTCATGAATTAATGAGTCATTAATTTCTTATAGGACCTGATATTTCCTTGTCTGTATGTGAACTGTCCTTTTTCCCAATGGGAAAAAACCTCCTGATTTCTCCAAATTTTAACAATTATAAGGAAGTATAGCTGTAGACATTGGTGAATATGTTTTTATGCTCTGAAGTTTAAAGCATATAAATTTCACCTAATTTTACATGCAGTATGTATGTATTATAGAAAATGTGAAAAAATGAAGGAAAAATAATAAACAGACCCTGTAATTCTGGTGCTACAGCTATTTTATATCATCTGTATGTGATATATTTTTTCATGCTATTTTTTAGGTACAGTGAACATCTACCCACAAGTAGTCAAATGAATTCACACAACAGGTTCAAGTTCATTTCTGTGTACTTGTCTGTGTCAGTAAATATGTCTGCATCTTCAACACACCATTTTGATTTTTATTTTTCAATGCATACCCCATACTTATTAAATCTATCTTGACAATCATCATTGATGGAATTTCATTATAATTAATCTTTTAAATAGATACTTTATTTTTACTTCGGATTATTAATAACTTCATTGTCTAGGAATCGTTGGATCAAAAATAATTATTTTAAAGATTTTTGTTTGTTTTAAGGCAGGGTCTTACTGTGTAGTTCAGGCTAGTTTTGAATTTATGGTCTTCTGGCCTCAACCTTCTTAATACTGAATCTCTCTCTCTCTCTCTCTCTCTCTCTCTCTCTCTCTCTCTCTCTCTCTCTGTGTGTGTGTGTGTGTGTGTGTGTGTGTGTGTGTTTTGTGATGCTGAGGATCAAATCTAGTCCTTGAATCCAAGTTACTATCCTACCATTAGCCATATCCCCAGACCTTAATACATTTTTTTTCTTTTTTTTGCTATATATTTCTAAATCACCTATTTTGTAGTGTCTCTGACAATTTGCATTACTACTAGGGATATGTGAGGGACCAACCCAGCTGCCTTTTTTGAAGACTGAAACTTTGATTTGAAGTGGAAACTTTGTCTTTTCCTTGTATTTTTTTAATTAATAGCTTCATCAGAACATGACTTAATATTACAAATTGTACCTGTAATATAACAAATTGAATGCAATTCAATGATTGTTGGTATTTGTAGGGTGCCGTCTAGGCTTGTAGGGCACGGGGTGTGGGGAAAGGGGAGTAGGGGAAAAATTGCGTCTCCCCAGAACTTGCTGGCTCTGACAGGGCGAATGCTGGAGACTGTTGCGTGCCCCCACATTGCCGGGTGGGTGTCTGGCTGTGAGAAGCCACGGGACCCCAATTCACAGGGATGGGAGGGAGCAGTCTGGGGACCCTAGGCCTCATGGAGGTCAGGGACTACAGGTTCTAGCTCTCAGGCATCCCAAGACTCCTCTGGATTCGGCTGTGGAAGAGTTGGGTCCGCCCCTGGGCCAAAGGAGAAAGGGGGGAGGAGAAGGTATGCTGGGATGGTTTCCACTCCCAGTCCTTGGTCCAGTCTGGCAGATGGAAACACTAGGAGGCAATCCATTGGTTTTAGTGTTTTATTGTGGAGGAGTAGAGTAAGAGAGAGGAGGTAGAGAAGTAGAAGCTGGCCATGGCCATGTGGAGAGAGGGGGAAGGAAATGAGGAGAGAGGGGGATGGCAAGAGACTAGAGACAGGAGAGTAAAAAGATGAGAGAATAAGAAAGAGAGGAGGGGCCAAGTGTCCCCTTTTACAGTAGAGCAGCCGACCTGGCTATTGCCAGGTTACCGTGGAAAGGGGCAAACCTGGTTGTAGCCAGGTAACTGGGGGTGGAGTCCAGCCAGAATACTAGGGGCTTGGGGTATGGCCCTATATGACTGATGGCCACAGAATTATGGAGTTGAGGGCTTGTGGTGTCAGGAGCCTAGTGTCTGGGAGCATGGCTAATGGGGTCTATCCCATGTAGAATTAATCTACAGGGTCTCCAGAAGTTAAGCCTCGCTCAACCAGAATACAGACTGCCTTTTACTGTCCAACAGGTATTCTTGTCTCATAAAATAAAATTTAAAAATACTTTAAAGTAGAACCCTCTAATTAAACTTACAATTTAACCAGAATCCCAGAGAGTAGTGATGTCTGAGACAGAGAGCAGAGGCTAACTGCTATCAGAGCACTTCAGCAGGTGTGGACCACCAGGTGTTCAGCACTGCAGCAGGTGTGGACCACCAGTTGTTCAGCACTGCAGCAGGTGTGGACCTCCAGGTGTTCAGCACTGCACCTGGTGTGGACCTCCAGGTGTTCAGCACTGCAGCAGGTGTGGACCACCATGTGTTCAGCACTGCTGCAGGTGTGGACCACCAGGTGAATGACTCATCAGTTGTGCCATCAGGGCATCAGTCTTGAATCTTATTTAGTATTGGTTTAGAAATAGTGGTAAGCAAATATGGCTGATCTAACTGGCTATCTGTATGTAGAAAAATGAAAATAGAGCCATATTTGTCATCTTGCACAAAGCTCAAGTCCAAGTGGATCAAGGACCTCAACATAAAACCAGATAAACTGAATCTAATAGAAGAGAAAGTAGGAATGAACCTTGAACTCATTGGTACACGAGAAATTTCCTAAACAGAACTCCAATGACTCATGTTCTAAGATCAAGAATTGATAAACAGGACCTCATGAACTGGAAACCTTCTATAAGGCAAAGGACATAGTCAATAGGACAAATCTGCAACCTACAGATTGGGAAAAATCTTTACTACCCACACATCCAATAGAGGGTTAATATCCAAAATGTATAAAGAACTCAAGAAGCTAACCACCAAAAAAACCAAACAGCCCAATCAAAAAATGGGATATAGAATAAACAGAAAATTCATAACAAAGGAATCTCATATGGCTGAGAACCACCTAAAGAAATGTTCAAAGTCCTTAGTGATCAGGGAAATGCAAATTGAAATGACCCTTAGTTTCCAAGATACAGCAATCAGAATGGCTAAGATCAAAACCCCAGGTAGCATCACATGTTGTTGGCAAGGATGTCGAGAAAGATGAACACTCCTCCATTGCTGATGGGATTACAAACTGGTACAACCACTCTCAAAATCAATCTGGAGGTTCTTCATAAAATTGCAGTCGCAATTAGCCTGGACCTCTGAAATCTCTCAGACCCTGGACCACCAACCACGCAGCATATGCCAGCTGATATGAGGCCACCAACATATCAGAGGACTGCTGGGTCTAGGCTCAGTCAGAGAAGATGCGCCTAACCCTTAAGAGACTGGAGGGCCTAGAGAGTTTAGAGGTCTGGTGGGGTGGGGACTGGGGGATGGGGACATCATGGAGACAGTGGGGCAGGAAGGAGGTATGGAATGGGGTCAGTCAGAAGGTAGACCAGGAGGGAAATAAAATCTGGAGTGTAGAATAAAAAAAAATAATAAAACTAAAAAAAGAAAAAGAAAGGATCAAATATATTTAAATATTTTTCAAAATGTAATGCTGAGGAATATTTTTCTACCTATATTGTACCAAATACACAGTTATAAGCTGTGTTATATATAATGGAAACAGAAGATTGCTTTGGTGGTGGAGAATTAATTTTTTATTATGTTGATTCTTTTTATTTACAAACAGAATGTATGCCCATTAATAATTACAAACAATTCAGAAAAAGTATATGGAGTTGAGTCATCAACTCTCCAATACATAGCAAAAAAAAAAAAAAAGGGAAAGAAAAAAGAAAAGAAAGAAAGGAAAATAACATTTAGGTAAGAGTAAGAAGAGTAAGTCTCTCTTTTAAATAGCGTCCAGATTAAAAACTATAATACTGATTATAACTAAAATATAAAACAAAATGAAACCAATAAAACTCACCTTAATGGGACAGATCTGTTGTCTCACCTATACTAGTATCTGAGGTGGAGATCGTTCAAGTCAAGGTCTTCCTGGGCTTCAGAGAGAACTTAAGTCTTGCCTGACATCTTAGATAAAGACACTTTCACAAAAGAGAAAATAGGAAAACGGAGCTGAGAGTGTGAATTAAATTAGTGGTAAAGCAGTTGGTTTGTGTCTTTGTAGCTCTAGATTCAGTTTCTACAGACATACAAATCACCATCAACAATGAAGTTAACTGAGGAATGAATGATGGACAGAAATCATTCAAATGGTCTTTACTTATTGGGAATCTAGTTCGTACTCACTGGTGTAAGTTAACACTCTGAGATTAGCTTCATCAATAGATTGCCTAGCCCTTCTGAGAATATTTGACAAATTTCAAGTTGTACTGTCAATCAACTACCAAATATTCACTTTGTATATGTGCAGAGCTTGTGATTTAGGACTGGGTTATTCTTGTCTATGCCTTGGTCCTGCCTTTCTAGAGTGGTGGTTTACAGAAGAAAGGGCCTTCTGTACATATTAGAGTAAATTCTAAAGCAATACTCGCTTCAGAATTTTTATTAGAACAAGATAATGCAATCAACGTAAAAGTCCAGATGCATATATCATAGTAATGACAAATGTTACACTATGTTATTCAGCCATTAAAAGTTTTATGTGTAAAATCTTCTTAAAGCATTAGGTTTAATCATGGTTGGAGAGGCAACCTATACAAATAAATTACATAGTAGCACTTCAGTGTTTTGAAAAATCTGTCTATACAGAGAGATTCAAAGTGTATGTCAAAAATTGAGGAGGCTCAGATCTTCATTTCTAGTGAAGACATGAGTGATTTTATTTTGAATTAACTAAAGTTTTTAGCTAATACATCTGCATAGTGAGTACTAAAGACATTTGCTGCCCCTCTACAAGTTAAAAAAAAATAGTTCTGAGTGAACTGTGGCTAAGTTCTTGAACTCACCAGTTTTACCATCCCTTGGGTCGAGAAAGATTTCATAGGAACTAACTGTCCATCTTGACACGCCCCAGCAGGGATGCAGCAGTTGCCTGCTCTTACCATGATCACCTGTTAAAAATACATAGGCACCTTTCATTAAATTCAGCTCAGCCCCAAAGACCTTTCAACTGTCATCCTTATTTTTGGCTTTTTTGAAATAATTGGTCCTTTATTCCTAGTTTTGATGATGTAATTTTGGTATTTTCTACCATCTTTGTTTTTAAGTGATGTCTTTTTCCAAGATAAATTCTCTCCATGGAGCCCTGGCTGTCTGGGAAGGGAACACACTTTGAGACCAGAGATCCATGTGCCTCTGCCTCCGTATTGCTGAGATTGAAAACATGCACCACCACTACCAGGCTGAATTTTACTGGGAATTCAAGAGGACTGATAAACTGTCAAAAAACCTTATTAGTTATGACTCATAGGCAGAAAGCATAGAAAAAGACCAGGTTGTCTACCTTCCTCGTGTAAATTCCTATCCTTTTGATTTTTATTTGTATTTTTCTTTATTATTTCTAAAGTTGAAATTTGCTTCCAGGAAACACTAAAAAAATGTTCCTTCAAACACTAAAAATGTATAAAACAATATAAACTGACTACACATTAATAAAGAACACACACATATACTTGTAATGTATGAAGCTAGTTGCCACAGCACCATAAAAAGCTGCCCATAAACACAAACGTTTAGTGTAAGACCCTGATGGTTGACTATAGAGTGTCACTTTCCCTCAATTATGTTCCAATGTAGAAATAGTAACAATACAAGTAGAAACTTGCATCCATCTGATATCAGTATTTAAAATACATATCCTGCATTGGTCATTCGTATACAGTAAGCTCACTTCCCCCAAAGGGAACAAAACTCACTACACAGGATGAAGGGTGGGAGGCAAGAAAACAGGACAAGCATCTTCCAATGAGCAACGCCCACAGGCTCTGACGACCTTCAGCAATCAACACTCCCAGGGGAAGGAATGGAAAACAGGGAGGGATAGGTTAAAGGTTTAGCTGGAGGCAGGGTGATGATGAGTTAGTGGATTGGGAAGACCTGTATCCACTGGAATACAGGCTATGACCTGGACTAAATTGTTGCTTAAGTGGCCCGAGGAGAATATTCAGAGGACAGCAAATGGGTTTCCAGACAATTCTCATGGGGCATCATGGGTTGCAGAAGCTTGAAAGTATCATGTTCTGGTGGGGGATTTTGAATCCATGTTGTATGGACCCAAAGGGCTACGCTGGGAGGAGTAGGTTCCTTTTCTACGGGGGTGAATTTAGGCGGGGTAATGACATCTGGTTTTATGTTGCAAATCAAATGATTGAAATCATAATCTGCAAAGTCTATTTCAAACCTATGCTTACCTCAGAAAATTATATCTCTCTACATTTGAATTGAATGTAAACTGATTTTTTAATTGTTTTTGTATAACTGTGGGTAACAGATTTTAAAAGGAAAAGGAAAAGCCACTGACTACATGAAAAGAATCAGCAAATACATCAAACAAAGCAGCACGTTCCCCAGAAACACCACGCCATATGCTGACAGTTACAAAAGAATAGCTGCTGTTTTCACCCTTCACACCAGAATAATTTTTTCAATACCTACCTCCCATGTGTAGAGATGGAAACATATGGGGCTTTACATAATCATAAGCACAAACAGGTGGCTACTTAGGTACATTTAATTTGCAGGCAACATCAATACTGAACAACACAACCAGCCCCACATGGCTCCCAAAAATCTCGCCACGAACATTCCATTAGCAAATTAAGATCATTAAAACAGAGGGAGGAGCGCTCCCACCCCGACTCCCCCAATGGCTTCAACTACCTTTCAGAGTCCTGAATAAAATGTATTTTCAAAACTACCGTGGCGTTTTGTGGCGTCTTTTGTTCAGGGAAGCTTGGGTGACTGTGTATAATGTATACCTTGTGAATAGCCGCACATGCGCGTTTAAATGTGCATATATCTTTACGCTCTCTACCTCTCCTGTTTACGAACAGAAAATTATGGTAGGTAAGTTTTAAGTCCTTTATGAAAGCATAGGTTCAGATTCCTGAAATTAACTTGGAAATACTTCTCCAAAGGTTGGCCACCTAAACATGTCACCTGAGGCTTACTTCCATTTTCAAACACTGTGGGAAAATCTGTGGAAATTATTATTACTGGGGAAATTTGCTCAGTCTGTGGAGGGGTTGAGTGGCAGCTTCTGTTTTTGTCTATTGGACCCAGCCTGGAATATTTAATGTTCTTCAGTTGGCACTGAACTTGTAGCAATATTACAAGATCCGACCTTGCAATCAACCTTCAATGGTTTTGAACTCCAGAGTGAATAAAATACAACAGAAATAGTAACCACTGTTTATGTATTATCTGTACATGCTACTTGTTTTAGTTTAAATATCATAATAACTTATGATGTAGGTGATATCATCTCCCATACTTTTCAGAAGAGGACAATGAATCCCCAAGGGTTTATGTTCTCACACATCATGAAGCAAGGGCTGGGCTAGACCTGAGCCCCAGTTTTCAGAACTATCAATCCCTACTTGAAACCACCTAGCTAGTATCCTCCATGCGCTTGGATTCTAGTGCCTAAAGTCCATCAATCTATGGCACTTTGAAGACCATCCAACAAAACTTCCTGTGATTTTCTGAGGCACGGTTGTTCTGTGGAAATTCCGTCCAGTCCTGAAGTCTCCAGGTGTCTTCCCATGACATAAAGGACAGACCCGTGTGGGTTGAAAAGACTTCAGGAGTTATGTTCTCACTAAGAGTTTCTGAATCCAAGTTTGTTATTCACTTTTATCTTACCACTAGGGGAGAGAATGTTAACGTAGACAAGTCTTGTGCCACACTTATTACAACAGATTGTTAGTTATGGGTGTCGGCTTATATTATCTGAACTGATATTATGAATTGTATTGGTGGCAAAACATCTCACACCTATTGTACAATGTCCTTCCAAATAGTTTAAATGCCTCTGAGAAAGAGGTGGTGTCCAATTACCTCATGGGACAGTTGAACAAACTAACGAAAATGAATTGGGAGGTTTTCTTATCTATTCTCTACTTCTCGGTAAAAGAACTATTGAAATCTTTATATAGCCATTGAAGACCATCTCACGTCATGTAATGAAGCATGGACACAGGATTTCTACAGGCTGGCTTAATCTTACTGACCTAGTCAGTTGAACTTCCGTGTAGCATTTCCAGGTCACATGCTTGGACTTGCTCTTCCTTCCCCATTGGGTTCTTTTTGAGACTTTCTGCAGCTGGTCTTAGTTAAGAGAATAAGAGTCAATCATGAAGAATTTTCTATGAAAATTGTAAGACTCCATCACAGGCTCCTGGGGTTCCACTTTTGTCCTGCCTTTGACTAGGGAATCTGGGAAAGATTCACCTGTTACTATCACTGTGTGCTCCCACATTTACGTACGGACTTTAAGCTTTTTGTTTTATAGGGTAATTCATGTACACAGTTATAACCTGAGCTTGACCATAGATCCATATGCTAGAAGTTCTATGAAAACACCATGTTTGGAGAGTCTTTGTAAAAAGTTTTCATAGGGATACACAGATCTACTACAAAATGTCTTAGGGATGCAACAAATTGGTAGAAAAGCAATAAGATATGTGTGAAGTGAGAGACCTTAGAGACCAATACTGAATAATATGGATGTTTAGGAATTGGATTGCAAATCAAACCATCTTTACAGATTATGCAAGGGAGCCTCTATTTTACTTATGGTAAGACAAGATCCACAGAAATCTAAAACTGGACAGTTTACCTTCAAGCCAGCTCTTTCACATGTATCATTCCTTTAAAATTTTTTAACATACACTTCCACCACACACACACACACACACACACACACACACACACGCACACGCACACGCACACGCACACACATACACACACACACATATTGGTGGTAAAAGGCCACCATCAGTAGCATCTCTTTCTCAGAAGCATTTAAACTCTTTGGAAGGACATTCTGCAACAGACGAGACACTTAGCCAACATTTTAATTCATAGTATCACCTCAGATGACATAACTTTCATTCATATATGTATATATATGAAGATATATTATAAAAGAATTCTTTTAGAAAAATTTTATCTGCATGTTTGTATATATTGGATCTACTAGTATCTCAGAGGTAAATGTTTCTTCATAGTTACAGTATATTCAGCACATACAGTATACAGTATATACAGTATACATAATACAAAATTCATATTTGTACTTTGGAGTATTAAGGACATTTCAACCACTTTTTCATTATTATACCTTATCATGTACCTGAAGGAAAACTTAGGTGTGAGTAGAAATGTCAACTCTGCCTCCCTGTTTGGCTTTGTTCCCCTGGGTTTATGTTGGTATTATTTTCAGTACATGGTTCTTGTAGGGCATATGTAAATGTATTCATCTATTTAATGAGGATTGCTGTATTTGGAGTTATAATCATATATTTAAATACATCTTAAATATGGCTGGTGACCTACAGCATACAGAATGTACATGAACTTTATTGATCAGTACTGGCACCTTACTTTACACATCACTGCAGTCAAGGCCAAAGACCACCTGGTACCAGGGAAGCCAGACAATGCTTTAAAAATAATTTTCTTCTCCTGATTTGAAAATTATCTTTGACAGTTCTATGTCTTTCTAAATCCAAAAGGGAAGTTATATACCAACATGGAAACAACTCTTGTCAACTTATAAAAGGCTAGGCAGCTTATGGTTCATAATTATAATGAAAAGCTGAAATGCATATCTGTGATTAAGCCATTGTACTTTTTTTATTTGTTTGTTTTTCGAGACAGGGTTTCTCTGTGTAGTCCTGGCTGTCCTGGAACTCACTCTGTAGACCAGGCTGGCCTCGAACTCAGAAATCTGCCTGTCTCTGCCTCCCAAGTGCTGGGATTAAAGG
>BDUI01000022.1:1377356-1389724 GCA_002335545.1 Apodemus speciosus
CCTGGAACTCACTCTGTAGACCAGGCTGGCCTCGAACTCAGAAATCTGCCTGCCTCTGCCTCCCAAGTGCTAGGATTAAAGGCGTGCGCCACCACTGCCCGGTCGCCATTGTACTTTTGAAAGCCAAAATATTACTATGTTTCTATGAGTTGATGATAAGAAAAATATTCAAAAGTTCACAACTTTATTCATGGAAATTCATTTTATTAATGTGAACAATTTTATGTTGCTATTTTGAAAATGAAATTGTATCATGCATGCAAATTGCTGACCATGATGAGCTGCTAATAAGTTAAAAACTCTAATATTGCAGATATGAGAAGATGATGAAGAAAAGGAGCAAAATTTTATTTCAAATTTATTTATTTTAGAGATGGAAGAGATAAGTTCAGTTGGAACTAGGAAAGAAGCTTGATGATTAGACTAAAGCAAAAGGAATCAATAATCTGAATGTTTTTAGGTGGTATATTCAATGTCATGCTCTGATCTATTTTGAGGAAAGACAACTTTTAAATTTATTTTACATTTGTTGCAAATTGATTACAGAGAAGAGAAAATGGTAGAAAACTATGTGATGAGAATAAATTCTTGAGAGAGAACCGAGAGTTCTTCTCTCCCTGGGTTTGGGTAAGGCCAGTGTGTGTAAAGGGAATGCCACCTGGGAGGACTGCACACATGCCTATGACTCAGAATAAGCACACTGTTCTTGTGAACAATATCTTTGTAAGTCACATGTGTAACAGGGAGAGAGATTGGCTTGGTGGCTAGATGTAGAGTATGATGTCACAGCTCTGATTAGCGATTTGGGGGGCCATGATTAGGCTGTAGAATTGTGATCTTTTTCCATGTTTCCCAGTAACGATGTTTGCTTTACTGCTCCCACAAGATAATTGTGAAGATAAATGATACATATGAAAAAATGCTCAGATTTGTATATCTCTTCTTAAAATGGTTCACTTGTGTTTTGAAAATCATTAATTGCTGGTTAAGAACTGACAAGGTGGCTCAGTGTGTACATGCCAATTGTTGCCAAGTCTGATCGCCTGGCTTTGATCCACGGCACACACATCATAGAAAAAAAAATAATCGACTCGGTCAAGTGCCCTCAGCCACCCATGTCATGGCCTTGACCCTCTCATACCTATAGGTACACATAAATGTAATAAAAAATATAAGTTATAACTATCAAATGTAAAATAAAAGATTTGAAAGAATAAATTCACCTATTAACTAGCTTCAACACCTTATTTCATTTTCTTATATTATTTTTCTCAAATTGCATGTTTGTTTCTTAAAAAAACCCTCTTAATTTATGAATAACAGTAACAGCCTAGAAGATGGCTCAGCAGGAAGTTCACTTGTCATCAAACATGATAACCTGAGTCTCTGGGGTCCACATGGTAAAAGTTAGAACCCTATCTGCTGTGGGTTATCTGCTAACTTCCACATGCTTTCCATGGCTCGTGTGCCACACACACATGAACATACAATAAGTAAATATATATGAAGAATAAATCACACACATTATTGGGAAAAGCATGTCCATAAAAGGCCTCTAATTATGAACATATTAATAATTAGAAACAACCTGGTCCCCTTGAACTGCTCCTATTTCAGGTAAATTGCAGTCCTCACACCAGCTCTTGGGTTTCCTAAGTGTATGTTAACCTGTGTGCTATGTCATGTTCTAAGAGCAAACACATACATTCATAGATATATTATTTAAGCTTTATAAATATGCGATCTTCTTAGAGCGTGCTAGTATATAATGTACTCATTAAGCTTTTTTCATATGAGAAAATAAGAATTTTCTTTTTATTTTGGTTAGAGTATATTAAAACGTATTTAACAAATACATTTATGAATATGATACAAAGAACACATGCCTACAAATGGAAAAACTCACTTAAAATGTTGATTTGCTTAAGCATGCAACTATAATAACTATGACTTAAATAACAGAGATTCCAGGATTGAGAAAAAATTCAGAATGTGAAACTGGTAAGATATCAATAATTATGATAAATTCCAAATGTGAAATTGGTAAGATATCAATTATTATGATAGTGAAAATACTGAAATTTAGGTAGAAAAATTAGAGAAGCTGATCTACTACACGACTTCTGCACCCACGGCTCAGGGAACATTACAGAAGACTGGATGGGAAGATGGTAACAGCCAGAGAATCAGGAAAACTGTAAAACTAAAGATGACAGAGCAGCCTCACCAATCATACCTTGTCAATATGTACCTGGAGAAGCATAATATCAATAGACATTGCTAACATGGAAGGCAGACATATCAAGAGGCCTCACCTCTAGACAGAGATCTATAGGCAAGCAAGGGATGTGGGGAGCAAGAGAACAGCCCTCCTCAGGAATGAACCTTTAATTGGTTATCCAATATCAATTGGACAGTGCTGAAATAATACACTATCAACTCTAAAGATATTGAAAAGATTGTATTTATAATTACTCACACACACATACACACACACACCCCTTATATGCTTATACTTGCACAAAAGTCAGTCTAATCAATAATCTAAGCTAAGTTCCATAAAGTTTTGTGAGAAGCACTGATATACTAAGATATATTATGTCATGATTTATTAATGTGTCTTTTCCTCCAAGGATTGTATAAGAAAAGAAAAATGGGAAAGTGTACATGTCAAATCCCCCTTTTGAGAGCCATAGGGCTTCAAGTTTAGCTAAGAACTCTGACATTAATTAGAGCAATGCAATTGTTGTTCATTATGGTAAAGCATCCACAACATGGATATATTTTAAAGCATATGGTTAGACTACATTTCATACATCCATCTTCTAGTTGCAGCTGTACAGCTTTTCAATCAAAATCTGACCAAATCCATTTACTTCTGGAAAATGTATTCCATTCTTTAATTCAGTGTGTCTCCAGGAGAATACATTCACGGAAAAATTAATCAAGTCTTCTCTTTTTAAAAATTAGAAAAATGTTGAGAGTATAAATTCCCTTTCTCAAAAATCACATTGATAATCAGGACAGCACACCTCATCATCAGATTTCCTATTTCTGAGGACAGGATATTTAGTTTTTCAAGAAGCTTCCTCTTGTTTCCATGTCTGTTCCTGTTCACATGACTTAATAATTTACAAGTATATTCTCACATTCTTCCTGGAGGAGTTTAAGATTCAAATAAGTATCTCAGGCTGAGGATATGGTGCAGTCAGTAAATGGTTGCATAGCAACCATGAGGCCCTAAGTTCTGTTCCAAGAATCTAGGTAAGACAGTTGGGCATGGTGGTTTGCACCTTTAATCCCAGGTCCTGGGAAGTGGAGATAGAGAAATCCTTGGTACTCACTGAAGAACCAGTCTCACCCAATTGGTGAGCTCTAGGCCAAAAAAGAGACATTATTATAAAGGGCAAGGTTCCTAAAGATGATACAGAGATAGTCCTCTGGCCTCTGCACACATGTACATGCACACTTATGTCTGCACACTTATGTCTACACACATGTGCATAGAATAAGTACTTAATATTTAAAAGTTATACTATGCTTATGATATGGATTTATAATTTTGATTTTCTTATGTGAACTTTCGTTGTAATAATGCACACAATTCTGTTCTTAGGTCTCTTTAAGGTCATGGCTGATAAAACTCCATACCTGTCAATGGAAGAAATCACAAGAACTGTTAATATTGGACCCAGTAGACTAGGTCATCCTTGCTTTTATCACCTGAAGGATATAAAACTAGAGAATCTCATTATTAATCAGGGTGAGCCAATCCGGTTCAACTCAGTTGAAGAGGTTAATGGAGAAACGCTGGTGAATTGTGGTGTGGTAAGGAATCATCAGAGCCACTCATTTACTTTGCCATTGTCACAAGAAGGAGAATTTTATGAGTGCGAGGATGAACATATCTATACCCTAAAAGAAATTGTTGAATGGAAGATTCCCAAGAACAGAACACGGACAGTAAAACTTACAGATTTCTCACGTAAGTGGGACTCAACCAATCCATTCCCAGAAGATTTTTATGGTACATTGATTCTCAAGCCTGTTTATGAAATCCAAGGTGTGCTGAAATGTAAGTATCCATCAAAGATGTGAATATCCTCTGTGAATGTGCATTGTGGGACTTGGGCTGAAGAATAGAACTCTGTCCCTATCAGTTATTAGGTCTCTTAGACCTAGATTCTCCATCTATACATCTAACCACAGATAGCACTGCCTTGAAGAGAAAATTACGAAGTGAGTATGGAGATCTATTATAAACTGTTTAATGCTCTATCTAAGCATAAGTTGCTAAACTATCAGATACAGGTAGACTAAAGTACTTGTTTTTATTATTGGTTATTAAGAGATGATTTTTAAAACAAGAATCAGAAAGCCGTTGTCTTTACAGATTTCCTTATTCTTACTTCATGACAACTTTTGTTTCCAAATCTTTCCCACTTATGACTAGTCACAATTTCTTTGAACATAGATTAACAAAGATGATATATTAAATTAATTTTCACATCAAAATGCAATCTTCATTGTTATTTTCTTATATTTTGAAATATCTACAGAGACCATTATTATTTCAGATATTTCAAATTTAGGGAATATTAATGAGAAATCAGTAGAGTAAAGAATTCTGAACCTGTTTCCAGCCAAGCATGATAGCCATGCCCAATAACCCTATCTTCTCTGGAGGTTGAGGCAGGAGGATGGCAAGTGCAGACCTGCCCAGGTGACACAGACAGTTCAAGGCCAGTATGGTCAACTTAGCAAGACTCAAAACAAAAAATAAAAAGGAGCAGAGAATACAGTTGAGGAGTAGGGCAGTTGCTTAACACGGGTGAGGAGCAAGGTTCAGTAACTTCCTAAATGAAAGCTATGGATATCTTTGCCCTCTTGGAGTTGTTTTGTAAGTAAATTAAGACAGTACTAAATAGCTTATGATCATCAAGCAGAACCAACATTCATTGTCAAAAGCTACCTTCTTAAATATCTCAAAATTGATTTTTCTCTGCTCTCATTGCCCTTACATACTTACAAAAAAAAGCACATGGTTCTTTTGGTAGGTTTTAGAATTTTGCATTGAATTCTATAATACTAAAAAGTTTAATTAAAATTTGGCTGGGTGGTGGTGGTGGCGGCGCCGGCGCCGGCGCCGGCGCCGGCGCCGTACGCCTTTAATCCCAGCACTTGGGAGGCAGAGACAGGGGGATTTCTGAGTTCGAGGCCAGCCTGGTCTACAGAGTAAGTTCCAGGACAGCCAGAGCTACACAGAGAAACCCTGTCTCAAAAAAAAAATTTGATCAATTCATTCTGAACTAAAGGTATAGCAAGAGTTTGCATGGTTTGATTTTATAAAATGTTGACGCTGCAGCAAATTTTAGAATTTACAGTAATGTTCAGTTAGCTGCCTCAAAGCAGGCAACAGAAATGGATGATTGAGTTTTTCTTACTGTTCATGAATAATAGACAGTGTTTTATTATTTTCAAGTTATCTGATTTTTCTAAAATAATCATCTTCTACCCGTTATGTGCTTACACATGAGAACAAACCCAGAGCCTAAACATGTGTAGAGAGACACTAGAACTTTTAATGAGTTGGATTAGGAATCAAGTGTTGATAGATGAAGTAATTAGATGTAGTCAAGCCATGCAAAATTAGACAAAATTAAAGACCGACTTCAAAGGCCACTTGTGGCAAAGTGAGTAACCAAGTGAGTAGAGATTCATTACAGCTCTATAAACAAGAGCAGTTTCAGAGATAACATGAAAATACACATGTATGTGTTTGTTGGGGTAGGAAGGTGACCATTCACAGAAAGTCATAAAGACTACCCAAAGAGATAAACTTGAAATTTGTCTTAATCAAAAAAGACTGTTGAGCTGGAAGATGTAGAACATGTGAGTATGGTAATTCTAGTGGAAAAAAATAGCTGGATGTTAGAGTTCTGTTCATAGCAATGGGAAAAACAGAAAATAATAGATGTACTTAGTATGTGCAAGATGTACCATCAGCAGGATCTAGAAGTCTATTGGAAGTCAACTTGGTCAACTGGTCAACCTTACTCTCAGCCTTTGATTTTATCTACTGGTTGGATGAATATGAGTTCGTTAGCTATAAACAGCAGAAGAGCAGGGTTTATTAGACTTGTTCAGGTAGATCTAAATAGTTTTCTGCCATTTAACTAAGAACCAACCTTTGCTTAAACATCCTTCATGAAATGTTTAAGCATAGTTTCTACTATGTATTAAAATGAAATGTTCACATTCATTATTCTGGGTAATTTTTCTTTAGGAAATGTTAAATATTACTTCTTATCTGTATTGGTCTGACATGAGCCTGCCTGTTTACAGACTGATTCATGAAAACAAAGTAGGAGAACCCACCATAGGCGATTTATTTTTAAATCTTTTGGGTTACAGATATTTTCCTCTAAGTATGAGAAGGAAATAATGCTTTAGCTTTGTTGTGGTCATCTGCATTATTTTTTTTAGATTGAGGTTAGATGCTCCTTGAGTTTAAGAGACATTGCACAGTTGCTTTTACTGTGCCTGGATATCAGGCAGAGTCTAAACCCTGTAGGCATGAGTGCTTTCCCTGCCCCACAAAGTGACAGGAAAAAGAACTGGTCTGGGAAAGATAGAATATTTTACAGTAACCTTAGTGGAAGATGGAAAGATATCTAAATAGATATGAATTATTGATTTCCTGAAAAGAAAAACATTACAAGTAATGAAAAGGGAATATGAACATTTTACTCCGGTGGCTGATTTTTAATATGTTATTAATGTGACAATTTGTATCCCAGAAAAAGGAAAATCAGTAGAAATAAATTATAGCACTTTGACTGTGAGTCATGACCCTTTTGGGTGTCAAACAACCCTTTTACAGGGGTCACCTAAAACCATCAGAAAATACAAATGTTTATATTACAAGTCATAACAGCAGCAAAATCCATTTATGAAGTAGTAATGAAAATAATTTTATAGTTTGAGGTCACCACAGCATGTGGCACTATATTCAAGGGTCAGAGCATTAGGAAGGTTGAGAGCCACCATGTTAAAAGGAAACACATGTTCCTGGTTTCTGGTCAAAATTCCTTCATAGGCTTAATATCGTCCTGGCTACCAGGCACACTAAGACATTGGTCAAAGAGTTACCATGGTTTCAGGCGTGGTAACTATCTAAAACCCGTAACTACTGGTCTCATACAAGTAGTTTCAAAATGTGATTTTGTTTATTAAAAAGTAAAATTCATGTGATGAGGCACATGGAGGTTTCAGTATTGATGAATGAAAACTCGAATCCTCTAAGTTTGCTTTATGAAAATAGAGGTCTTGAATATCAATTTTGTAAATCTTGTGTCTCGATGCATGGATTAATAATGAGATCCTTCTTAACTAAAAAAATTCCAGCATCAAATAGATCCTTTTGTCTTTTGGAGGGAAGCCTAATGCTACCCAAAGCCTGGTGGCCCAGTCTTCATGAAGTTATATAAAAATATGAACTCATGTCACAAGCTCAAATCACTAAGCAAACAGAAGACAGCAAAAATTGTTTTGTATATCGTATATTAGATAATAAATGAATAGGAGAAAAATACTTTCATTTGTAGTTTCCTAATGCCTTGGGCTTGACCATGCTGTTTCCCTGGAGCATTCCCCTTGTTTCTATCAATGAATTAAAAAAAAAAAAGATATTTCCAACTTGTATAAAAACCAAAAAAAAAAAAAAAAAAAAAAAGCTAAATAACACCCAAGAAAGATATGACAAGGTTACATGCAAACCTTATAGCTTTGACTGTTCTCCACTTTCCCCTACATTCTCCTACTCTAAGGTAAATCTTGTTAGTATTTTCTCCACTGCTTTCTGGTATTTGCCTTCCTGCTTCCAAATGATAGGACCATTAGTGGATTTTCAAGTCATGGACCATTTTGGGTAGTAACAATTGCCACTATATTTGAGAAAAGAAAAACAAAGGGGGAAAAGAAAAGAACCCAGCCATGCAATTTTTCATAGTGAAGCTATCAGTTGATCTCTCTGTGGTATAATCCCCCCTCCCTGAGCCTATTCCTTCTGGAGTTCCCATCCTCATAGTCCAACTTTAACCTGTTGCTATATAAAGCTATTATATAGGGGTATCCATTACAACACACCCTGGTGGTGCCTTCTTCTGACTTGCTTCTGTGTGAAGTAGCTATTTTTTATAATCAATAAGTAATCTCTTCTTTCTTTATTTTCCTCTAGTTCTGACAAGACCCAAACTCCTCGTACTTTTTAAGGCATGAATCTGCAGGTTTGAAAACTCTTTGTTCCCTACACCCACACACAGAATGGACAGTTCAACCACTATGAAATTCTCGGTGGACAATGTGATGTCTTAGCATTTCTGCTTCTCTTTGAGTTTCTATGGCATCCTATGGTCTTGGTCGTGTTTGTGGCAGGTCTGAACTTTCATAGTGATGGTAATTTTTCATCTGGCAACTTAGGTGTTCCTTTTCTGAAAAGACTTTTTCTGCTAACATCTTCTCAGTAATACTTTGTGGTCTGCCTGTCCTTAACTTTCAACTGCATATCAAAGCCTCAAGCCCTAAGACTTTTTCCTTTTTGCCTCCTTGACTTAGTTTCCCTTCATGGGAAGTTGCTTCCCACAGTCATGATGAATTTTAATTTTCAGCTTTCATGTTTTTACCTTCTAAAAATTATATCATATATAGTTTTAAATGTTACTCATCCCAATTTAGCTTTAATGATGCAGTATTTTAATCCAAAAATTTTTCTATGTTTTTCTGTAGTTTTCATGCATTTATATCCTTCATTTGGYTTTCTGTTTTGTTTTGTTTTCATTCATGTTTTGATCTGTCATTTTATTCAAGTGGTCTCCTTAAGTTCCTACTGACTATTTGCCATGTATCCTTATTTACACTTGAGATGATTTAAGCAAAGCTTCAGTTCTACAGACTCTCTACGTTGATAAGTTCTAGGCTTCTCCTTGTAGTGGCATGACCACTCCACTTCTCTTATCCTTCCTCTGCAATTTACGCAGTCTCACCAAGATTTTATCCTGCCGATTTTTGTAGTTATGACGTTATTGAATCCAAATGACAAGTAGCTGAAGGACTCACCATGATCCCTATGGTTTTAGATAATGTGATGGTTTGTAGATGCTTGGCCCAGGGAATGGCATTGTTGGAGTAGGTGTGGCCTTACTAGAGTAGGTACAGCCTTGCTAGTGTAGGTGTGTCACTGTGTGCATAGTCTTCAAGACCCTCCTGCTAGCCGTTTGGAAGCCAGTCGTCTCTGCAGATGAAGATAGAGATAGAACTCTCAGCTCCTGCACCATGCCTGCCTGGATGTTGGCATTGTCTTAGCTCGATGATATACTGATCCTCTGAACCTGTAAGTCAGTCCCAGTTAAATGTCCTTATAAGAGTTGCCTTGGTCGTGGTGGCTGTTCACAGCTTTATAACCCTAAGACAGATAATATTATTGTTTTCAGACTTGCACTTCCTTCCAGTGGCCCAGGGTTCTGAGGTCCCTTTTTCTATGTAGAGAGGTTGTAGCAGAGTTTCCCATCATCCCTAAAGACCTGAGTTTAATTTTCAGACACTCAAATAAATTCCTTTTTAACCCCCCCCCTTTGCTTTCACATTTAAATGATTTGGATATTTCCAATTCCCAAGCATCTTGGGAATTCTGTGGACAGGAAAGACTTCCTTTCATTCATGTCTCTGTGTCCACGTAAACACTCATTCCTTGTCCTAGGCAGCTCAACCATTTCACTGTCTTACAGCTGATATCTACTTTGCGGATGTCAGATTTGCTGACTGTAACTCTTTCGTTTTGTTCTGTATTGGTTTTCTTTCTTTCTGTGTTACTATTTTATCATTGTAGTAACTTTGAAGTTATGAGGATTACAAAAATTTATTTTATACATAATCATCTCTGCTCACTTATTTTAGTCCTTGCCCAGAATTGCTAGACCTACTGTAAATTCTGAAAGTACTAATGATATTATTGCAAATATTACTAAATACTTGTGCATACTTGAAATAAAGTTGAAAAGATTTACAAAATAATTAGCAAGAAAATTCAGGCAGAAGTGGTAGAACTAGAAAGCAAATTTTAATTTAAGATTCTGGAACAATGTAGAACTGCCAATGAGTAAGTAATCATTGCCATTTCTATTAAATACCAATATAGAATAAATATAATTGGCTAGAAATCATGGCTATAATGTATAGGAACTTTGTTGGGTAGGAACTCCATATCCTGTCCTTAAACTCAACAAGAACATTTAGGGAAAATTTCAGTGTATTCTACAAGTAAAAATTATGTATCCAAGGAAACAGGTATTACACAATAGCAACCAAGATTATATATATATATGTTTTTTTCTCTAGAAAGATGCTTTTTAGTGGGGACCACAAAACTTAGACTGAAATAAAAGTGTTTCTTTTGTGGTCCATACAGGAAGGTACTACCCTCTGAATAACATTTGTTGTACACAGTGGGGACTTTGTCTGAAAGAACATGAGGAAAGAGAGGGAGCAGCGGGGGAGGAAAGGAAGAGGGGAGGGAGAGCAAGAGGGAGAGCGAGAGGGAGAGGGAGAGGGAGAGGGAGAGGTGAAATAACTCAGGAATACTTGTCTTGGTTTGTTAGAGAAAGTGGAATCAAAGTGTTTTTCATAACAATGCCCTTTGGATAACCTGATAACATACCCAGCTAGAATAATTCATATTTACCCAGAAGGAAAATTTGGAAAGTCTAAACTACAATTGTCAAGTACATATTGCTTCTGCCTCAGTCTAGTTTCAAACTAGAAAATTTGCAACAAATACCTCCAGGAGGGCCTCTCATGCTGAGTTACTGCAGTCTCATCTGTCTGTCATTTTGAAGTCAAAGACAACACTTCAGCAAGTGACATTTTCTGTCGCAGCTAACACTCTCTCTAGATTGTTTTTTATCACAGAAGATTCACTTTTCCAATTGTAGAATAACAAATGCCCATTAAAAGAACTCATAATGCACTGCACACTCATGTGTACACAAACACATGCATGCACGTGCATATATACACATGCACAGACATTCACACACATGCACACACATGCATACATAMATATACTCTTAAATAACTATAGCTATACTTTAAAAATATTGGATATACTCAAAATGATTTTTAAATTTTTTTGAAATGTGATTTATTTTCTCCCTGTACTATGGATATCTTAAATAAAACAGTTGACACTGTTTTCTGAGAAAAATGAAAGTGCAGTAGAGATCTGGGGACAATCTTTTGATATAACAATATTCACCATAGGAATAGTTACATCTACCCCACTTCTAAAACTTAGGATATCAAGTTTTATTTATTTTCTCACCCTAGTGGGCCTCCTACTAAGAACAGAATGTTTTAATTCGGAGCAAGAGACATTGTAACATCTTTTCAAGCTATTTGAACATGGTATTCATAGGTGGAGAGTTTTGAGCTGTGCTGTCTTTAGTGTTGCTCACGTCATGAATTTTGGAAGGCATGCTGCTGTTACTTCTAATGTTTCTTCTGTTCTCTCTTCTTCTGAGTGTCCCCATGATATGTGTGTTGTATCTTTTGTTACACAGTTGTTGGCTATTCTGTTTCATTCTTTCAACCCTTTTGTTTTATTGGCTTATCTTCCAACTTCTCAATTCTTTTCCTTGCCAGTATCTAGTCTATTGTGTAATCTATCAAGTCATTATTTGCTCCTCTTCCAGTTACTTTTCCCCTAGAATTTCTGTCTCTCTCTTACATTACCCATCATTTTCTCTTCCATCTGTTTGCATATTGATTAGTCATTAAATAATTGGTATGATGTTTCCAAAATCTCTTCCATATTTGAATTTGTTTTTTTTTTTCTTGATTGCTATTGGTTTGCTGATAATCAGAATCTCGTGTAGCCTATACTGGCTTGAGGATAACCATGAATTCCTGCTTCCATATCCCAAATATTGGGATTACAAGTATGCATTCAACTTGAATTTGGTTTTGACACCAGCCTTGTTTCATTAGATTTTCATTTGTATTTCACAATGTGTCTTAGAGTTATTCACATAGAAAGCCAGAAAGTATGGTTTAAGTGAAAGAAACAAAGATAAGTAGTTGTTTTTTGTTACTGTGCATACTATAGTTGTAAGTGTCAAAGGCTAGAATTTCCTGTAGTATCTTCATTCAGTCTTGCTTTCATTCTTTAGTGACTCCTTTGTAGGATCTTAGATGTTAGTTTTTTAGTCAGAAATCTGTTTTTTTTTTATTGGATATATTCTTTATTTACATTTCATTTCCCTTTTCCTGGTTTCCCCACCCCCCCAATGTCCCATATGTCTTTTTCCCTCCCC
>BDUI01000022.1:1391194-1423976 GCA_002335545.1 Apodemus speciosus
AAGTATCATGTCCAGTTTTCTGAGGAACCACCAGACTGATTTCCAGAGTGGCTGTACCAGCTTGCAGTCCCACCAGCAGTGTAGGAGTATTCCTCTTTCTCCACATCCTCGCCAACATCTGCTGTCTCCTGAGTTTTTAATCTTAGCCATTCTGATTGGTTTGAAAGAAATCTGTTAACATATGAGTAGTCAAAACTTTTGTGGGGGTGTATTGCATTATCTTATAATTCGGGCTTAGTCATTCAGTGAGCCTGGGTATCTGGGATATAGTTTTCATAAGTGTTTCTCAGCCTCTTCCCCCTCTCCTACAGGGGTGACAAACTGCCTATCCTGAGCTGGACTTGGGTATTTCCCATCCCCTTTGTGGAAATAGAAGAGTTAGCTGGGTATTTCCTTTTACCCATGTGGCACCTGAAGTACCATATGTTGGAGTTGGATAATTCCTTTCTTCCCATTGKTTAGGCTTTGGTAAAATCCCACATATTAATTAGGCTCTGATCAAATAATTGTCCGTACATGTGTCCTTTAAAGAGATCAGAGGCTCTGGAAACTGCTCTTTTCTTCACCTTGCAAAATGCACAAGGGGTTTTTTCTCTTGTCTTCATGTAGATAACCTGTTGTGGTTTCTGGAAAGAAGGCTCAGGAAACAGTTTGAGGCTCTGTAAAGTACAGTCCCACAGGTTAGTCTCCTGTACACATTTAGATTCCAGGAACTAATCAATACCTTTAATGGTTCTTACCTGTGTCTCGGCTCCAGTAGAGGTTCTGCTTGCAGTGAACGAATGCTCTGCATCACCTCCATTTTAATTTTAGGTCTCCTCTGACCTCCATTCTGTGATGGAGCTAAAGCATATCACCAAGCTTTCTTCCTGTGTGTTTATGCATATACAGAAGGATTTTGTTCAGTGTTGATTTTTTCCCACTGAATTAAAACTTGAGCTTAGGGGCTGGAGAGATGGCCCAGTGTTTAAGAGCACTGACTGCTCTTCTGAAAGTCCTGAGTTTAAGTCCCAGCAACCACATGGTGTCTCACAACCATCCATAATGAGATCTGATGCCCTGTTCTGGTGTGTCTGAAGACAGCTACAGTGTACTTACATATAACAATAAATAAATCTTAAAAAAAAGATTTGAGGGAGGTCTCCTTTCATGAAAAAAAAATCCCCTCACATTTGTTTGTTTTTTTTTAAAACTTGAGCTTAAAACCATTCATTTTGCCAATATTTTTAGACTTTTACATCCCTAATATTTTACAGTTATTTGAAAAATACTCATTCTATAGAGCAGGCCATGAATGAGAGAAATTTTTACTTGAAGAGATTTGTCTCAAATGAAGTCTGCATTGTTTGACAGTAAATCCTTTCTTACCTAATTAAATTTTAAATGGAAGTATACTTTATTAATGACAACTTTTAGTGTTCTCTCAAAGGACATGAGGATGACAGCTGCATTTTCTCTCATTCCTTAACTACTATAATGGAGACATCATTCTAATTTGGAATACATTGATGGGCAATTGATGGACAAAGCATCAAAAGACTTCTATTCTTGGTGAAAACATTTGAATTTAAGAAAACAAAATATAGAAAAATTTTTTATTATGAATTGTTGATAGTTCCTATTTAAAGAAATAAATAATAGAAAATGGTCATAATAACATGCATGTTCTGTGAAGATATTGAAAGCAAAGGAAGGCACAAAAAGTTCAGAAACCAACAAGGACACAAGGCATCAAGGGTTATGGCTTTAGGCAGAATATTTAGAATGAACTATATTGAGGAGGCAATATTTGAGCATACTTCAAGAGCAAGAGGATAGGTCATGAAAATATGAAAATATCTAGCTAGAGGACCAGCAAGCAAAAGAAATAGGACATACAAAAGCAAAAAGGACTGACAACAGAACTGAGAGAGAGAGAGAGAGAGAGAGAGAGAGAGAGAGAGAGAGAGGGCAGTGAGTTAGAGTGAGGTGAGTTATCAGACCAGATCAAAGGAGTGCCAAGAACCAGGTAAGTACTTGGAAAGACTTGGGTGTGTTTGATATTGTAGTTCTATGAAGAGATGGTAGGTATAAATGATGTAGCACTCAGAAAGTGTCTCTGGCTACTCTTTTGATGTCTGACTTTATGGAGACTCATTAGGAAGACTTGCAGCAAACCTAGTAAGAAACAATGTGACATAGACAAGCATTGTCTTGACTGGGATGCAGAACCTCAGGAAGAAAAAAGAGGAAATCTGAAGATGTCTTTGGGCTTGGTGGAATGAAAAAAGATAAAGGAGATGGAGAAATCATCAGATACCATTTTCTTTGTGGGGAAGGTCAGACATTACCTCAAGAATGTTAATCTTGAGATACTTGGTATGTATGTCAATAGAGGTGTTAAATAAATACATAGAATCCAGGAACATCATTCTGTAAGAGCTGTAACAGATAGATGCTATTTAAAGGCAAGAACATGCAATGCGAGGGTTATAGATAGAGAACTGCAGGAGAAGGATATATAGATAGAGAATGGCAGCCAAGACGCTCGAAAAGGCATGTGTGTGTGAGCAGCAGGTGGCATGGAAAGAAAAGAAGTAGGAAAAAAATAAACACAAAATAGAGAAAAATAGATCAAAGTGGAAAGAATCAAATATACTTTGTCAAATGCTTTTGGTATGTTATGTAAAAAAGAGACAGACTGGCATTACTTCAGAAGAGTTAGAAATCAAAGTACACAAAATCACAGCAACTTTTTATTACACTCACAGATTAGAGTGTCTTGCAACCCTCATCAGAGAAGTTTTTTTTTTTCAGGAGATAGAGACTAACACAGAGACCACTGAGTGGTCAAAGTATAAAAAATAAATGAGTATAGCATGCTCAGCTCCAAGTGTGTCATCTGTGTCATGCCCCTTCCTTCTGGGAAGGGGTCATGCTGAAGAGGATGCAGAAAGACCTGAAAGTAGTGGATGGCTACAAGGAAACAGTGTGTTCTGCACACAATGGCAGCTATAATATGAAATCACAGAGATCTTGACAGCATGTATATGACCTGTGCAAACTCAAGCCAGTTCAAATCACAACACAGAGAGCAAAGAGGGTTTCTCACTCCTGGCTGAGAAACTATTAATAATTGACAGCTTCTGGGAGAGAGAAATTCAGTTTTCTTTAAGAGTTTTTGCTTCTTGTAGCTGTAATATAATCTACTGGGTGGTCATATATCTAAGTATATGTAGACATCACTAACTGGACTTGATGGGTTTTAAAAAATGGGGGATGTGTGAACATGATCAAAATATAAACATTTTGAATGAGTAAAATATTTAAGAGAAATAAAGATGCAGATGTTCAGTCAGTCAGTAGACAGTAAATTTGAATACAGGCTTTATGCATCTTGGCCTAAGATTTCTCCAGAGGCCATGAAATTCTCCAAAAACAATAAAGCTATTCTTTGCCCACTGCACACACCGTGAAACAATGAACGTAGAGAAATAGCTGCATTATGGCTCTGCTATTGTGATGGGATCATTTAGAGATACTCCCAAACCCCAAATGGCATCTTGTATACCAGATCAATTGTTCTTGTATTTAAAGAATGTATGAAGCTAGGATGGCCATCTAGAGCTTGTTCTAGTACTCTTAAAAACTGACCATTTTTATTCAGTTAATAAGATTTTAGTTTCTAAAATTGCCTGGGATTTAAGAAGCCCCATGACACATATTATTAATTTAAGAAAGAAGCTTTATACAATGAACTATAAAATAAGAGAATTTGGGGAGTATTTTTTCTTGAAGCTCCTCTTTTTATTTCTTACTTTAAACGAGCCTACAAATTTATTGAACTCTACTGTAGAAACCACCATTTATTTTATTTTATTTTTCCTCAAAATAAAATATTTTTTCATGCTATGTTATTATAAACTCTGTTATAATAAAGACTATATATGATATGACACAAATTATATATTGTCAGATGTTGAGTAAATGAATATTAATATTTAAAAATAATAATGTTTTAAAAGAAAATATTTTTAAGTTTTTGTGTTTTTAGTTTCCAAGAACATGGGAGAGTGTCAGGTGTGGTGTCACATGCCTATAACTTCAGTACCTAGGAGGAAGTGGCACAAGGGTTGTCACATGGTGAGTCCAGTCAGGGATATGCAGTAAACTCAAGATCATCAGCCATGGCTACAGAGTTAGGCCCTGTCTCAAACAACCAATCACCAATAAGAAATCCCTTAACTCAACCCAACAGCTGCCCATCCCCACACAACAGCCAAGCAAGTAACCAGCCAACCATGCAAGAACACTTACCTACAGCGACTAGATATAATAGGAAACAATGCGGATTTATGAAAAATGGTTATAAAGCTGGTGTTAGAAAGACATACAAAAATGCATGCTATTGTCAATCATCCCAGTTTAAGAAGATTTGTAATAATATTTTGAGATTACTACTCAGAGAGCAATTATATGAACACAGTGTTTTATGTGGCTCTGAAGTCTCAAGACTTCCTAGAGCACAGACTTGCTTGTCCTTAGTGACATAGTTGTGTGCACCCACCATTCTGCCATGTGTATGTATCCTTTCACTGTGGGCCATCCTGTAACACTGTTTCTACTTGGGCAAAACATAGCATTGGTGGAAAAAAGTTAACTTTGACATTTAGAAATTGTCTGTCTCTATGCCATACTTAAAGTATCTTACATTTTGTGGGTTTTTTTTGACATGTTGTTTTATCCTCTAGTATAAGATTTGTGTGAGGGTTATGCTAGATACCTTATACATGAGTTTCTTTATGAATTACAAAGCTTGTTTCTATAATAATTTTACATATAATTCCTGGATCTCAGAAATGTAACTTAAAATCAAATAAGACTTTCACACTTATCTATTTATATGTACATTTATATGTATGTATGAGACATGCCATAAAATATATGCATACATTTTAGAATGAGCAGCATTTGAGTCAGGAGAGTGATTACCATTTGTAGTAGTGAGAGAAGTGATTTCTGCTGAGATTTACAGAAATACAGGGGTTGGGTAACCTCTACTTCTTAAGTGGAGCATGTTGGTATATTTATCATTTCGTTTTCATCATAAAGTTTCAAAACTGAAAAGTCACACGTAAGGAAAATTTTATTATGAATATTTGAGTTCTTTTCTCCCTCCTAGATGAAATTTATCTGTGGTATCAGGAGGCTGTCTCTAACGGGAACACCATCTCATGAGAGCTCTTTGAACAAAATGTCAGTTGTCTTCTCTTTCATTTTCAGTTCAAAAGGACATAGTTCGGATTCTGCCCAGTTTAGACGTTGAAGTCAAAGATATTACTGACTCTTATGATGCTAACTGGTTTCTTCAGTTGCTGTCTACAGACGATCTTTTTGAAATGACCAGCAAAGAGTTTCCTGTAGTAGCTGAAGTCATTGAAGTGTCTCAAGGGAACCAACTGCCCCGAAGTCTTTTACAGCCAGAGAACACCATTGTCATCCACAAAAAGTACCAGGCTTCGAGGATCTTAGCTTCAGAAATTCGCAGCAGTTTCCCTAAAAGACACTTCTTGATCCCTATTAGCTACAGAGGCAAGTTCAAAAGAAGACCCCGGGAGTTCCCAACGGCCTATGACCTGCAGATCGCTAAGAGCAAGAAAGAAACTCTTCACGTGGTGGCCACCAAAGCCTTCCATACCCTTCACAAGGAGCTGTCCTCTGTGTCTGTCGGAGACCAGTTTCTAGTGCATCATTCGGAGACCACAGAAGTTGTCTCTGAGGGAGCAAGAAAAGTAAATATTCTGACCTGTGAAAAAATCCTTGATAAATCCCACGAAGTAGCACGGCTTCCTCTGTATATGGAAGGAGGTTTTGTAGAGGTGATTCATGATAAGAAACAGTACCAGATTTCTGAGCTTTGTACACAGTTTTGCTGGCCGTTCAATGTGAAGGTGGCGGTGAGAGATCTCTCCATTAAAGATGACATTTTGGCAGCTACCCCAGGACTGCAGTTGGAGGAGGACATCACAGATTCTTACCTACTTATCAGTGACTTTGCAAATCCCGGGGAATGTTGGGAAATTCCCATGGGCCGCTTGAATATGACTGTTCGACTGGTTAATAGTAGTAATCTGCCTGTGGATGCAGGGCGACTTCAAGTTAGGAGTCTTGTAGAAGAGATTACAGAAGAACAGTATTACATGATGAGGAGGTATGAGAGTTCTCTATCACATCCCCCACCTCGCCCTCCCAAACATCCCTCAGCTGAGGAAAAGAAGCTAACGTTGCTCAGCTTAGCAGAAGAGAGAACAATAAATCTGCCCAAATCTCCCAAGGTAAGACAATGGTTTCACAGATTTTCTTCTTCTTGAGATAATAAGTTTTGAGTTGTTTCTGAATGTGCTCCTTTTCACCCTTTTTTCATACCAATTTGAAGCAAATCTGTCTGATGCGTGTTACTGGAAGGGATGTCAACAGAGCAGAAGCTGCTCTGTCGCAGCATTCGATGCTCCCCAGTATATATAGCATAACATCTATGTAGAGGTAGAAATAGAAGGGATGACATTTAGATATGACCACAGAAATTGACACTCCAATGGGTGCTGGAATATGTTTAATAAGATGTCTCAAAAGAAAATCCCTTTTATACTGGATATGTGTTTCATTTTTCTTGGGTAGAACTATCTTAATACTTCACCCAGGAAATGAGCATACGATACACTCCCAGCTTAGTAGGATGGGGGAGTTTACTCGTAACATCCATCTCTAACACATGTCTTCATTTTGTTTTATGTGCAGAAAGACATAAATAAATCTGGGCAAGACTGTGTGAGAGAATGAGAGCTTCTGCCCACATAATGCTGCTTAGAATTGTAATCGGTAGCAGTTCTGTTGGAAAGAGGCACTAGGCGGTTTTAACAGATCCAAACTGCTCGGGACGTTGGACAGTAGGTTAACATCATTTGTATTTGATTCTTGAGCATGCCTGAAGGGTGCCTGAGCCAAACTTGCTCCCTCATCCAGGACACACATTTTTTCAGTGTGTACGTGTGTGTTTCTGTGTTGTGTGGAAGGAGTATGTTCCTTCCCAGCAGGTGTTATGCTAGAAGCATAAAGAACACTAAGCAACTGGCAAAAGAGACACTTTCCGATTGCTCCTCACATTCAGGAAAGATAATAGTGCTGGGTATCGAGACTCATATATGGATATTGATCTGCTTGCAATTGTCTGTATCAGAGACTGTTTTAATTGTGTGCTAAAGGTTAAATCCTTAAGGGCCTCTAAATGTATTTTCTGTTAAAAGAATGAAACCACCAAATTCATCTCTGGAAAAATATTTTTTTAAAAATTATTTTTAATAATAGAAAGTTCCAAAATAATATTGAGCAGCCAACACGAAGGAATTTTTTGATACTTGCACTTAACATATTGTTTTCACTGAGTTGAATGATACTAACATTGGTGATTAGGCATAGATTCAGTGTTCCCAGGTTCTTGGCATCTTATTTTAAGAATGAAGCAAAACAAACAAAACAAACAAAAAAAAAAACCAAAAATCTCACATATATTTGCAGAAGTAGCAAGGAAACATTATTCAAAGCGAAGCTACAGAGCAGATCAAAACCACACTATTAGAAGTGATAGTGGGCCACATGAGTGAAGATATTCAAGGGTTCCATTATTGTTTAAGTTTTCACTTAAGGGGACCAAAAGTTGCTGACTTGCCATACCTGGGAACATAGACACTCAATTGATGGATTGCTTCCACATTACCGGCCACTAGGCGTCTCCGTGAGGCATGTCTGTGATTACTATGGACGTAGTTCGGGTGGTTGTCCATTTTGATTGACAAGCTCACATAGGCTTTGGTCATTGTGGATTTCTCTGTCCAGCATGCATCTGATCTTAATTATAAACAAGCATAAGAAGGTGAATAGGGTATTAATAACAGATTATTAGATGCATTGTTTAGATGTGTGTGTGTGTGTGTGTGTGTGTGTGTGTGTGTGTGTGTAGTATTTGTGAGTTAAAGGTCTCAAAATGTCAAACACCTAATGTGTGTGAATGGTGGTGTAGAATTCCAAATGATTCAACCATTCCCTATTGCCTATTTCAAAGTGAGAAATGAATGTTTTCCTGTATTTTATTGAAGGGTAGAATCATACCACCCACCCAAAGATGTGTAACTTTCCAGAACCAACATGGCATGGCAAAAGAACTTTTCACATATCTTTAAAATCCAGGACCTTGAAATGAGATTATCCTGAAGTATCCAGATAGGTATAATATAGTCACTGAAGGCTTCATAAAACTTTTCCAAGGAAGCCAGCATTACATGGAGAAATGATTAAAGAGTGCCCAAAGAGACTATGCTCCTGTTTTCAAAGAGAAAGGAAGGGACAAAATGATTAGTGGTACTCCTCCAAAGATACAAAGCACAAGCAAACATGGTCTTCCATAGGTGGTCCAGAAAGAATCAGCCTAGCTGATAATGAATCAATTTGACTCTATTAGTTATGGGTTGGATTTCTGACTTGCTGAACTCCAAGATAATAACATTATGCTATTTAAAACTATAAGTTTATAGTATAACATTATACTTAGAATTAAAAGATAAAATGTGACCTGTTAGAACAATTTTAAAAGTGGAAGTTTCTTGTTTATTCCAGCTAGCTCCCAAATAATTGAGACACAGACTACAACATTTATTTGATAGGCTTTATGGCATGATATCTGAGTAGTTATTGATTTATTCTAATCCTCAAAGACAATCTGGCTGTTTCCTAGCCAAAATCCCTGAGATACTTTCACTTTAGTATTCATCTGGCTCTCTCTGCTCCAGCTCTTTTCCCATGGTGTCTTCTCTACCCTCTCCTCATGCCGAATCCTCTTCTACTCCTCTCTCTCCCTCCCCTGGCTGGCAGGAGTCCAGCCCCTTTCTCTCCTCTACTCAGTATTGGCTAATCAACTTTCATTGACAAATAAGAGAATAAATTGGAAGTGATATTTACGCACACTTGAAGTTGGAGATTCTGAAAATAAGCATTATAATGCAACCAGATTTGGGGGCAGATAAATCAGCATTTGAATAATACAAGGATAATCTTTGCGTATAGGCATAAAACCATTATGCCTATAATGACCAAAACTCGAGTAGGGATTTATACAACTGTTAAATATCTAAGTCTCTGTATGTGAGCCAGGATGTACTTCACTGCAGAGTTATTTGTTTGTTTGCTTCATAGCCTCCAGGGTAGATAATAGATTTGTATCTTGCATACAAATATCCCACCTTTAATACTGATGATTCACCTCTCCTTCTCCTCCCTTCCTTTCCCCCTTTCTATATCTTCCCATGCCTCTTGCCTTTCCTCCTCTCCTTTTCATCTTCCTTCCTTTCTCTTTCTTACCCTGTCATTGCTATGTTAGGTTGTTATGTTGACATATCTGGAGAGACAGACTCTCAGCTGACAGAATGCCTCCATCTAAGTGGCCTGTGGGCATGTTTGTGGGACATTTCCTTACCTGATATCTGACACAGGAAGGCCAGTCTACTGTGCGCTGTACTACTTTTTAAGAAGGTAGTCCAATGCTATATAAGAAAGGTAGCTCAGTGGTTGAGGGGGAGTAAGTATGTAAACAGCATTCCCTCTCTTCTTTAGTACCTGCCTCCAAGTTCCTGCCTTGGGCGCATGCCTTGGTTTCTCTTGATGATAATGGCCCCAAGCTCAAGCCAATGAACACCTCCCAGTTCCTTTTGATCAGTGTTTATCACAGTAACAGAGAAACAAGCTATAATACCCTCTTTATTTTCCCTTTCCTTTCTACCCTGTAAAGTGAGTTTTATCAGCTCATGTGACCATGAAGAACTGGGCTCTTGACGATAACTATAGTGGCATTCATATTTCTTTCTATATTAATTTTACTCTCTCCGGCTAGTTTTGTTAACATGTCACTGGACTTCTGGGAGATCTTACATCATGAATTTCGATTTCAATACTGAAAAAGAACGTCCTATCATTATCTAGACCGAACTCAGAAAGAAAAAAAACATGTAGGTTGCACCATATACCTTTGTCCTGACTTTGTTTACTGGTTGCTTCAACCATAGACAAAGTGGCAGGTACCCCTGGTCACTTGGGAATACTATGAATTCATCTAAGATGTTTGAAAATTAATAACATGTGGAGACAGGTCATAAGAACTAGACGCACTTGAGTTCTTTTCCATGGTAGGATTACCACCCATTTTCTAGAGTTAACGGTATCTCAGCAAGAACAAGAGCCATGATAGTGGCAACTTGAAGACTACGATTTATGTACAGGCAGAAGCATAACATGGGACACTAGGTCTTCAGAAAGGAAAAGCTGCACCAAGGTCAGTGTAGTCTTACATGGATCCTCCCACTTGCTCGATATACTATTGATAGATGGATGATAACATACAGATTCTAAATATAGGTGGGGAGTTGTAGGGATTGTTGATGACATAATGTGAAAATACAATCTTTAAATTCTATGCAACTGGAATTTTAACTAGACAGAAACAATGTTATAAAGTGGCTGAATAAACAATGCCGTGCCTCTAATGTGTCCTGCAGAGGAATGATGTAGGGTGGATTCCCGCTCAGAGGTTATGCTTTCTGTGTCAGAACTCGTTTCAGATAGCTTGGAAGAACATAGATTCCGTGGGCTTTCACCAGTCATGGATATATACGGCTATAGCTTTTGAGTACCACACAGGAGAAATGTAACTTCTATATCTTGATGAAAGGGCCCGTAACTGGAGAGAAAAAAATAAACCTTCGGTTGAAAGATGAGATATTCCATGTCTTCAGAGACTGTGGCTGGGTCCAGAAACCTTGCATTTCATGAACTCTGTTTGGCCATTAAATGCCCCTGTGCCTACTTGTTCCTAGAATTTCTAGACTTCTGTGGACAAGAACACCCGGAGGAGACATTAAGGCAAAGAGCAAGGGAGGCAGTCATAGCAAAGTCCTGTGCAACAAGCAAATTCGGAACGCTGCAGCAGAGTGAGAGCTGGGGCTGCAGGAGGCGGAGAGCCAGGGTTCTGCGCAGTGCAGCACGAACTGTACGCAAATGCAGACAGCTGCTGCTGACCTGGCATTTCCCGGCTTGGCCGTGACAGTGAGAATGGCTGGCATGCATTAAAGAAATATAGACTCCTGGCCCACACCAGGACTTTAAGAGAACAGAGATGAGTACGGCGACATTTGTAACCGACAGGATTCCATCCTAAACACCATGATTTGTTTCCTCTCTCCCTTGCTGAATGTGGTGTAGGTATTAGGAGTGTTGAAAGAGATGTCTGCTTGTCACAAAAGCTGTGAATCCACTTTTTCTCTAAATGGAGAAGATTTTTGTTATAGCAGTTTTCACACGCCATTGGCAATGACGATAGAAAACAGATAACTTTACAAACTTCGGATTTGAATCTGTAAAATAGACAAAGATATTGTCACTCAGGTGCCTCTCAGAAAATAGTAGTTTTTAGTTAGGAGATACAAGTTTAGCACTTTTTTTTCTGGAGCTGAGGACCAAACCCAGGGCCACTGAGCTAAAGCCCCAACCCCAAGCCTAGTACTTTTTTTTTTTTAAAGGATCAGATATTTGCGTGATGTTCTTAGGATATGATACAGATCAATAAGTCGCGATTTTCTGAGTTGCCTGAATTTGGTTGGGGTCCAACCTATTGGGATGTAAATTACCATATATAGTCAAAGCCAGTGAAAAAGACAGAAGAGATGGGCTGAAAGAGAATTAAAGGAGTGTTGGGTTGAAACTCGGGCAACCTCGAGCAACAAGTAAGACTTGGAAGGGCGAGGTCGGTGCCCTCCCAGTGTGCCGAGCGCTGGTAACTTGTTCTTCAATTTCTCCAAGTGGAAGAGGAATACAAACTGAAATTTTTGCTCAGGTCATCCTGTGCTATCACTTCTTGTGAGAGCTCTGACATCTGGTGTGTAATACTTCAGATGTAAAAGAACTGTTTGTTTTCAGTAACAAGGTTCAAGATGTGAACCGATTTCAAAAGAATCTCAAAAAATCACGAATACCTTACCGAATTAATGAGAAAACATAACATTTTTTTTTCTGGGGAATTTATCTGTAAAAATTTCTTTTATGGCAAGAGTGAAATAAATTCAAAATTGGAAATATTTGAAAGAAATTTTGGCCTTCTTTGATCTCCAAACAATTGAATAGTCTCTTGTCAATGAATAGTGATATTTTAATTTAAAAGTTTTAATAACAACTCTTCTCCACTTTTTACCTGTGGCATCAGAGACTGAAATGTCACCAAAATTGTGATTTTCATGTTATCGCTATTAGTGACTATTCCTTCCCTTTTAGCTGTAGAAAAAAAGTAAATTAAAAAATTTGTTTTCTCAGTATTTTAGTAAAATAAGTTAAACTTGGAGTAAATGACTTTGTATTAGATTTCTAGCTTTTAAGACAATTAGATTAGGTTTTAGTTTATTTTTAAATGTGGCATGGAAAATCCGGGTTTGAAGCATAACAGAAAGTTGGCCTATTCAATGCACAGYATCTGCAAATGAGGCACTGGAATCACCAGCGTTCTGAAATGACACAGGGATTTTAGGGTCCACAATCATCCACAATCATTTGAAATGAGTATGAACTATACAGACTCTTTAGATGGCTAATTTGTATGTGTGTGCATAGCTATCTATATATCTATATCAAACCATAAAATAGTAATATATATGCACATATATCAAACCAGAAAACTATGTATATTATATAGTATGTATGTGTAGAACACAGACACCTGGGTATGTTGATGTGTCTTTGTAATCCAATCACTGCAGAGGCTGAGGTAATGCAGGTCATCTTGGAATAATAGAAAGAAACATTGTCTCGCACTAAAATGAAAGGTAAGGAGAGAGAGCTGGTGACAGAACTCAGCAGATAAAAGGGTTCTGTCAAGCCTAGGACCAAAACTGAGTCCTGGGACCCTCATGGCAGAAGGAGAAAAACTGCTCTGCAGCTTGTCCTTGGGCTTTTGCCGGAATGCCTGATGTGTGCTGGGCGCAGAACTCAAGATTACACGTAGTAAGCAAGCACGCTATCCGTTAGCTTCACCCTTAGCTTGTGGTGTGTGCCTTTGCGTGTCTCCTCTCGTAGTCTACCTTAACCCTAGGTGTTCTTGGGTTAAGTTTCAGCCTCTTCTGTATCTAGGTTTATTTTTAAGTTCCTATCTATACTCACAAATTTATTTTTAAATTTTATTAGATTTATTTATTTATTAAAAAATGTGTAAATGTTTTGCCCACATGTTTTTGTTGTTGTTTTTTTTGTTTTGTTTTTGTTTTTTTGTTTTTTTTTTTTTTTTTNTTTTTTTTTTTTTTTTTGTATCACCCACATGCCTGGTGCCTACAGAAGTCAGAAGAGAGCATCAGGTCGTCACCTGGAACTGGAGACAAAGAGTTGTGAATAACTCTGTGGATTCTGAGAACTGAACCTGGATCCTCTTCAAGAGCAGCAAATGCTCTTAATCACTGAGCCATCCTGCCAGCCCCAACGTGCACACATTTCTTATGCATATTAAATGACTTTCTGTAGAATTAATTATTTATATAAATTAATTCATGAACTCACTGGAAATCGTATCATACGTTATAGCTATCTTCAAAAGTCTGTTTCAGGGGCTAGAGAGATGGCTCACCAGTTAAAAGTGCTTGGTCCTCTTGCAGAGGAGCGGAGTTTTGTTCCCAGCACCCACGTTGGGTAGCTCACAACCACCTCTAACTCCAGCTTTAAGGGCTCCCAGGACTTTTTTTTGGAATCTGCTTGGTTCCTTTACATATACACACATACATGCACATAGACACATGCACTCAATATGTAAATAAATAAGTAAATGAAAACTTCAACAATCTGCTTAAATATGCATGCAGATCACCGGAAGCAAACGTCTCTGTTAGAGAAGGCGAACATGGCACCAGGTGATCTGCAGGGAGTGCACGATTACAGTTGCAGGATATTTCAAAGGTCAAGGAAGTCTGCAGAATGAGTAGAGACTTTGTGCTGCCACAGAACTCATAAATATGGGGCACGCCATGTGCAGAACTATGCTTTTCTGGCCCAGTCCTGAGAAGAACTCTCAGAGTCCCTTGACTGCTCTCAGATACAGGAACTGAGGTACTATCACACGGAATAATAGTTGCTAAACTATCTAAACAAACCAAACCAAGAGAACAAAATAACAACAAACAAACTACTCCCCTCCCAAAACCCTTCTTAACATTAAATCTGCCTTATCTGTTTATCTTTGGAAACGCCAGCACGATCTATTGACCAGTCTAAAGCAGGTATCTGAAAACGACCTTTTGTTTTTTTCTTCTTTGCTTTTATAAACTGTTACAGCCCGTTGATCCCTTCCCCTTCATGTCTTTTGAACACTGCTGTGATTTTACACTTCCTCAGCATAGGACCCTATTATTTCTGGTTTGTGTTTATTATTATTATTCTTTAATTTTTTTTTACGGTAGATTTGTTATCTCCCTCCAAATCCACCCTCTGACAGTCCCTCATTCCATTCTTCCTCCCCTCTCTCCAAGAGCATGTCCCTCTTCCRTATCAAAGTTAAATCAAGAGCAGGTAAACTATCTAAACAGGCCCATATACCCTAAGGAATTAAGTCATTAAAAATCCCCCCCCAAAATAGCCCAGGGTTAAATGGCTTTAGTGCAGAATTTTACCAGACCTTCCAAGAAGAGCTAAAACCAACACTCATCCAACTACTCCATAAAGTGGAAACAGAAGGAACACTACCTAATTCATTCTATGAAGCCACCGTTACTGATACCTAAACCACATAGGGACCCAATAAAAAAAGAGAACTTCAGACCAATTTCCCTTATGAATATCGATGCAAAAATACTCAATATAATTCTTGCAAACTGAATCCAAGAACACATCAAAACCATATTCACTATGATCAAGTAGGCTTTATCCCAGGGATGCAAGGTTGGTTCAATATACAAAAATCCACTATTGCAGTCCACTATATAAACAAACTAAATGAAAAAAAATCACACGATCATCTCCTTAGATGCTGAAAAAGCATTTGACAAAATACAACACCCCTTCATGTTAAAAGTCCTGGAGAAATCAGGATTCAAAGACCCATACCTAAACATAATAAAAGCAATATACAGCAAACCAATAGCCAATATCAAATTAAATGGAGAGATACTTGAAGCAATCACACCACATCTGATAGAGGGCTAATATCCAATTGGCAGGATTAATATAGTAAAAATGGCCATCTTGCCAAAAGCAATCTACAGATTCAATGCAATCCCCATCAAAATCCCCAATCAATTCTTCATAGATCTAAGAACAATTCTCAAATTCATCTGGAATAACAAAAAACCCAGGATAGCTAAAACTATTCTCAATAATAAAAGAACTTCTGGGGGAATCAATATCCCAGACCTCAAGCAGTACTACAGAGCAATAGTATTAAAAACTGCATGGTATTTGTACAGTGACAGGAAAGTAGATCAATGGAATAGAACTGAAGATCCAGAAATGAACTCACAAAAGTATGGTCAGTTGATCTTTGATAAAGGAGCTACAACCATCCAGTGGAAAAAAGATAGCCTCTTCAACAAATGGTGCTGGYTCAACTGGAGGTCAGCATGCAGAAGAATGAGAATTGATCCACTCTTATCTCCTCGTACTAAGCTCAACTCCAAGTGGATCAAGGACCTCCACATAAAATCAGACACACTGAAACTAATAGAAAAGAAACTGGGGAAGACCCTTGAGGACATGGGCACAGGGGGAAAGTTCCTCTCCTACTTTTAAAGAATGTTCATTTCATAACTTGACTGCTGACCTTTAAAATTTAGCATATTCCCACCTGAGTTCTTTTATTAACAGAACTGTCTTTTCTTAGCCTTTAAGTAAACTTAAGTCTTTGTGGAAACTTTTGAGCATTTCATTTGATTTTTACATAAATGTGGTTTAAAACAATAAAATTAAGGGAATGTGTCATTTTTTTTTGCCCTGAATTTGTTACTCATTTGAATTGTGATCTGGGATAATCATAGTATCCTTGCTCATAGATTTATGTCCTTTAGCTAGAATGTGTACACTGTGTTTATATGCTATATATTAAAGAGATGCAATTAATATTTTTTTATTTGAGTACTTTAAAGTATCAACAGGATAAGATACTTTGTTGTTGCTGAAAACTACAGTCAAGAACCAAGCAGGGTCTCTGTGGTGGTTTGAATGTACTTGACCCAGGGAGGGGGACTCTTAGGAGGTGTGACCTTGTTGGAGTCATTATGGTCTTGTTGAGGGAAGTGAGCCACCTTGGAGATGCACAATAAGACCCTCATTCTAGCTTCCTGGAAGCCAGTCTTCTCTTAGCCACCTTCATATGAAGGTAACCCTCGGTTCCTCCTGCACTATGCTTGCCTGGATGCTGCCATGTTCCCTGCCCTGATGATTATGAACTGAACCTCTGAACCTGTAAACCAGCCCCAATTAAATGTTATCCTTGTAAAAGTTGCCTTCATTATGGATTCTGTTCACAGCAGTAAAACCCTAAATAAGACAGTCCCCAAACTGCCTTCTTGTATTTCGGGTGACAGTGATCTTTCTGGTAACATTATACTATACGTTTCTCTGTCTTTGGTACTCCAAGTGCGATGTCGTGATGCTTGATTTAAGGGACATGAGTTTCCACATGGTGGGAGTCAGCTTCTGTTTTCATCTTCCTATGCCTACTCTGAGAGACCTTGTTCAGGTACTCCCTCTGTTTAGAAATATTCCTCCCTGTCTCCCTGTTTCATTTCTCTATCTCATCATTTTCTTAACTCTACATGCCACTGACATCTATCCATTTGACATGAACATCACCCTCTTTGATTCTTCCTAAGCTTCCTTTCTTAGGCGAACAATTTGGTGCCCATGTTCACTCAGCAGGGAGCCATTCCTAATGTGCAGCCATTTCCTCTTGCCTCCTGCATCACCCAGTGCATCAATATTTGATTTTGTGTGGTGGCAACGTCCTCTCCTTTCCGAAACAAACTAAATTTGCGTGCAAATAAACGTGACAATATTGTTTTCTCCATGTCAAGTGTGCTATATTTCTGACCATATTTGCCATAGAGTTGAGAATTGAGATACCATGAGGCTGAGCAATGAAAGTTAGGAATGGCTTGTTCTTGCAAATGGAAAGAACTCTAGCCTCATTTAACTGAAAGCACAGGCCTTTCTGATCACACATTTGACATCATGACTAGGCCAGGGGAAAATGTACCTGCTCTTTTATAATTGTCTCCACTCACAGAAGTGGATTTCTCATTGTCTGTGCAGCTACAGGAAATATTGTTAATAAAAGTGCACGTCAGTCTGGCTGAAGCTGCTCTGTAGAGCTCTGCTGGACCTCTGTGAAACTGTTATTTCCAATTCTGAAAACTGAATCTCGAATCACGGTTAAAAGGTAATCAGTCTTCGGCAGAGTGGTCTCGTAGAGGGGGATAGTAATTCAGAGTTGATTGGTGACACAGGCTTTTCAGGGAACAGTTTCAAAATGGAACAGCTGGAAGAGAAGCAAACACACCCCAAATGGACATTTCCTGGAATTTTTGAAGCCATCAGACTATGTTGATAAATATGTTGAATTTTTAAAAATGTGTCTTTCCTGAACAATACAGATAAAATACTATATGTTTTTAGACTTTACTACTTTGACCCACTGTGACAAATATTATGAGACAGTTTACAGGTATTATGGTCATCTTTTGTAGTTGAGGGATCTTATCCAAACCTCCATGGTCCACTGTCAGTGGTAGGGCTGGCTTAGCCGTCCTGCCTCTGGCCTGCAGAACCATGATACCTGTTGGAAACGTGGTTTGTAAGCATCATTTTTCAATGAACTCTCTCTTTGCATATGTTCTTTGCATAGATGTTGTGCTTGTTTCTACCATTGGTAACACAATATTATCTTCCTTTGTATGACTAGAAAGAAAAAAAATCCTAAGAAAGAGTACATTTATCTACATGTGTGTATTTTTTTCAAGACAGGGTTTTTCTGTATAGCCCTGGCTGTCCTGGAACTCACTCTGTAGACCAGGCTGGCCTCGAACTCAGAAATCTGCCTGCCTCTACCTCCCAAGTGGTGGGATTAAAGGCGTGCGCCACCACTGCCTGGCGTGTGTATTTTAAAATATATATTTTACTCTCTGTCTCTCTCTCTCTCTCTCTCTCTCTCTCTCTCTCACACACACACACACACACACACACACACACACACACACACATACACATTCATACAACCCAAAGGGGATTAATATGGCCTGAATGAATAGATAACTTTATGAGTTTAATTTACAAATTTCATGATTCAAAATGAAGTTATTTTGTTTAGATAAAGTACACCGGGCTTAGAAATGATAGCACGTTTAGATACAAGTATTTTTTCATGCAAATATGAATAGTGAGACATTGTTAAAAAAGAAGGTGTTTTATACTTCCTAGCAGATTTGTAGTTGTGCCTGCTAAAGAGGACGACCACAACTCTGCCATGAGTCAATGCAGATGCTTCTCTACCTGCTCTGTTTTCCTTTGAGCAAAGTGATAAGTTTGGATAGTTCTCACTTCACTGAAGAGAATTTGAAGAGCAGAATTCGAATCAAGGAATCAGGGGAACTACTATTTCATTGAATTTTTCCAGCAGTTTATTATCTTTCGATCATTTATTTGGCAGTATTATTACTTGTGTGCATGTCCTATCTGAAGATCTGAAATACTCTGCACAGCAAGTGACATGTTCTGAACACACGTATAACTATTCTCAAGAGATGATTAGTCTTTGTCTAGTATAGAACAGGGGAATGAATTTTATAATGTAAAAAATATCTCACCGAAAACATTTTATATTCTAAATTGACATGATTCCTGTGTAAAGCTAAACATCCCCCAAACATCTTCTCTTCTGCACACTAACCGTACTTGGTTGAAATGTAGAGACAGGAAACCAAACCAAAAAGAAGAATAACAGTCACTCCAGTTGTACAGAGTATCATAGGCCACCGAGAGGACTCTGATTTTCTTTTTATGTCTAAGAGTAAAGTTTGAAGCCTTCAAAGGCTTTGGAGCAGATGACTGATGTGGGTTCTGTTGAAAAAATTGCCCTGATTCTAAGACATGTCTAAACCAGCAATGGCCAGGGCCATTGGGGTTTTGTTCCTACAGCTTTGTCTGCTGCTAATGCCAATTTGTTTTGATTTTGAAACTTACTTGATAATATTTAGACCCCTTTAAAGCAAATACATTTTATTTCTCTAGTATTTTATTACTTCAGGGGAGAGTCAGGAATTAACAAGGATTAAATAAAATAGTTTGTCCAAGCAGAACTTATAAATTATAAACCTGTGTTGTCTGATCACACTAAAAAGAGAATCTCCACTGAGATCATTAAAGTTTTATATCATTTAAAGAAAATATTCACGGCTACATTTTTAAAAAGGATTTATTTCCAAGTAGAATGCTACTATCTGAAAATCTATTTTAGTGCCTTGTAATTACCAGTAAATTGTTACACTTAAAGGTCTTGGTAGTTGGGAATAAGGCAATAATTATGAGTCCCATAACAATTGGGATTTATATTGGGCATCTAACTTCCTGATGCTCAACAATAAAAAGCTTCTGAATAAGAGTTACAGAGATAATTCAGTGGTTTAGAGAGCATGCTGCTCTTCCTAAGGATCTAAATCCAGGAGGTGATTTACAACTACCTGTAACTCCAGCTCTAGGTGATTCATTGCTTTCTGGATACTTCTGTTGCAGGTGGAGGTGCAGGTGCAGGTGCAGGTGCAGGTGCAGGTGCAGGTGGAGGTGGAGGTGGAGGTGCAGGTACAGGTGTAAATGCAGTTGTAGTTGCGGTTAAAGGTGCAGGTGTAGGTGCAGGTGCAGGTTCATCACACATGATAAAAACTATCCAAAATAAAAAAAAAGAAAAAGAAAAGAAAGAAAAGAAAGGAAGACTACAGAGTAAATCAGAAAATAGCACTATTGCCTACCTACCCATAAGTTAATATACTATTATTTCAGCTTTATAAATGCTTGCTAGAATATTATAATTTAGTTTCTAGAGTTTTGGAAAAGATGATTTTGATCCATTTGGGCTCTCTCTCTCTCTCTCTCTCTCTCTCTCTCTCTCTCTCTCTCTCTCTCTCCCTCCCATCCTTCTCCTTCTCTATCTTTCCCTATCTCTCTTTATGACAATTTTTATTTAGTCATGGTAATTATTCATTTTAAGTAAAATATATTCTCGTTTCCCTCAATTTTCTGATTAAGTATACAAGGATAAAATATGTTTTAAAGAGTTGCTGTGAGGATTAAGCAAGTTCATTCAGGAAAAGTGCTTAAAATAACATAAGGAATATTATAAATAACTACCAGTAATGAGACCCAGGCAAACTCATTTTAAATACTTATTTTCAAATAGACAAGGGATGCCAGTGAATTGGAAATCTTCTACACAGCCAAGGAAGCCACCAAGTGAAAGGACAACCTGTAGAATGGAAGAAACTATTTATGAACTCTACATCTGAAAGGCCCTGTTCTTTAGTTACACTGGAAAGGAACTCTTAGCGATTCAGCAGCAGCAGTAATTAAAATGAAGATTAGACTAGGTAATATTGCATGAAGGCAGGACTTGAAGAGAAAGGAGACTTTCTTTACATACTGTTGATGTCATGTAAATGATTTCCAGTATTGTGCTTCCTCAGAAAGTTAAGTATGGAATAGCCATATGGTTCAATAATTCTTCTACTGGGTGTTGGTTCTGAGGAAACGCAATCATCCCGGTGAAGAGATGCCTCCATTCCAGCGCTCACTGCGACTGGCTTCACAGTCGCTACTATCTGTAACCAGCCAAGCATCTGTCAGCTGATGAGTGGATTAAAAAGTGTTGTACAGATAATCAGTGGAGAATTACCTATCCATAAAAAACCAAATCCTGTCATTATGATATTGTGATTGGGACAGGAGACACAAACATTGTTAAGTGAGTCAGGCACAGAACTGCAGGTATCCTATGATCTCACATATAACCAGAACCTAAACATCATCTCTTAGGGTGTAATGGTGAAGCGATTGTTCTTAGAGTCTGAGGAGGATTCTAAGAAAGATGAGGAAGGTTATCAATAGTGACAAAGGTGCAGCTATGCAAAAGCAAGTAATTCAGGTGCATTTTTGCACAGTAAAATACTTAAGATGAAACAATGAACTGTATGTTGTTGAGGCTAAAAAGGAAGAGTTTTAGAAGGTTTACCATAGGAAATTGACAAATATTTGAAGATAAAGGTATGTAATCTAATTAAATATTTGAAGATAAAGGTGTGTAATATACAATGTGTACATGTTTCAAAGTGACATAATACATATATTTTTGATGATTTTATATACTGGTTAAAAATAAAGACTAAAATGTAATAATATCCTTACATATAAAGAAGCATATCCTTTATTTTTTATAAATTCTGGTTTTATATTCATAAAGTTGTGTGCTGTGTTTTCTGATTGCTTCGTAGAGTCTTCACAGCAGTTGATAATGTTGTGATAATGTTGTTTACATTCCATTACACTGAATATTCCCTGAAGCTTCTTGAAGCAATAACAGATGGCCAAGCGTTTGGGGGAATGGCGATCCTGTTTACTTCTCAAATATGTAGGCTGCAAAGCACACATTAAAGGATATTTCAGCCTGTTGTTACCTCAAAAAAACATAACATTATACTTTCAATGTTGTGTACAGAAGTGCTCTTTAAAGATGGTCATCATATGGTACACATAAAAAATGTGAAGACAGATGTCAAAGTTGTTGACATTCTTGTCCAATATTTACATTTTATTGACAAAGCTGTTCTTAAGAGACCCCACTCTCACCAGGGGCATTTGGGTATTAGAGGATAGGACTCCTTCAACGCCTTCAATATTTACATCAAGCCTGTTGATGGAAACAATGGTTTCCATGAATGATCTTAGTATACAATTACTAAAGACTGTTAAGAATATGAAATGATTATTTATGATAGTCATTAATCCTGTCCTATAAAAATACCTGTGTATAACGTTTATCTCATTAAAGGTATTTTTATGTTTACTCTATTCTGTTTTTGCTAGTGTTTTTAAGGCCCTGATATTTGAATAAGTAAGAGAAGATTGTCCAGCCCTCCAGTTGATCATTTGTAACTTAGCAGAGACATTGTAATGATTTGGTGTCTGAATCCCTTTCATGTGTTATATATCAGACTAAGTTAGGTGTGAAACTCAAATCTAGGCCGGTATGGGATTGTTTACCTCAAATCCTAGAGTTCTCTAATCCTAGAACTCAACAATCTGATGCCAGAGAATTTTGAGTTTGGTGTTGTTAGCCTGTGCCAACTAGTAAGTTTGCAAGTTCAGAGATATCACAGGGCCCAATGAAGTCTTGTCTCAAAAAACAAATGAGAACACAGGGGTAGAGAGGGGAATGGAGGGAGAGGCAGATGGGGAGAGGATGTGAGCAAGGCCACAAAAAGTTTTCCTTAAGGTGTACAGATGTATAAATCTGGAGAAATAATTTCTTCCTTAATAACCAAACTTTGACCTAATTGTATATTTTCACACGTACTATAGATATTACAGAGCTATAAATAGCAAAACAGATAGTAGAGTTACAGGTTTTCTAGTATGATGGTTTAAAAATCTCACCCCTACCTGGGTGAAGTAATAATAATATATACTATCTGAAAAGACACAAGAGCACTTGTTGGAGGCTAATAACAGTGTAAGTGCTGGGTTTATCTCTGGGAGGGGCTTTCCTGTGTCATGACAGTCCCTTTTTAAGGGCTACTTCATAGAGACGTTTTCATAGTTAGCCAAAGATTTGTACTTCAAACTAACAGAAATGAGTTTCATATTCCCTGTTTAGTCTGTTTTAGGGCACATAGAAATCCCTGAGGAGTGCCTGTGTTTAAATAAGTGTGTGTGTGTGTGTGTGTGTGTGTGTGTGTGTGTGTGTGTGTGTGTGTGTGTTATTGTGTGGGTACATGTGTGTTATGTCTGTTGGGGAGGGGGAAGAGAATGCAGTATGTTGATTGACAGTCAGGACTACACATTCTGTCCTGGAAACAGAACATGGACTGAATAGAAGGGTGTATCCTATACGAGAGTAAGTTCATTGTTTCAAGAAGGAAAATGAGCTCCGGGGAGACACATTTCTAGTAAAGAATGTTATCATCAGGGGCATACTGTTTTTTTTACCTTAATTTTATTCCATGCGGCTGGGTGCTTTGCATGAGCATATTTGTATGATCCTGATACATTCAGAGGCCAGCAGAGAATGCCAACTGCCCCCCTCCCCCAGTCATCTGTAAGAGCAGCCAATGCTCTTAACTGCTGAACCATCTCTAAGTCTCCAGGAAATATTCTTTTATAACAATTCCTTATGAAATTCTTTCTTTTTGAGAAGGAAAGCTATACAGAGTAGTATCTTTAAGGGCACTAAGTTTTTAAAGTGGCCAATTCTAAATGCCTGTCATCAGTGGAGCAACTACAGGCCAGAGAGGTTGCAAGATTGGTCATCCCTCAAACAGCTTCACCTGATTTAGCTTCCATTTGGAAGGCTCACCCTTTTCATAGAAAGGTGAATTACAGGCATCTATTCAGACCGTCATTACACCTTACTTTAGTGCATGAGAAAACACCATTTTTCATGAGTCCTTCAATGCAGGTGTCTTATTCTTAAAAGTAGGGCATATATTTTTCTCTGATTTAAATTTTATTTGCTAAGTAAGCGAGCAAAGCAAAATGAATGAAGAGGTGATTGATGATTGACTCCACGCAGCCGGAAGCCCCAAAGAGTATGCTAATCTCATTATCCCAATATTGATTTGAACAAGCTGCCTGTGTGTCTCCATTCTGGGAGGCAATGCATGCTTCAGAAACAGTTCAAAACTGTTAAATCACCAAGAGATCTGAGGTAGGAATGATGCTACAGGGAATATCTCTGAAGTGAGCCTCTACTTAAAGGTGCAGTTTATCATTCTTTAATGCATAGAGAAAAATCAGTCTGAGAGAAGGGCTTTCAATTCCTTCTAAAAGATGATAAAGTTGCTAGCGAGAGCGATTGAGCACTTAGAGGAATTTGCCAAACCCTGAGAGTGCTCAGTAGCTATCATTCTGAGGATTGACTGATCACACAGAGGATGGCTGTACTTTTGGCTTTCTGTAGAAATTTTGTCTCATACAGCATGTCTATCTCTCAGGGGAAAGGGAATTTTGTCATTATTCTGTGTGTAACTCCTGCAGATGTATAACAGGAAGTGGTACCTAAGTTAGATAAATATGCTTCTGTGCAAGATAATAAAATTGTCTCCATAAATGGAAAGTTGGGTTCGAGTAAGTGAATAGGTATTATCTCTTCTCTTCTCTTCTCTTCTCTTCTCTTCTCTTCTCTTCTCTTCTCTTCTCTTCTTGTCTCTTCTCTTCTCTTCCTTCTCTTCTCCTCTCCTCTCCCCTCCCCTTCTCTTCTCCTCTCCTCTTCTCTTCTCCTTTCTTTTTTTCCTTTCTCCTCTCCCTTTCCTTCCTTCCTTCCTTCCTCCCTCCCTCCTTCCCTTTGTCCTTTCCTTCCTTTGCTCCTTCCTTCATTCCTTCGTTCCTTCCTTCCTTTGTCCTATATCCACGTGTTAATTTTAGCATTTTCTGTGGGTCCATTTTAACAATAGTCTTAGACCTAATTATCACACCTTATACATACATGAATTGTTCTGAGTCAGGGGCATGAAACTGTCTCAAGGGAGACACATATATTACTCGGTGTCAGGGGCATGGAGTGGTTATAAGGAGAAATAGGGAACAGAATTTGAGATCAAAAGTGTGATCAGCTTAGCTTGTTTAAGTTGATTATACGGAGAGTCCAAAGTATAGTAAGGTTTATTACACCACCATCCTTAAAAGTAAGTTATATTTAAACACACCGTGTACACAGTATACAGTTTTAAATGATCTCAAAGCAGATGATTATATTGGTTACAAGGTTGTGTGAACATACTATTTATAAAGGCAAGCAAGAGGCATTCTGGAAAAAAATCATTCACATAACACCTAAGTCATGAAATGGACAATAATCTTGATAATATCAAAAGAACTAATTATGATATCCTGATTAGTCATGGATAATAATCGGGACAGTATGTGTCAATCTTATATCTCATTTATCTGAGAAATTGAAAGGTTAACACATTGCTAAAATGGGTATATTTTTACTAATGCATGCAGGGAACATCAGCAGTGCTTAAGCAGCCATGGAAATCAGTGGTCTTTGGCGGCCAGTAAAAGGGTGCGAGGACAAGGACCTTCCGACATCCTTTCAAAGAAACTTCATGAAGGCCTGGACAGGATGAAGCCACAGCTTTTATTCCTTCTGACATTATTCCCTATCCATGCTTCCTAGGGGATTTTAGACTTAGTGCCATTAGATTTCCACATGTACACAGGTGCTGGAAAGCCTTTTCTGAGACACCACAGCTTCTCAGGTCTAACCGTTGGACTTCAAGATGTAACACCTAGCCTTTATTGGAATCTGTTATCTGCCCCTACGTGCTTATTATTTTAATCAGTCTGTCTTTTATGTTGGGAGGCAAGTATTTAAGGTCTGACCCATATCTGAAAATATTGATTATTAGGCATCTAAGACAGTTTCAGGAGTTGCCTGACTGGGTCGAGATGCAGGTACCACGAGTGTTCTCTATAGGGTATTATTTCCTTATTCTCCCATCCCTTTCATTCTTCCATTTAAAAGTAAAGATTTTTTCATCTGAATGGCTTTTAGTACTAGACTTTAATAAACACTTCAAAGAAGTCTGGCTGGATGAAATACTGTCATACGTCACTTTCTGAAAATAACATGCAAAACTACACACAAAGAAAATGAAGCATTATGCTCTGGTGGCTTCCTTTTAATGAAAGAAATGACTTATATGACAAAAGGCATTACTGTCATACATATCTTCAATATTCTTGCTGCTCTATGGGACTAGTAAATTTAAAAAGGTTAAACTCGTGAGAAACATTCAAAGTTCACCTGGTAACTAGATTCCTTAGAAAGCATCTATAATCCCATTTAATAGATGTAGATAAATAGTTACTAACTTGCAAAAGTCATTGAAAAACTAAAACCACGAGTATATACTCTTTATAGACAATTGATATTAGCTATAATGACACAGGTTGAATGTAAAAGAATAGAAAGAGATACTCATTGGTTATATGTGTATCTACCATTGAAGAGGAGGAGGAGCAGTTTTTAAAAAATGAGAGGTAATTTTCCTTTTGTAAATAGAATTTAGTCCTAATACCATTTACCTTGGGCTATTGAGAAGGTGGCCAAAGAGAAAATTCTTTCCTATTTGAATGGCTTTCTATTCTGAGTACTGGTTTGCTCTCTCTCTCTCTCTCTCTCTGTCTCTGCCTCTGTCTCTCTCTCTCTCTATCTCTCTCTCTCATACACATACACACATGCATGCATGCACACATGCACATACACACAAACCCATCTGCACAATACTCACACACACACACACACATTCCACAAATGAGACAGAGACCTATATACATATACTTTTTATTTCATTAGTTTATTAGCACTCCCAGATGAGAATTTAGTGAGCTTTCTTGGTTTCCATGGAAAACAGCTATAGAAAACTTCTCGGAAGTATTTTGCCTTTGTCATATTCTAATCTTAGTAATGGTGAGTAGATCAGCATTGCTATGATCTTGGTTCCACCATGACCCATTTCTGCTGGACCCTGTGGTAGGAAACCCAGTCGTTCCTTTAGAGAAGGCTATAAAATCCCAGCTGTCATGGTCACTTCACATGTACTGCAAAGTGAAAATGCACACTTTGATAAATCATCCCCTTCAGAAAACTCAAGGTCTGCCATAGGACAAATGCCCACTCCTCTTATTGAACAAACTAGTCTCAGTTTATTATGGGAGCGTCATGCATCCTGCAGGAGTCAGAGCACACAGGGCAATGGTGCTGAGTTCCCATCTCACTTGACATAGAGAGTGAGTGCTTTCCAGTTTGTGTGTGTCTGTGGGTGTACACTCATGTGGATACATTGCTTGACATTGAATACATTGCTTGACATTGGATGTCCTTCTCTATTGCCCTCCACTGTATTCTTTGAGGTAGATTCTCTTGCTGATGCTGAACACACTAATCCTTGGCTTGAATGGTTGGTCAGCAAACTCTGGGGACCTAGCTCTCTTAGCTGTCCTCAGTGCCCTGTATTTTTAAATGGATGCAAAGGGCTCAAATACAATTTAGGCTCTTTACCAACAGAGACATATCTCCAGCCCCTAAAACATTTGGTCATGGTTCAAAAGAAGGATCAAATTAACATACTATTTTCAAATAACAACATTGTTTTCATTTAAAGTGTATTTGAATAAAGATTTAGGCTTTCTTAGCTTATTCTTTCATGTGACAATCTTTTGTTTCTTTTGATATTTTGAGAACCAAAAGTTTGAAAATATGTTTTCTTGTTCATAATGTCTCAGGTGTTATGAAGAATGTTTCATAGATCAAAGGTGCTATAATTTCATTTGAATCAATCCTGTCACAGGTAGGCATTATAAAGTATAAAGTAACTTCTGAAAATAAAAGAAGCAAGAGGGCAAATAAGCTAATTTTAGAGATGAAACAATTACTGAAATCATTTGCTATTAACAAACGGCAGGAAACAAGGAATTAAACAAACAGAACAATATTTAAAATGTTGTACATTTAAACTCTATCACTTCAGTAAATACTAATGCACATGGGTAGGTACTTCATCTAAAGCCCAAGACAGACTATAAAAATAACATTTTATGGACATTTCCTGCAGAAAATACATGGGAAATATAAAGGTATAGTTTCAAATTCAACTAATGGGGGGTGGACAAGGGAGTAAATGCTGTTAAAATCCTGACATGTACTCTTCAAAGGAAAACTTAGAAGGTGTTCATGGCAAGGAAGATTTCACAGAAAGGAATATAGGCAAGCATAGAAAAAGAAATCTTATACTGAGGAAATGTTCGTTCTGTAGGCTGATACTGTGGTTTTAATGCATATGTGCCTAATAGTTTGAAACACATAAACTAAAACTTGTTAGAGAAAAAGAGGTAAATTTACAGATATAGCTGGAAATTGGAACATGCCTGTAACAACAATTGATAGGAGAGAGAGAGAGAGAGAGAGAGAGAGAGAGAGAGAGAGAGAGNGAGAGAGAGAGAGAGAGAGAGAGAGAGAGAGAGAGAGAGAGAGAGAGAGAGAGAGAATGTGGTGATTTGAATAAAAATGCCCTCCATACCTGGACCTTTTTTAATTACCAACAGGATTCAGACACCTTGTGTGGTGGTTTGAATATGTTTGGTCCAAAGAGTGGCACTATTAGGAGATGTCACCTTGTTGGAGTGGGTGTGACCTTGTTGGAAGAAGTAGGTCATTGTAGGCATGGCTTTAAGACGCACAACCTAGCTTCCTGAAGGCTAGTCTTCTCCTAGCCGCCTTTGGAACAAGAGGTAGAACTCTCTGCCACTCCAGTGCCATGCCTGCCTGGATGCTACCATCCTTCCCGCCATAAGAAGAATGGACTAAACCGCTGACACTGAAAGTCAGCGCAGGAGAATGAGTACATGTAACAGTGGGGGCTGGGGTTAGCTTACCATCTGTAATCATAACATATAGTTATGATTACAGATGGTAATCTGTAAACAGGCTAAAACCTTGAAGACTGTTTACAGATTTAGACAATGAATGGATAAACCACAGATGGTAACTTCTTTTAATATAATGGGTCTAACTAGAAATCAATAATTTATTGATTGAAAAAATTTTGAAAATTGCCCGATTATTTGGCTTACAAGGCCAAATTCTAAAGAATTCATGTAGCAAAGAGAAATTATAAAGGAAACCAGAAAATAATCTGACAGAAAAAGATGCAGGATTGTGAACCAGAAGACTCAGTGTTGTTAACTGTTACTTATCTCCCACCTTTATATATTTTTTTATGATACAATAAAAATTACAGTTGATTTTCTAATACTAGTAATTGACAAATTAATATGAAATGTAAATGGTGATATTTAGAAAACCTTAAATAGTAAAAGCAATTCTGTAAATGGAAGCAATGTATAGATAAAATATCATTATAAATAAACGTAATTCTGTAAATGGAAGCCATGTATAGATAAAATACCATTATAAATAAACGTATAGTAATCAAACCCTTTGGCACTGGCATAAGAAGTGGAGTTAGGAAGTATCAGGGGACCCTGAAACAAGTCCACCCATATATGCCAACAGGTTTTCAACAAAATCTCCATGGGATCCAATGGGCAAGTGCATTCTTTTTCTTAAATGACAGTTGTTTTGGGCTGTAGAAACAGTTCAGGATGCTGACTGCCCTTAAGGAGGACCCAAATTTTGTTTCCATCACCGACACCGGGCAGCTCATCAGCATCTGAAACTTAGGTTCCAGGGAATGCCCTCTGCTGGCCTCCAGGCACTGTACATGTAGCACACACCCTTCTTCTCTGTGTGGGAAACAACACATCCATAGTTTGAAAAATACCAGTTTACCTGGACTTGATCTAAGTGAAGAGATTATGGTCTCAGGCATAATCTGGATAGAGATGTGGTATTGAGAGTTTAGGGTGAGTATATTTTTAATGTGGGAGGAATAGGAATCATCTTTGGCTAAAGAATGACCTGTGGGAGCTAGTCTCCAAAAACTGGACCCCACTCCTGCCTGATTTCACGGCCCTGTATAGTTGTCTACTGCTGTGATTTGGGATTGAAATGTTCCCCATAGGCACATATATTTCAACACTTGGCTCCCAGATTCTGGTGCTGTTTGGGACAATTATAGAGCCTTGTTGGACAAAGACAGATTCTAAGGGAGAGTTTTGAGGTTTTATAGTTGGGTCCTACTTCCTGTCCACTCTCTGCTTTCTAATGGCGTATACAATGTGATCAGTCAGTCTCCTGCTCCTGCCAGGGCACTTTCCCTGCTATTATATGAAATTTATCCCTATGAACTGTAAATGAGAGTAAACTATACTCTACTTTTATTGTCTCTTGCCATTTTGTCATACAATGAGAAAAGTGACTAATGGATATTATTATTATTGTTGTTATTATTATTATTATTATTATTATTATTATTATTATTATTATTATTATTATTGGGTTTGAACTTTTCATGTGATTTTTCAGCCAACTGAGCTAGGATGAAAGCATCGTTGCTCTGGTACTCCTGATAAGCGATAAAAGTTGGATAGTTTCTCCTTTGCTCTTTATTGTCCCCACCTGCTACGTAAAAGAATTAGCTATTAGAGGCTCAAATGTCAAAGCGTCCTGTCAGTGCTTAGCTTTCTTCACCACATTGTCCTGCAGATCATGAAACCCGCACCGATGAAATGTCCATGTAAGGTCTCCAGGCACTGGGCATTGTTCCTTCAAAGTTGTCCAAAACTTTGTTCAAAGCCACTGGATCTTGGGAAAATTTGTTACCCAGAAACAGATAACTGAGTAATTTAAGTCCCTGACTGTGTAAGAACACAGAATAATATAGATTAAAAATGAATAAATGTGATAATTACATCTCACTCTAAACTTTGGTCCACCTTAAATATTTTTCTATAGAATATAATGATATAGTAACTAGATTTAAAGTTGCACAAAGTCAATGATGTATTAATTATACTTTACGTTTTCTAGTTTTTTTAATGTGATTTTTCATAAAGTAATACTTTTAGCCATTTATAGATCTTGGCAGGCAAAGAGATACCAGATGTCATGCCTGTGATCAAAATACCCATAATCTGCCTGTTGTCATAAAAGGATATTTAAAAAATCTTAAAGCGGAAGTTTTGAATTGTAGACTCTTATCAGTCATAGAAAGACAGATACTTTTTAAATAAATATTTTTTACGATCTCTGAACAGTTTTAAACGTACTCAGATTTTAATAGCAAAAATGAAATGATGAGGTTCAACACGCTAAAAACATAAATCCTTCTTTTGGAAGAGACAAGATTTGAATTTGGCAGTAGTGGTTTATCAGGAATATGTCTGGTGATCAGAAACCTAAGACACTCCTCTAAAAGCTTGCCAGCCAGTCTCAGTACCAGTCTTGATGCCATCTCATTGGCTTCTGTGTGTGAAACTGTTATTAATAACCTACATTCTTTGTCTTATTCCCCAAGGAAGTATAGTCCAGGCTCAAGTTCTTATTCTTTTACTTCAAAATTTTGAAATTATCCCAACTTTTTAATTATATTTTAACCACTTGAATCATGCAACAAGTTAATCAGGGCCTTTAAATACTTAGTTGGTGTTAGCATGCCTTTATATACAAACTGACATGAAATTCTGGAACTCACCCAGCTCTATCACCTTGATTTAATTCAACTTCACTTTTTTCTGAGTGTAGCATGGCCGGTGAAGCCAGGGAGGAGCCGACACTGTGTGTACAGTGTCTCTAGACTGAGCGGAGCACACCCCTGCTTGTAGTGACCCGTATAAATGAAGGGATTGGATCTCTACCATTCAGGAGACCTTCTAACAGTTTCAGACCTCCTTGCGAGGGCGACCATTTTAATGATTTTGACTTGAGGGATAGAATGGCCGTTTCCAAGGAAGAGCCATATGAATTGAAAGTCTGTCAACAAACATGCTGGGTACAGAGAAGAGACGCTTCTATGACATCCCGAGTACATGTGAGTGAGTCTGGTTATACACAAACCAAGTGCTACAGCCAAGGATTTCCAGAGGCTGACATCAAGAGCTTGATCGCTAAGACAAAAGGAAAAAGGGCATGGCCTGAGCTGTAAGAACATTTCCTCAAAGAGCCTCAGTATAGAGATGAAAGTCATCTGCGTAAGATGCGTCCATGAGCCGATTTCCCCCTTGAATGTTGGGGGAAATAGACTCAAGTGATAGAAAATTTACAGAAGTTTGAATAACCAGTAACTATGTGAAACACTGCCTAATCTCATGGAAACTCAAGACTATACAACTATTAAAATGAGAAATTTGAATTCACTGGCGACACAATGAAACTAAAGGTGAGGCTAAGCCCCAAGAGTGTAAGGACACATATTCTTGAACACCCTACAGGTGTGCTTGGGCCTGGCCTGCTGGGAGCCAGCCCCAGCAGAGGTGTTTCTTCTTGGTCCTTCTTGAGGCAGCAGAGGGGGAAGAGCGTCGGCAGGGGCAAGACTTTGTCTTGCGGAAAATTTAGGGTTGTTGTATAATAAAAGGTTTACTTATCTAAATCTAAGTTACTAGGCTAACATAGCTGACCTGCCTTCTGTGTTCCTCTGAAGCCAGAGACTGCAGTCTCAGGCATTTAACACCTCATCCTAAAACAGCAGGAGATTAAGTAAAGGGTTAATTGCTAGAGCCTTTTCCCTATTGTCCAGATGCCTCTTGCTTGTCAGTCTAGGGGGAAGTTAGGAGCAATAAACTTCTAATGAACCTGGAGAAGAGAATAACACTTGCAGAAAGAAAAATTTTTACATAAGTGAATATGCATAATCTCACATAAATTCATACATACATCTTCATACATATTTTCATGCAGTCAGCCGGGCCCAGCTTGCATGCATTCTCACAATTACATACTTACACACACATGCATACATTCTCACAATTACATACTTACACACACATGCATACATTCTCACAATTACATACTTAC
>BDUI01000022.1:1425786-1436871 GCA_002335545.1 Apodemus speciosus
ACACACACACACACACACACACACACACACACACACACACACATACTGTGTTATTTGCAGTAACCCTGTGGAAGGAGGAGAGAGAATAGAGAAGTAAAGGCTATGAATACATGAAATTTCTTAATTGCAAAGAAGCAAAAAAGAATGGAAAAAATCCATAGTGTGGCTTTAAAGAAGTTCACTCTTGTCTCAGGTGATGATTAAGAAAATTAGAAATAATGAGTTTCAGAGTTTCATCATCTAATGTGAGGGTAGTGACTATTATGAAATTTAAGGTTATTTTCTAATAGTCTTCATTTAATGGAGCAGAGAAAAACCCTCTGATATCTGTGCAATAAGCATGACCGCAGTGGAGGGCAATGTCGGAGTAGATGACCTGGAGGCTGGTGAGCACGCTGGACGCCATTGCGCCTCTCCTTCAATTGTGGAGCTGGATATTCTCTATCTATCAGGCTTGCCGGGGAATACAAAGAAGGCATTAAAGTACAGCATTACAGACACAGCCGAACAAAGGACATTCATTCTTGTTTATTCATAATAAATACAATTTGGAAAGTTTAAAACAATGTCCTTCTCTGTTTAATGTGCAGAAAGCAAAGGACCACGAGCTCAAACCATTTGACCAATTCTGTAGGATCCTTAAAAATACTTGTTCTATTTAAATATATTTTACATGTTTTGTTCCTTATTAAAATATTCATTTGCTGTCTCAATGAAGAAATAAAACAGGTTTATAAAGTAGGATTATAATTTTTATTTTCTGGTTGAGGTAGAACTCAACTAGAAGTTAGAAAGCAACTTGGCCACAGACTTTTATGAAGCGAATCTGAATTCATATTATTTGCTGATAGTGTGTCTGAAACCCAGAACATTTACATTTCAAACAGAGCATAGCCTTATTCTACTTCATATTGGAAGAGTCCTCAGAGTTGACCACCTGTTAAGCAAAAATGCTAGATGATATGCCGTAGGAGCTTAGGCTCAGGCTGCCCAAATGCTAAACCTCCAGGTAGAAAGCAAAAGGAAGAAAACTTTAGCATTCATTATCAGGTAATTGCAGGCACAATGATTAACGCTGCAACTTCTGTTTGAAAACACTCATATTTTTGGACCTCTTAGGTTCCTGATCTGAATAATCGTACAAATATATAAGAAATTCATCTGTGTCATTTTTTAAACTCAACTTGAATTTTAAAATCTAATTAATACTCTTTGAAGGCTTCATTCTCATTCGGCCTTTGTTCTTTCGTAAAAGAAATTTTCCTAGTCCTTTAGAAAGGACATACGTATTCTGAAAGGAGGCATCGATTAGCATCTCTAGTCTATTGTTTTCTTTGCAAAATATGATTCCCTTTAGGCAAGCCAAAAGGCCCTTTATTGGTGATGAAGCAGAAATATTCGCACTTTGAAGTCAGGGGAAGCAGCTTGCTGGGTTGGCAGAGGCATGGGGGAGGGGGGATACCTGGAGTCTCTCACAAATCAGGAAACAGCATGACATTTAAGTAAGTTTGATGGGATGGGAGATGAAGCCCTGGAATACAAATAATGTTAGTTAACATGTGTTTCACTCTGAAAATACACTTCTTCCATTAAATGAAAAAAGTGTAATCAAGGTGGACGGAAACATCATTCAGTAACTAAATGGAGGAGCAGAACGCCATGTAACTTTGTCTCTATGCCTTGTTTGCTAGACACAGGTTCTAAGAATGGGGAATATATTTATGAACATTTGGGAAAACTCTTTTTGGCGGTTTGGATAGGTTTGGCCCACACAGACTCTAATTGGAGAGGGGGCTTTGCTGGAGGAAGTGTGTCACTGTGGAGGTAGGCCTTGAGGTCTCCTAGTGCTCCAGCTCTGCCTAGTGTATGGAATCAGTCTCCTTTGGATCAAGATGTTGAACTCTCAGCTCCTCTAGCGACAAGTGTGCCTACACAATGCCACGCTTCCCACAATGATGATAATGCCCTACCCCCACTGAAATGGTAAACCTTCCCCTACTCTGTTTTCCTTTATCAAAGTTGCCTTGGCTCATAGTATCTTTCCACAGCAATACAAACCCTAAGTAAAACACTCTTTCTTAAATTATCTTAGTTAGGTTGTGATTGCAGTGACGTAAAGCCTTGGCCAAACATCTCATGGAAGAAAGTGTTTAATTGGATTGATGGCTTCAGAGGGTTAAAACCCACGATGGAAGAACAAAGCCACGGTAGCAGCACCAGCTGAGAGCTCATCATATTGATCTTCAAACAGAAGGTAGAATGGGGACCCAGGGGGAATGACAGGGGTCCTTCAAAACAACAAATTCCATGCCCAGTTACACACCTCCTCCAACAAGTCCACACCCTGGAGTTATTCCCAAACAGTTGGGTAGACTCGTGGCCAAATACACTGAGCCCATGGGGACATTCCCATTCAAACTTCCACATAAGTCATTAGCAAGTGGACCTGTTGAACATATTTTATATACTTACCTAAAGAGAAAATAACTTGCTTAGTATTTGAGATAAAATAGAAAAGCTATATACTCTCTATGTTCAATAACAAGCTATTTTAGCTTATTATTAAAATGAATGTTTTAAAACAAAGATTTTGTTACCTAATGTATGATTCATTTTATAATTACAGAACACTCTTAGTTACTATATGAAACAAACAAGTAAAAAGGTACATGAAGTACATAAAATTGCCCTGGAAATTTCTTGTGGGCATTATAAATAATAAGCAGACATTAGAAAAGATAATGATGAAATATAATGGACCTGTAGGATAATTGAAAATGTGTTGTAATTCCCATTTCAAGATGTCATAGGAAAAGAATTTTAAGTTGATTTTAAGTATGTCCTAAGAATAGGAAATATCCTTATGAACATTTGGGAAAACTCCTTTTGGTGCTTTTCCATTTCCTCTGCATAACTTGAGAAGTGCTTCCTTACATTTGGAAGTAAAGAATTATAAATTTCTCTTCACTGTTTAGAAATGATTTTCAAATTTAATAACATGCAGTCACTTGCTACCATTGTGGTCGAAGCTCTTGTACCTCAAATCTGGACAATGAAATCAGCAGCCCTATCCGTTTTCATACTTGACAACCCAGCCCAACTTGAACCTTTATTATGCTCTCATTCTTTCTTTAAAAAGAAAAACTCATATGGCATGATGAAAACTTTGATTCCCTGTAAAATGTTTCCTAGAAAATAAGCAACAGGTAAAGTTGTTGAGTAATAAGGAGATATAAGTACATTGGAATTCGTATGCCTAACATAGCTTTGTATGTGGATTTAGTCTTGAGTCTGTACAAATGCTGAGAGGCTGAAGACCAATTACAGTCTTTTCATTTGCCTTTTTGAATTTTTGAGGAAGAGAACTATTTTATAAGTTAATTCAGTATCTTTGACTTTAAGAGTTCTTGAATGCCTCAGATGGTGTCCTGTTAGTATACAAGAGCATCCTATACCTGAAGTAGATTTATGTGGTTCTTGGAGTGGACATGAAACTTTGCAATTCACAGTAAAAGACGTTTCTGTGGTGGCCTTTACAAATGCAGACATGAGATGAGAATGAAATGAATTATAAAGCTGTAGTTGGAGGTGGCTCTAATGTAATATTAAATGTTCAAGAAAATACATATTCTAAAAAGCTAATGGCAAGTTGGAGGACCATGGGGAAGGCACTGGGAAACAAACCCATTACCAATGAGTGCTAGAGTCTTGGATGACAACAGCATTTGGTACCTTTACATAGGGACTCCCTTGGATGAGTGGCATTACCAAGAATGTATTTTAGGGAGCATTTGCAACAGATAAACACTGGACAGCAGCTAATGTCTGGGGATGTATACCCTACTTACACTATCTTCAGGTGGTGGTTACTTGGGAGGCAGTTAAGAAGTGTACTTTCTCAGTCCAGTCACATCAGGCATGAGACTGCCGAATACATACCTTCACAACCATTTTCCATGTCAATGATTTTTTTTCTGCCAAATGAAGGGAAACCAAGAAGTTTTCATCCTCCAATAAAACGAAAGGAGAGAGAAGTTAAGTATTGGCAAGTGGCTATTACAAAATCTACAGGAGCTGGGTATGGTCCTGATTTATCCCTTATTTATCTACTTTTTAATATTTAGATCACAAACAATATTTATCATTATTAAGGTTCTCACTAACAGAACTAACAGAACATGTTATCTTATTTAATTCAGCTATTGGCATGGTTTGAGCTACACGCACACACCTTTATTTTGACATTGAAGAGAGTCCTCTCTGTATGATCATTGGTGCAAATACTGAGCTGGACCTGCTCCCACATCTTCTTCCCAGGATTCAACTCCTTGGCAGGTGAGCCAGGGGTAGTACTAGAGATAGTCCTTCTCTCCAGGAACGGACCCATTAAGAGAAGCCAAATTTCCCCTTCTTTCTGGAAAACTCACACAGTACTCCTGGCTGAGTCAGTACTCCTGAATTTTGGCAGGTATAAGGTTAAATCACCTGGCAATTAATTCTGTGTTCTAGAGGAACATGATACTTCATTGCACCATCAACCAGCCTTTAGGATATTTCTCTAATGTCCGTTTCTTCTACGTACTAAGAATCATCATCAGGTTGTTCTTTGGCAGGCATTTGAAGAACCAGAGGGAAACATTTATTGACATAGATTTACCAGTTGCTACAAATTATTCCTGGATTTTTGTTTGTTTGCTGACTTGCCTGTTTGTTTTTTTCTCTCTTCCTCTTAGCCATATTTATTTTTCTACAAGAATATTTATTTTTATCTTATGTTTTATCTGCAGGAATGTATACATATTGTATCTGTGCCTAAGAGGCCAGAAGAGGGTGTCAGGTTCTTGGAACTACAATTGCTGATATTTTTGAGCTGCCAGCACTCTCTTCCATCTTTAAAATGTTCTCTCTTGCCTTCCTTTCTTCTTCTTCTTCTTCTTCTTCTTCTTCTTCTTCTTCTTCTTCTTCTTCTTCTTCTTCTTCTTCTTTTTCTTCTTCTTCTTTTTCTTCTTCTTCTTCTTCATCTTCCTCCTCCTCTTCCTCCTCTTCTTCCTCCTCTTCCTCTTCTTCCTCTTCCTCCTCTTCCTCTTCCTCTTCTTCCTCCTCTTCCTCTTCTTCCTCTTCCTCCTCTTCCTCTTCTTCCTCTTCCTCTTCCTCCTCTTCCTCTTCCTCGTCCTCTTCCTCCTCTTCATCTTCCTCTTCCTCTTCTTCTTCCTCCTCCTCCTCTTCTTCCTCTTCTTATTCACACCCTTCAGTCCTAGACTCTTTTGAATAGCACTTGTGGTGGTTTTAATAGGAATGGCCCCCATAGACTCATGTGCTTGAATGCCTGGTCCATAGGATGTTGCACTATTAGGAGGTGTGGCTTTGTTGAAAGAAGTTCATCACAGGAGAGGTGGGCTTTGAGATTTACTATGCTCTGGCTCTGCTGGGTGCCGAAGAGACCCTCCTCCTGGCTGTCTAGAGAAGACAAATCTGCTTCCGCTGTCTTCAAATCAAGATGTAGAACTCTCAGCTCTCCAGCACCACGCGTGCCTGTATGATGCCATGCTTCCCACCATGATGATAATGGACTGAACCTCTGAAACTGTAAGCCAGCCCCAATTAAATGTTGGCTTGATCATAATGTCTCTTCACAGCCACAAAACTCTAAGACATCAGCATTGGTATCATTTGTGCCAAACAGACAAACAAACACAAACAAAACAAAGCACATCAGAAAAACACAAAGCACAGAAGAACAGTGTGAGAAAAGCCCCATCCAGAGTTAGGCAGGGATTTTCCTAAGGAATTTTAAAATTATTGAGATAGAGAATATGCAGTGTCAGGAACCCTGTGAGTATTCAGTTAATGTTACCAATTATAAAAGTTTTTATTGCGAATATTACCCACAGGGATTATTCAACACATTTTCTTGTCTGTCTGTCTGTCTGTCTGTCTGTCTGTCTGTCTGTCTGTCTCTCTGTCTTTCTGTCTCGCCCACCCTATGACTCTCTCCCTCTCTATTTCTTTATTTTTTTTCTTTTTTGAGACAGGGTTTCTTGGTGAGCCCTGGCTATCATGAAATTCGATGTGTAGAACAGGCTGGCCTTGTGAGCCATTGTTGTGCAACTCCATGTTTTTCTAAACTAGTGAAGTCTTACTTATTTCTGTCGAATTAAACCAGTTTCTTGGGGGGGTATATAGGAACTTGTGTAACTGTGTCCCTTTTCAAAACTTTCTAGTACTAATATGTGGGCAGTTACTGAGAATTTATATTCTTTTTAAAGTTTTAAAACTCTGCATATTGTAAATATGCACACTTCTCAGTTCAGAAAAGTCAAGTGTCAAGACTTCAGTGGTCACTTGTGACCAATGGTCACACATAAGACAGAACAGATAGATCTCTGTGAAGACAGAATTAACTAAAAGCAAAGAAAGGAGGTTCTTTTTGTAGACCTAATTGCAAACATTTTCAAGCAGAAGTTTGTTTGTGCTCATATGTCCTGTGTGAGAAGGGGGGTAGGAAACCTAAGACAGTCACTTGTTTGAAAATCACTTTTAACAATAATTTGGTTTATTATGGAAAAACCCAGTGTTGCCCAGGGACAAGTGTCTGAAGGAAGCACTACATGTTTTGGGGGTATTAAAATATTACTTTTTAAAAGGAGCATGTTAGTAAGTTAATTCAGTCAAAGATAGAAACAACGGATCTCTTATTTTTAATGAGTGAACCATGAACTTTACATGAAAGAATTAGGTAAACTACATAATCCATATTAAAATTAGAAATAATTTTATCACAGCATTTCATTGGTGATCACACTTCCCTCAATGCTCTTCAATGCCACCCATCCATCCCTTCCTAAGAAGACTTTCCCTTTGATAGAACAAAAATTCTTTCTTTCTCAAACCACTTTATATCTATGCAAAAATAGATAAATCTATTAGCATATCATAGAAAATTTTACTGGAAAAATTTTGTTATAATATGAAAGAATGCTCTTTTGACTTGAAATATAGATATTTTGTTTCCCCACTTTTCTTTTTTAAAGATAATTTTTTTTTATCACGGTGCTAGGCTTTCATTCCTTTTGTCACAGAATAATCACAAATTGACAGAAATGTTCAAAGGGAAAAATGTCTGTTGTGAAAACTTGTGACATGTTACATACAGGCTTTTCTCCCCCAACCAAAAAATTTAAGATTAATTGTGGTAGCCTTTTCTATCGGGATATCAATAATTGGATTGCAGAGCAGTTGAAGTTCAATGTGATATTATTGTCCCCTAGTAAAACCTAAGTGAAAAAATGCTCTCATTTATATTGCTTTAGAAATAAATTTGACTAGCATATTAAAATGCTAGGCAAAATCCTATAATCCTACTTTTTCCACCTTTCAGCTAAATAAAGCAACTGTCATTTTAGTAAATAATTAATTAACAAAAGTCATGAGACCATGTGGTTGATTGACAGCATATTTGAAAGGAAAACATCACAACTCCCTCTAAAAGTGCTAAAAAATTTTCTGAAATGTTTTGTACATTGATCATTCTCGTCTCTTTATTTTTATTATCATCTTGTCAGACTTGGCCATTAGAGGCTCTGACAGACAGCCATCTTGAGTAAAGTTGAAGTTGCTCATGGGGACATTGTGCTGATGATGGTCACACTACAGCTGCCATTTTTCAGGCTGGTGCAAAAACGAAGTTGATGAATAACCTCCTGGTATAATTTAGGGTTCTAGTGGAATTTGTCAACAATTTTTGAGTTGCCTTTCTGGCACTGATCTTCAAGTTAACAAACTGTTTCTGTGCTACTGCTTTTAACCAATAGCAGCTTTGTTCGCTTCTACTGCATCGTCATAAAAATGTATTTGTTGGCATACTGTACTGGCTGGTTTTGTGTGTCAACTTGACACAGGCTGAAGTTATCGCAGAGAAAGGAGCTTCAGATGAGGAAATGCCTCCATGAGATCCAGCTATAAGGCAGTTTCTCAATTAGTGACCAAGGTGGGAGGGTCCATTATGGGTGGTGCCATCTCTGGGCTGGTAGTCTTGGGTTCTATAAGAGAGCAGGCTGAGCAAGCCAGGGGAAGCAAGCCAGTAAGGAACATCCCTCCATGGCCTCTGTATCAGCTCCTGCTTCCTGACTTGCTTGGGTTCTACTCCTGACTTTCTTTGGTGATGAACAGCAGTGTGGAAAGTGTAAGCTGAATAACCCCTTTCCTCCCCAACTTGCTTCTTGTCATGAAGTTTGTGCAAGAATAGAAATCCTGACTAAGACACATACTAATACTTTCATTTGTCAACATTTAGAAAGTTAAGCTCCATAGAAATTCATTTTAGATACCGGATGTTCTTTTTTTTGTCCCACCTGATACTGATGTTCTTAATTTTTAAAATGAGATCATGACAAAGACAAACAACTTGATACAACCTAGGATCACCTAGAAAGTCTTCATGAAGACAGATCAGGTTGGAGAGTGCACGTGTCTGAGGGAGCTTGTTTGAGTTGTGAGTTGATAAAGAAGGAGTCAGGCCATTGTCAGTAGCAGCCTCTACAAAGGAGGTCTTGGTCAGTGTTAAAAAAAAAAAAAAAAAACAAGCGAGAAGCCACCTTGTATTCTTTCCCTGCCCTTTTCTTCCCACGGTAACAGAGCGTAACCTGAAGACTGTGAGCCAAGGTTGAGCCCTTTCTCCCTTAAAGTGCATTTTGTTAACCCAAACTTCTGTTGTTGTTCCAGCAACAGAAGTTAACCCGAGAAGCCACCAGCTTTCTTTGTGCCTTTCCTTTTCTTCCCTTTCTTTTCCTAGGGGATCATTTGGTAGCTTCTCTTATTGTACACCACAAATCCTTTCCTGTATTTAGGTTACTGTTGACCAATCATTACTCGATTATAATGTGGGGAGAGAGTATCAGTGTCTTCCAATGTCATCTCGTAGGACAGTTTTGTATCACAAGAAAACTATAGCTAAGTTGGTACTGAGATTTAAAACATCTGGAAAGATGGTATCCCACTATGCCAGATGTTTTTTCCAACATACTATGGACCTTCAGAAAATACTATGGATGATATTGTGAAATGCTAACCACTTTATCAGAAACATCATAACTCTTGTGCTTTGACCTGGTGCAACCCAAGGTGTGCTTAGGCCAAGAAACTAATCAGCCCCATATTTAAAAAAATTAAAAATCTTAAAATTATAGTAATTATTATTATAATTTTGTGTTTGGGGACATACTTGTGTCACCTCGTGTTTTTGGAGTCAGAGGACAACATTCAGGAGTTGGGCCTTTCCTTTCACTGTGGGTTTCAGGACAGAAGGCAGGTCATCAGGTTTACTAAACAACTGTTTTTACCCACTGAGCCTCCTTACCAGCTTGATAAAAATCTTTAATGAAAAGAATTGGAAACTTTTATAGTTAGTGTTTATCAGTATCACTTCAAGCTTTTGTCTTCTACAAATGATATACCAGCTTGATATTGGTTTGTGAGCTTTTAACCTTATCATTGCCCATGCTTGGCTAGTATTTTGCTGAGAACATCTGGATCTACACCCAGGTAGGGAAACCACCTTGTAGTTTTCTTTTATTGTAGTATCCTCACTGGGCTACAGTATCAGGAAATTCCAGCTTTGTAAAATATGTTTATAATTGTTCCTTCCTTTTAAATATTTTGGAATGGTCTGAGGGATGTTTAGCATTATTCTTCATTAAATATCTGATAGAATTTTCCAGTGAAAGTCCTGGACTTTTCTTCAATGAGAAATGTTTAAAGTTTGATGAGGATTAATCACTGGCCAGTTCAGCTTTCCTATTTTCTCATGATTCAGTCGTGATAGGTTGAATGCTTCCAATACTGCACCAATCACTTCAGGTTTTTCCAGTTGTTGGTGAATAATTTTCGTGGTGGTTCATCACAGTGCTTTGTGTTTCTGAGTTATCTATTGTGATATCCTCTCTTTTATTTATTATATTATTTGGGTCCTCCTTTCTTTTTTAAATCTAGCTGAAGTTAGTTAGTTTTGTCTTTACAAACAGCTTGCAGTTTAATTGATTTGTCCTGTGGCTTCTCTCCCCTTGATTTCAGTTACTTCAATTCTAACCGGGTTTTTCTTTCCTAACTTTGTGTTTAGTTGATTTTACTAGTTTCTTGAGATGTAAAAGAAGGGTTTACGGTTGACATACCTTTCTTTCTTCATCATCTTTGTGTGTGACTGGCCTTGTTATGCTGCTTAGACAACTCTGAAACTAGTTGTGTAGATTCTTCCAGTCGTAGATCTGCCTTGACTTCTAAGTGCTGGGCTAACGGGCATTGACTACCACATCTGTGTTTCCTTCCTTCCTTCCCTCCTTCCTTCCTTCCTTTCTTTTGCTCTTAAACTTTTTATTGATGCTTTGTGAATCTCACATTATGCATCCAATTCCACATAGAAAACATTTTGTGGAAACTGTACCTTTGGATCAGCAGGACCAGCCCTTTCATATGCTCCAGCAGTTCATAGACAAGGTAGGTATTGGAATGGGCCAACTCAAAGCCCTGAATCTGGGCCGGGGTGGTTAGCTGAGTTACCACCATACCATCAACTCTCCTAGATCAGCACTGCCACGGCAAGCTCTCTAGCACTGCCCTGGCTGGCTCACCCAAATGCTGACACCTGCAAGGGGAAGGCTCAGCTCTCCTCTCATCCATGGGGGGGGGGGGCTGGCTAACCTGCACCTACTCCACCAAAGGCATCCAGGTCTACAGAAGTGCCCAGTTAGGTGCACTGCCTGCTCTCTGTAGTGCTACAGCCTGTGAGGGGCGGGGACAGCTCTCCAGCTCTCACATCCTAGGGGCCTGCTTGTCCACACATTCACCATCTGGGCAGACATTTATCAGTATAAAATTCCATCTTAAAACTAACTCCGATGAACCCACACACCTATGGTCATTTGATCTTCGCTTCGACAAGGGAGCTCAAAACATCCAGCGGAAAAAAGATAGTCTTTTCAACAAATGGTGCTGGTTCAATTGAAGGTCTGCATGCAGAAGAATGCGAATTGATCCATTCTTATCTTCTTGTACTAAGCTCAACTCCAAGTGGATCAAGGACCTCCACATAAA
>BDUI01000022.1:1437157-1455545 GCA_002335545.1 Apodemus speciosus
CTATTCAGCCATTAGAAACAATGAATTCATGAAATTCTTAGACAAATGGATGGAGCTGGAGAACATCATACTAAGTGAGGTAACCCAGTCTCAAAAGAACACTCATGGTATGCACTCACTGATAAGTGGATATTAGCCTAGAATCTTGGAATACCCAGACACAATCCACATACCAAATGATGTCCAAGAAGAAGGAAGGAGTGGCCCCAGTTTCTGGAAAGGCTCAGTGCATCAGTGTAGGGGAATACCAGAACAGGGAAGTGGGAAGGGAGGGATGGGGGAAAAGGGGGAGGGAAAAGGGCTTATGGGACTCTTGGGGAGCTGGGAGCCAAGAAAGGGAAAATCATTTGAAATGTAAATAAAGAATATATTGAATAAAAAAAAACTAACTCTGTGTCAATCCATAAATTGTGATGAGCTTCATTTTAGTCATCTTAGGAGTTGTGTGTGTGCGTGTGTGTGCGTGGGTGCATGCGTGGGTGCGTGCGTGCCTGCGTGCGTGCGTGCGTGCGTGCGTGCGTGCGTGCGTGTGTGTGTGTGTGTGTGTGTGTGTGTGTGTGTGTTTTAAATCAAAGGCCTTATCCTTTAGGCAAGTTCTGTACCTCTGATATTCTTCAATAACCTTCAAATTTCTTAGATGTTTTACAAGTGTTTGGTGGCCTACTATAATCTATTCTATAGAACATTTGTTTGAGATGATTATGTATTATGAAGTCTTAGAAAATACTGTCACATTCATGTCTGTTAGGTCCACCTGGATTATATGATTTCCAAATTGAATCTATGTGTGGATAAACAATGCATGCTGGTAACAGTACTAAATATTCCTTCTGCTACTGATTGGATTTATCTGCTAAGTTCTGTTAACATTTGCTTTACATATGTAAGGGCTATTCTCTCTCTCTCTCTCTCTCTCTCTCTCTCTCTCTGTGTGTGTGTGTGTGTCTCTCTTTCTCTGTGTGTGTATTCACATACGTGTGCATTTATTATAATCACCTCATGAACCATGTAATGACCTTGTTTCCCTCCTGTAACAAATTTAAAGTTATGTTTTAAAATATAAAGCACTACCATCTATGCTCTCTTTAGTTAGTCTGTATAGATTTTTTTTAAATCATCTCTAAACTTCCAGCAGATATTTTTCTTGGAAATTGAAGTAAGCTCTCTTTGTTCTTTTTTCTCTGTCTTCCCTTGTGACTAGATAATTTTCATAGTGATATGCTTTGCTTCTTTTTTTTCTACCTTCTATAGGAATGTTCTTTGTGTTTACCAAGCCTCATATAAAATATTTCATAATTGTAATGGAGTATTTTAAACTGACAGCAATTAAGTTGAATCACATAAAGTGACACAAGAATACTACACTTCTGCTGCTTCCTAGGAGCACATCTTGTCATTGATTTACAACGTTTCATGATAACCATTAATTTATTGTGCCTATGGTTTTTTTTAAAAATCTTTTGTCACTTAGCTTTGGATGACAATTTAAAAAATTTGTACACCTTCTTGCTGGTAGAAGAGTATTCCTTAATTGTATTTTGGAGTATTTAATTAGTTTTTTTCCAGTTTAATTCTCTTTCTTATAAGGCGGGTATAAAAATGATGAATTCTCTCTGCTTTTGCTTGTCTGGAAAATTGTTTTCTTTGTTTATATTTTTGAAAGACAGCATTCTCTGGGGGAATACTTTTAGTGGGTGGGTTTTTGGTTTTCATTTGTTCATTTGCTTGTTTGAGCACTTCTAATATACCACCCCACAATCTTCTGAACTGTAAGTTTTTGGATGATAACTTTACTAATTTTTTTTCAGAATGGCTCTTTTACATAGAGTGAGCTATTTTCCTTTTCTAAGCAGTTTCTTTAATGTATTTTAACTTACATATAAAGTTTACTGAACAACAAAATATATTGATAATTAGCCAATCCACCTTAGAATCAAAATAAACATCACTTCCTTGATTTTATTCCGTTAGAAGATCCACAGAAGATTGTGTTTTATGCATTGCTTACAGAATGCAGAGACATGTATTTATCTATTATCTATTATTTTTATGTATACAGATGACTTGTCTGGATGTATGTCTGTACCTCATAGGTGACTTTGGTAACCATCAGAGGGAGTTGGACCTCCTCAAATGGGAATTTCAGGGGGTTGTGATCCACCTTGAGGGTGCTGAGCAGTGAAGCCAGGTCCTCTGAAAGGGCAGCAGTCCTCTTTACTGCTTGGTTTTCTCTCCAACCAATACATTTAATATGATCATAGGTATTATCTGATGGTATGTTGACATCCTGGCTTAGACTTCATGATAGATTAATAAATTGTAAAGTGTATGCTTGTAATTAATGAATTATCTTATGTTTTCTTTCTTGGATCAACTGTAGAATATATGTTATCTGTATATTTATAAAACTAAATACTCAAATCAGTGCTTAAGGCAAGATGTAGAAGGATGTTTGATAAGCCAAGACTTGACCTAAAGCATACATGCTTATAAAACATATAAAACTTAATATAATTGATAGATCGTTTAATTCCTTGTTGTTTTTCCTACTTGAGGAAATTTCCTTTTTTAAATTTTATTTAATCTTTTGTTTTGTTTTGTTTTGCACTCCAGATTTTATTCCCTTTCCAGTCTACCCTCCGACTGTTCTACATTCCATACCTCCTCCCAGCCTGCCTTTCTCCATGAGAATGTCCCCACCCACACCCACCCCACCCGACTTCTAAACTTCCTGAGGCCTCCAGTCTCTTGAGGGTTAGGTGCATCTTCTCTGACAAACCCAGACCCAGTAGTCCTCTGCTGTATGTGTTGCTGGACCTCATTTTCCTCGGGCTCCTCTCCATTTCCATCCCTGCAGTTCTTTCAGTCAGGAACAAATATGGGTCAGAGTTTTGACTGGGATGGCAACCCCATCCCTCACTTGGTGCCCTGCCTTTCTGCTGGAGGCGGACTCTACAAATTCCCTTTCCCCACTGTAGGGCATTTTAGCTAATGTCCCTCCCTTTGAGACCTGAGAGGCTCTTACCTCTCAGGTCTCCGGTACATTCTGGAGTATTCTACCAACCTCCTATATTCTGAGGTTGCCTGTTTTCATTTTTTCTGCTGACCCCCAGGACTTCGGTCCTTTTCTCCCACCCAATACCAGATCAGTTTCCCCTCTTCCCCTCCCACTGTTCCCTTTCCCTCCCAAGTCCCTCCCTCCTTCCCCACTTGTGATTGTTTTCTTCTCCCTCCCAAGTGGAACTGAGGCATCCTCACTTGGGCTCTTCAGCTTGTTGATCTTTTTGAGGTCTGTGGACTGTATCTTGGGTATTCTGTACATTTGTTTTTTGGTTAATATCCACATATTAGTGAGTACATGCCATGCATGTCCTTTTGGGCCTGAGTTATCTCACTTGGGATGATATTTTCTAGTTCCATCCATTTGTTTGCAAAACTCAGGATGTCCTCATTCTTAATAGCTGAGTGGTAGTATTCCATTTGTAAGTGAACCACATTTTTTGTACCCATTCTTCTGTTGTGAGACATCTGGGTTATTTCCAGCTTCTGACTATCACAAACAAGGCTGCTATGAACATAGTGGAACCTGTGCCTTGTGGCATGGTGGGGCATCTTTTCCCAAGAGTGGTATGGCTGATTCTTCAGGTAGATCTTTTTCCAATATTCTGAGGAAACTCCAGATTGTTTTCCAGAGTGGTTGTACCAGTTTGCAATCCCACCAGCAATGGAAGAATGTCCCTCTTTCTCCACATCCTCCCCAACATGTGTTGTCACCTGAGTTGTTTATCTTAGCCATGCTGATTGGTGTAAGATGGAATCTCAGGGTCATTTAAATTTGCATTTCCCTGATCACTAAGGGCTTTGAACATTTCTTTTGGTGCTTCTCAGCCATTTGAGATTTCTCTGTTGTGAATTCTTGGTTTAGTTTTATACTGTATTTTTTGATTGGGTTGTTTGGTGGTTAGCTTCTTGAGTTCTTTATATATATTTAGATATTAACCCTGTGGGGTTAGTGAAGATTTTTTTTCCCCAATCTGTAGGTTGCTGATGTGTTTTATCCACTATGTCCTTTGCCTTACAGAAGCTTTCTAGATTCATGAAGTCCCATTTGTCAATTCTTGATCTTAGAGCAGGAGCCATTGAAGTTCTGTTTAGGAAATTTTCCCCTGTGCCAATGGGTTCAAGGATCTTTCCCCCTTTCTCTTCTATTAGATTCAGTGTATCTGGTTTTTTGTCGAGGTCCTTAATCCACTTGGACTTGAGTTTTGTTCAAGGTGACAAATATTGGTCTATTTTCATTTTCCTACATACAGACACTCAGACCAGCACCATTTATTGAAGATGTTTTCTTTTTGCCATTGTATATTTTTGGCTTCTTTGTCAATGATCAAGTGTCCATAAATATGTGATTTTATTTCTGAGTCTTCAATTCTATTCTCTTGATCAACATGTCGGTCTCTGTACCAAGATCATGCAGTATTTATCAATATTGTTCTGTAGTATAGCTTGAGGTCAGGGATGGTGACTCCCACGCCATTATTTTATTGTTAAGAATTGTTTTCAATATTCTGTGTTTTTTGTCTTTCCAGATGAATTTGAGAATTGCTCTTTCCATGTCTTTGAAGAATTGTGTTGGGATTTTGATGGGGATTGTATTGAATTTATAGATTGCCTTTGGTAGGATGGCCATTTTTACTATGTTAATTCTGCCAATCCATGAGCATGGGAGATCTCTCCATTTTCTGAGATTTTTGATTTCTTTCTTGATAGACTTGAAGTTATTGCCATGTAGATCTTTCACTTGTTTGGCTAGAGTTACCTCAAGATATTTTATATTATTTGTGACTATTGTGAAAGGAGTTGTTTCCCTAATTTCTTTCTCAACTTGTTTATCATTTGTATAAAGAAGGCTACTGATTTATTTGAGTTAATTTTATATCCAGCCACTTTGCTGAAGTGTTTTATCATCTGTAGAATTTCTCTGGTAGAATTTTTGGGGATCACTTAATGTATACTATCATATCATCTGCAAATAGTGATACCTTTATTTCTTCTTTGCCAGTTTGTATCTTCTTGATCTCTTTTTGTTGTCTTATTGTTCTAGCACTTTGAGTACTATATTGAATAGATATGGGGAGAGTGGGGATTTCTTTTAAAGAGCCGAGCAATTTCCTTGCTCCTTTGAATACAGCTTACTTATTACAAGCCTAGTTCAGTGAGTTCACTGAGACCTGGAGAGAAGTGTGGTAAAAATCCCATAATAGCAGTGGTTATAATGAGACTATCGTCATTTGCTTGTCTGAACAATAGCAACTTCCAGGAATTCTCAGGGGTAAGCACTACATTCCATTAAAGACATGAAAGATGTATCAGTTTGGAAGTGTGCTGAGTTTGAACCCCTAGAACTCACACTCAAACCATGGCTGCATGTTCCTGTAACCCCAGGATTGGAGGTTGGAGAGAGTAGAAGAGGACTCACTAGGCACATAGCCTTACCAAATATCAAGTCTCCAGTTCAATGAGATACCCACTCTATTGCATCACAGTATGGCAGAAAGAAGTAGAGGAAGACAAATCAGCAGCCCACTCTCCTCTCCTTGTGGGACTGCACAAGTGTGTATACCTTCATAACCCTGTGCATGCTACCTGAACACACATACACACCCTACTAACAGTGTAGGATACATTTTTATGATCATTAATAAACCAGGAAAGATCCAACATTATAGCTCTTATTACTATTATGTTCTAATAAAAATTTTGAATGTTTGTGCATCCAGTAATGTGTGTTCCTGTAGTCAAATATGCTAGTTATCCTTCTCATCTTCTTTTTGACTTTAACTTTCTATTCAGCAGACGTCTAAGGGCAAGGCCTCTTTTATGGTTTAAATTTCATCTTCAATATAGTGAAGTCAAAAGCTCTTAAGCCTATAGCCTACTAATACTTTGTCAAAGTCTCATCAAATATGGTGACTCGATTGTCAATCTTACCGCTATTTCACACATTTTCTGAAATGCTTCATCTTGTCTCAGAATGTTTTTCACTTATCTGCAAGCCTACCACCTTTTTAGAGATGCTGTGTCCCATGAAGGCATAAATTATAAATATGTTATCATTTTAAGGAGTGATTACAGATAATTATGGTTTTGGATAGAGAGGAAACAAAGTAGGGCGAGCTTGAACTCAAGAATTTCTATCCTTACTTATTTCCTATGTAAGAGAAAGGGTATTGAAAAGAAAAAGGAGAGATATAGAAATATTATAAAAATTAGACATATAGGGGTAGATTATTGAATCTAGTCTTAAAAGCATTTTATAGCCATAATCTTACATTGGTACAGAGGTTTGTATATTGAGATGTTTAAGATTTTTATTGGTATAAATCTTGTATATTGAGACAAATTTAAGATTAAATTTAAAATTAAGATCATGTTTCAACTCTTCTATAGGCATTGTGACTATGTAACTCATTTAAAAGTGCAAGGCTTAATCCTAGTTCTTTTAATAGCTGCTATTACAAACTGTTTAGGATAATTAAGTAATCTAAGTAACTAACCAGTCAATCAAACTCATGGTCATGTTAAATTCTAATCCGGATTATCACAGAAATATACATCCTGGCTTGAGCAGATAATAGCATTCTTTGCTTGTGCAGATTTGCTATAAATAGGTAGATGGTCTTCAAAAGCATCAGAGACTCACAGAACGTAGCATTTGAGGTTATTTCATTATTAAATGATCATTTGACTTAGAGTCATTTCTGCTTCTGATAGTACCCCCATTCCACTTTGAAGAAGATGATGAGTACTAATACTTCCTTAGTTGCTTTGATTATGGCAAGCTAGCCACTGGGCAAAAAATGCCCTAAATTTATCTGCAGTCAAATGCTATCCAAAAGGGACAAGCAGATGCCAGATAGTTGACTGCTAAGCTCTGCCAATGCAGGGTAAGTTAGTCTTTCATAATTCTTACTTCACTTAAGGTCTGTCAGATGTTTTGAGCCAGAAGGCTAAAGACAGATGCTCCAATGTTATAAGGAATATTGGGAACTCTCCTGGTGGTAAGCTATCCCTGTCATTTCTATGATTTTTGAAAGCTGTATCCCTGTACTTCCTTCATACTTAAATAATATTTATTCCTTCTCAGATCTCAGATGGGTTGAAGATTACATGATTAAAGTCTCACAATTAAACTTAAGTTGTCTAGGATTTAAGAAGTTATTCTTAGGATGGTAATACAAGTTAAAATAAGAAATAATTTAAATACAAAATTCTAACTCACCAAGATAGGATAGATGATAAAATACTGTTTTAAAATTGCCAAATATAATGGGCGAAAAGTTATAAATATATACCATACCTTATAATTTTCACAATCAGTATAATTGTGTTCAGTTTATATCTGAAAGAAAAGGAGCCTTTTATTGACTAAAAAGGGGACTTGTTGAGGTTTGGTCTTTCGCTATGTATTGTAACTCTGAGTGTGGTCCCTGAGACCTGGTTGCCCAGAGAGCAGTCCACACAAAGACACAAGTGATGATTTGTGAACTTGCTCCCACATTATTTCTGGTTGGTTAATTAGGTTACTATCAGCCAGTAGCTGGGCAGAAGAGACATAGGCAGGCTTTAGGTCCCCAGGCTTGGGGTGACAGGAGAGCAGTGAGTGGAAGAAGAAGGTGGATGGAGAGGAAGTTACCATGGGATATGAATCTTAAAATAGGTTGGCTAACTGGAGTTAAAAGCAGCCCAGAGGAAACATGGCAAAATGGGATGATTGACTGGGAAATAGATATAATAAAAGACAGGATAGATATCTGCTCAGCTCTTATGCTGATTAAGACTTATTGTAAATATAAAGTTTGTGAATATCTTTTATTCAGGAAACAAATAAGCTTAAGTGTAGCTGCCTGCGACTAAGGGAACCAGGGCAACCTGGAAGGAGAGCTGGGGCTGAAATAAAGGGACGAATGGGCAAGAGAAATAACGAGCCAAGACAAGTTTTCTCATCAAAGCTCAAAGTTTAATGGAGGTCTCCAAATATATAGGGGGGGGGAGGGGGGAGGGAGGGAGGGACCCTTCCCCAAAGGCTGGAAACTCAACCAGTTGTTGCTCAGGTGGTGGCTAGTGCCTCTCAGCAAACCTTGAAGAACAATGAGCTAGGGCTCCACCCTAGGTGGGAAGTAGTGGCTAGCATCCAGGTCTGAAATTCCTGCTCAAAGGCTGGGGGGGGGGGCACACATAAATTCAGATTTCAAAGGTGGGGCGGATACCCCAGGTAGGGATTAAAATTTCTACACCACCACTACGTGTTTTTAGAGATGCTATGTTCTGTGAAGGTATGTGGCACACATAGCAAAGTCCCTTTAGGGAAACTAAAAGTCAGATGAAAACTCTTTGCGAATATCTTTGTTGTTGAAATCTTTCTTCCATGATAAACTGCTCCTAAAACACAGCCCCTCGTATCTGACTTCACGATGACTTTCTTTCTCTATCAGCTCTACAAAGTGTACGTCAGTGTGCAGTCTAAGTAAATACAGAGTACAACCGCTTTGCTTGGAGTTGGGTTTAATCACTATATGTTTTGTGGATCTTGTCAGAGCTGAACAATGAATACCTGGGAAGGTACTAGCTTATATGGTTCAGGGGCTGGACAACCCCATACTTTTTAAATTGAGTGAGGCAAACCTTTCTTCCTGTGGTGGACTGTAGGTTTGGAGATCATGGCTGATTCAGGGCAGGATCAATTTTTACTAGAAGTAGATTTATACTGAGGCAATAATTTTGGGTTTGGATTTGTCACCAGTGTCATATTCAAAGGATGTTAACTAACCTGAATGAGACTTTGCCTTTAGCAGTCCATACTCCTTCATTTGCAAATAGACTTTCAGGTTTCAAGATATAGCCTAATAGAAAAACATCTGGAATAGAACTGAGCCTGGACCCTGAAGTCTGAGCTCATGCATATTTCTATCTATCATTCGATTTGAGTCTTCATTTGATAGGAATGAACTCTGTGTGTGAACTTTCTGAATATCAAGTTTTCACTCGGAAAAAGCATCAGCATATTACACAATCATGTTATTAAAAGTTTACTTTTCAGAAATTCAGTTTCTGAGAAACGGTGGCTTTCTGTGAGTGCTGCTTCCAGAATGTGGCATTTTAAAGGTTACGTGGATATAGTTGATTTTGTTTAAAGTTGATTTTGTTTAACGGTTACATAGATACAGCTGACTTTGTTTGTTTCCCTTGAAGTTCATTAGCTTTATAAGTTTCTTTAACTACCTATGTCTTGGTGCAGCATTTGTGCAGTGGACATGTCAGAGCATGGGATGGGCATGTCTGACAAAAAGAGATCTCTAAGAGGGATTGAAAGAAAAGTATAGAAACACACACTACAGAAAATACTAAGGTGGCTATCTCTTGAGTTCCTCTGGTTTCCTTTAGGCTGAACATAAAGGCCATGCATTGTATCAGTGTAGATATGAGCATTAACCCAGTTTGAGGTCGTGTTACACAGTGCAATGTGATTTTTGTGTTTACATATTAATTGTTGTTATCCTGGTAACTGAACTTAGGATCCTGTATATGTTAATCAAGCACTCTACCACTAAAGTACACTCCTAAATCTTCCAATGTAACTTTAAAAAATATTTATTCTTTGTGAAATTCTCACATATGTATATATGTATGTGTGTATATGTATATATATATGTATGTATGTGTGTGTTTTGATTATATCCACCTCTATACTCTCCTTTCTAACTCATTCCATACCCCTCCACTTCACTAATATAATTTTAAATAGTAACTCTTCTATGAGTAATTTATATGCAAAAGTGAATATTGTAGCAATATAATTTTAAAGAAAAACAAAAACAATGTGAAACAAAGGTGCCCATAGTTCAATACATAATTTTGACAAATCTCTATTTTTCTGATCCACACTCAAACGGATTCCTAATAATTTTAGGTTAATTTCATATATAAACTATCCTTTCCTATGCATATTAGAGGAATGGATAACTTGGATGAATAACACATTTTCTATTATGAATAAATGTTTACTAAACATGACCAGATTTAGCATTTAATCAAATTTTAAATTTGAGACTGAATGATCTTACTTCAGCTGAGACAAAATAGGAAGATAAGATTTATCAAATATTTTTTCAAATGTATTTGTGATTACTGTTGTGTGTATATGATATGTACATGGGTTCCACGGTGCATATGATTGTCACTGGACCATATTCAGGAGTCAGTTCTCTACTCCCAGGATGGTTTCTGGGGATTGGTCTTAGGTCAGCAGGCTTGTTTAGCATGCACTTGTAGGTACAGATTTTTGTATGTTGTGTCATCTCACTGGTCTGCACAGATTTTGCTCAGCACCGTGCTATCTCGATAGTTGTGACAAAATGTTCATTAATTCCCAGATGTTTATTTTGTTTTTCCTTCCTCTTTAATAAGATAGCTATGCTAATTTTAAGGTGGTTTCTACTATAAGCATTGTCTTTCCCAGTATTTCTTACATGTAGGCTGGTAAAAGGACGAGGTATAGAGTGCTGTATTAAATTCTGAGTTTTGTCTCTGAGGGATACTAACATGGGCAGCTAATCACTGGAGCAGATATGATGGATGGAATTACAAAAGCCATCTTGGCCAAAGGGAGAGCTCGTATTTTGTGGGAGTTATGAATAGGAAAAACAAGAGGGTTCTAACTGTGCCCTAAAACTGTAGAGTTCATGTCAATGTCAGGCGGCCTACCTCCATGAAAAAGAAAAATATCTCTTCACTGTATTACTAATACTGTGACTGTTCTTTCACCTTTAGACCAAGCCTAATGTCACTTGGTTTCCACCGAATGTAAAATATTTAGGAAAAATGGAAGAAATAAAACTGATTATAAACTAAACTGAATTTGAAAAAAATAATTTCAATGTTCTTATTATTCATATTCATTTCTACAAAATATGTGACTTAATTTAATGTCAATAATTTGGACAATCTTAGAAATATCTACCCATAATTATAGTTAGAGAGGGTCTAGATCTAGGCAATGTCATATTTTTATATAAAAGTAACTTGTTAAATTCTTTACTTCAGTGCAGAATTCAATTATAAATTTCTTTATATTAGCTCCATCATTGTAAAACATGTGTCCTGTATAATATAATTTTACATGCATATACCACACAGTGAATATTTTCTATGACCCACTACCTGTTCCCCACCTGCTGAAGAAGGCAGTGTGTAATTCAGCATGGAGAATTAGAATTAAAATCAAATTTATCTTAAGGGTACCATGCTAATACACTATGCTCATACTTCACACCAGCCCTTAAAGCTTGGTAGAGTAGAATGGATATCCGTCTATTACCATGACAACATTGCCCTTGGCTTTATTTGTATAAAATGATGGCATTTAGACTCTTGTAATCATTAAAGATTATCTTTTTAAATTGTTTCAAAACTACCTTATCTATAGGCAAGTATTATGGTGCGTGTGTGTAGTCCCAACTACTAAGTAGGCTTAGAGGTTGAAGGTTTGAGTCTACAAGTTCAAAATCATGTTTCAAAGAAAACAAACAAGCAAGCAATTCCTTTGGTAATTTCACAGTCATTCCCTATGAATTATTTCACACTTAAGATTTGTTTCTTGGGTACATTTTTCTATGAATAGAATTATCAGTCAAAGTTATAGTCATATCAAAAAGACTGGGATGCACTTTGTCATTAGGTGAAGGAAATTTTGTCTGGAGTTAGACGTCTTTATGTAAATTTTATATAAGCTTTGCTTTGTGTGTATGCGTGGCTAAGCAGAACACTCAATTTAAATATCTCCAAACTCAAAAGTCCCTTTGACATAAGCTCTACTATGAAGATTTTAGATAATTTGATTATAGGATAATTTCTTTTTTATTTACTGGATACCATAACATACAAGCAAAATACCTGTAAGATGGCGGTGGTGGCGCACGCCTGTAATCCCAGCACTTGGGAGGCAGAGGCAGGAGGATTTCTGAGTTCGAGGACAGCCAGGGCTACACAGAGAAACCCTGTCTCGAAAAACAAAACAAAACAAAAAAACCCAAACAAAGCAAGATAAGTAAAACAAATCTACAAAAACACCATTGAATTTGTTTTGTTTTAATCATCTACTGCTAGCCTGGTTTATCTACCTGGTGAGACTCAATTTTACATAATTTCTATGCAAGGCAACCACAGATATTTAACATATACAGTTTGATGATTTTGACCACATGTAAATACCCATGAAACATAACATCAGTTACATACCACAATCAGGAACATAAGCATGCCTGGAGCTGTCAATGATTTCTTTTATTAAAAAGATCTATTTATTTATTTATTTATTTATTTATTTTTATCTATTTATTTATTTGTGCAGTGTTCTGCCTGCATGTAGGGCATCAGATCTCATTACAGATGGTTGTGAGCCACCATATGGGTGCTGGGAATTGAACTTATGACCTCTGGAAGAACAGCCAGTGCTCTTAACCACTGAGCCATGTCTCCAGCCCTCAACACTTTCTTATATTCCTTTCCTGGATATGGAATGACAGACAGTTGTGGATTGCTGTGTGAGTGATGGAAGCTGAGTCTGCTGCAAGAATAGAAAATACTCTTAGCTGCTGTGCCATCACGCCAATCCCAAAATTGACCTTTTTTTTGAACCCTCGTATAAATAGAATCACAAGGTAATTATTCTCACTCATTCATAACAGACATTCAAATTACCATGGCATCTTTCAGATCAGTCACTTATGCCACAAATGGCAAGATAGCCACCTTTTTAAAGACTAAAGGCTAAGTAATATTTCATCGTGTGTGTGTGTGTGTGTGTAATTTTGCTGTTTTCTATCTATGAATAGTTTATGTCATTACTACTGCAATGAACATTGGATACAGATATCCCTATGTCCACTTTACCCCTCTCATACGTTGAATTAAACACAGTTTGAAGAGACTGGGATAACTGGATATCAGAGGAGGTTGGAAAATCAATAGAATGATTGGCAACAAATGACAAATTTTGTTTCCACTGAAAATTTTAAAAGGATCAACTCTTTCAAACTTCTTGAGTGAAGCAGTAGACTATTCTGACAACCCAATAAAAAACACAGGCCTTCTGTGATTGGTTGGAAGGCACTTCCCTAGGCAATCAATATATAGTGTGTTTCATGGGCTACCCTTGGCTTTTCACATTATATTTCATATTGGAATGTTGATTAAGCTCTAGAATTTAATAAAAGTTCTATATTAGGATCTCAATTATTTGTTCATATGGTTTATTTGGTTCTGGGCTAAAATAAAATTTTAACAAATAATGAGTGTACTATATTGTTGTAAGCAAAACCTAGTGAATTGCTTCTTTACCTGAGAAAACACCTCTAGGCATCATACAGAAATGACTAGAACAATATTGAAAAGGATAAAAAAAATCTTTCCCACAACTTACACATTGTTTGCAATAGAACTGATTTTAAGTAAAAAATTTGCTTCTTTTTTTTTTTTTTTTTTTTTTTTTTTTTTTTTTTTTTTGCATTGTGCACCTGAGAAATTTGGGGTAAGAATTATGAAAGGCATTGATTTAATCATCAACTTTTTCATCCTCACACATATGTCAGGCAGCCTGGGGCACAATAAGATGACTGTAATTTTATTTGAATTCAGCATCTGCCCACGGAACAGCTAAGCAACACTTGTTTTCCTCAGGAGATTCTTTCTGAGGAACCTTTTATTATCCATCCCTTCTCTTGGAAGAATGACTAGGACATGTCAGAATACCCATTTCACTCTTGCCTCTTCTAGAATCTCATCTCATTCTTTTGCTCCACTTAAACGCTGAGAATATTTCTAGCCTGAGCATCTTTAGTTTCTTTCATTGACATCTATTCGTTTCTAAATGTCAAGCAGATGTTTTCATTGGCTTTGGGTGGGAGAAAATAAAAACAAAAGGGACTGCATTTCCCCAGGATCAGACTTCATCTTGGTGGTGTTTAATGCCCATGAGATTTAGAGTCAACTGATTGACTTGGAATTAAAGGGCTTCAATACAAAATCTCCACCAAAGCTGAGCTATTGCCATTTTAACCCAGAGATGAAAATCACCCAATAGCATGTCTTGCTTTTAGTATTCCTCATGGGCCACTTCTTAGCGTGATGGCCTTCTCCAGAACAACTCACTTTCCCTCAGTGATGTCATCTTCCTCAGGCTGTGCAGTATTGGTAAAACATAATTCCTTCCTTTGCATGTTTGGCTCTTTATTAAAATATTCCATAAGTTTTGATTTGAACAAGTCTATGAAAAAACATATTTGAATGTTTTAGTTAAGTCCTACATGATCGCTTCATATATCTGTAGGACCTGGTTGGGATGTTGCTGTGAGGACATATCAAATCCGGGGCATTGGCATATCCAGCTCCTCCATTTTTTCATTTTCACATAGCAATATTGAAATAATATAAACTAAAATGTAACTGTGTGGACCCACTCTGCAAATTAACCCTCCCGCATAACTCTAATATGGTCCTACTAATTAGTCTGCCTAACTCCTACCTTGTCACCACTCCCATCTTCTGGTACCTGCCACTCTGCCATTTGATTCCACTATTCCACTAGACATCATGCCTTTAAGGTTAGCTACATTGCAGCATGTGTCAGAACGTCCTCCCTTTTGAAGGTTGGATATTTTACCACATGCAGATAGCATGATTTGTTTATTCATTCATCCTCCAGAACACACTTGGATCATTTTTTATTAGATATATTCTTTATTTACATTTCAAATGTCCCCTTTCCTGGTTTTCCCCCACCAAAAACCCATAAGCCCTCTCCCCTCCCCTGTTCCCCATCAACCCTCTCCTGCTTCACAGTCCTGGTATTCTCATACACTGCAGCATCGAGCCTACCCAGGACCAGGGGCCTCTCCTCCCTTCAGTGTCTAACAAGGCCATCCTCTGCTGCCTATGTGTCTGGAGCCATGGGTAACTCCACGTGTACTCTTTGGTTGACGGCTTTGTCCCTGGGAGCTCTGGGAGTACTAGGTGGCTCATAATGTTGTTCTTCCTATGGCACTGCAAACCCCTTCAGCTCCTTGGGTTTTTTCTCTAGATCCTCCATTGGGGACCCTGTGCTCAGTTCAATGGCTGGCTGAGAGTGTCCCCCTCTATTTGTCATGCACTAGCAGAGCCTCCCAAGTGACAGCTATATCCAGCTCCGGTCAGCATGCACATTTTAACATCTTAGCTATTATGAATAATGCCCTGACATGAGAAAATCTACAAGTGTCTAATCTCAACCTTCATTTCTTTGTGTGTCTCTGTGTGTGTGTGTGTTGTATGTATGTGTTCCTGTGTATGTGTGGGTGCATGTGCCTGTGGGTGCACATGTGTATATGTACTGTATGTATGTATTTCTGTGTGTGTGTGTGTGTGTGTGTGTGTGTGTGCACGCGCTCTATGTGTGTTTTCCTATATGTGGGTGTGTACACATGTGCTAGTAAGCACATATACATAGGTGTGTTTGTTGAGGTCAGAGGTCAATTTCAGTCTCTTATTCAATTGGTCTCTATCTTGTTTTTGGAACTGGGGGTCTCTCACTGAACCACTAATTCAGAGCTCACTAATTCAGCTAGGTTGCTGGCCAGCATCAGTAATCCACATGCCTTTGCCTCGCTATCACCGGGGGGAAAAACAACAGAGTCAACTACCCTGTACCCTTGGAGATCTCAGAGTCTGAACCATCAACCAAAGAATATACACAGGCTGTTCCCTAGGCCTCTCCACACATAGGTAGCAGACATGTAGCTTGGTCTTCATGTGGGTCCTGAACAACTGGGGTGGGGGGCTATGCCAGAAGCTTTTGACTATGTGGGAATGTTCTTCTAACTGGGCTGCCTTGTTTGTCCTCCGTGAGAGAGGATGTGCCTTGCCTCGAAGAGACTTGATGTGCCAGGGGCCCCACCCTCTCAGAGGAGAAGGGGAAAGGGAATGGGGGAAAGAATTGTGGGAGGGGGTGTGACTGGAAGGGGGCAGTGAGTGGGATTTAAAGTGAATAAAAACAAACAAAAAGCAAAAAACACACTCAAAAGACAAAACAAAACAACAACAAAACCCAAACAACAACAACAGCAACAACAACAAAATCCCAAATTCAGTGTGCTTTGCTTCTACACGCCTGGTACGTGTCTGAGCTCAGGTCCTCATGTTTGCCCATCAAGGACTTTATGAAACCTGCCCATTTCCCTAGCTCCTTCACCCCAATTCTGCATCTTCATTCTGCAATGAAGTCAAGCGCATTCTCTATCTGGCAGACTTTTCTTTTTCCTTTGATTCTAATTCTATATTCAAGTGAAATTTGACGAGAAGCACCAAAACAACGCGGTGGCATCAGCTATTTTCAATACCCAAAGAGATACCAAAGGAAATAGAAAAATTCTACATTTAAATAAGGGTTAGACCTCATTTAATGCCTAAGAAGGACAGGAAATGTACAAGACAGTGAGGTGTTAACTTTCAAGCAAATGGAAAGCTAGCCCCTGTGTTCATCACGTGTGCTCTGTGGACTGTGTCTGTAAACCACAGGCCAAAAAAAAAAAAAAAAAAAACCCAGTAAAGTAGGATTCTTGGTTTTCAGATATAAAACTGAATCTTCTACCAAGCTGCAGTATGTCTAGGTTTTTATTTGGTTTTTTCAAAGATGTAAGCTATAAAATTTAAGTACTTTTTGGAGTTAGGCAAGCAAACATATCCAATTGTCTTTGTATAGGATTGAAGGGAAAAGAGGAAATATTTCCAAGCGTGATTACAAAAGCAAAATTCTTAAAAGGTTTTTGAATTTTACAGCACTGTTAGACATATGAGAAAAGCCTACACCATAGGTTTCCCTCTAAAATATTTCCTTTTTCCCCCCTTAAAATTGTGGCAGTAAGGGTTCACGGTTTGTACTGTGGAATCGTAGTACCTCATAATGGTCTCTGGAGATAAAAGCCTTGTCCATCACAGATTGCTTCAGTAAATAGACACTCTTTCCCTCACAGTCATTCGTGACCACATAGATGCTTTGTTTTAGGGGAGCAAAAGGAGACATGGCTGAGTCATTTACACTATTGTACCCCCCATAACGCCATTAAAAAAAGAAAAAGCTGATCTTATATTAGGCTAAAAACCAGCTTGATGAGAAGATTTTATTGGCTAGGCAGTGGGAGTTGGTTAAACCTTATTTGCTTCATTTAAAACTAATTCTTGAACAATGACTATTAATGGCTTGGACTTTATGTACAGTTAGATTTTTAGCAATGCTCCAATCAATGAGGGGCTTCTTCAGCAGCCTTTAACCACAAGCTACTTGCTGTTGTTTATATGAGGTCAGCAGCCAACAGCTCTAACTGAAGCATCAGCTACAAATATAGGTTGATTTTATTTTTTAATTCTGTCTGAGCTTTGCGTCATGGACTGAGAACACGCGCCTGATATTTTAGGTGTTTAAAGTTATCTTAAATAGTTTTTGTGATGAACATTTTCTACAACATGTCCACAGAAGACCAACACAGCAGCAGAAAAAAAAAAAAAAAACAATTAAGTTTCTATGGCAGCTGCTCTAGGAAATTTCCCACTCCTTTCCCTGGAGGAATCAGAGAGATCCTCTCTTTCTCTTCCCCAATGGCTCTCTACCAACGCTGTCTTTCCATGCCTTTAGGCATGAACTTGGCATGAACTTAGGCATGAACTTGGAGAAAATCGATGTGGATGCTGGACAATGAGAGCATACCCTGCGGAGGATGGCTGCCTGTCTGCAGTGTAGTAGCAATATATGCCAGCTAAATGTGAGCCCTGGAATGCATAATATCTAAAGACGCTCTGGCTTTTACTTATTAGTGTAATAGAATTTTAGAGTTCATGGCGATTGAAAATCTGTCTGATGTATGATTCATACAAAGTCTTAGAGTTTATTTCATGGGCACAGTGAAGTAGGCTGCCTGGGCTCTTTCTGTCTTCTAGGGTCAGTTCCTCCAATTTCCTTTCTTCATTTTTATTCTTCTGCCTCCCATGTGTGTGTGTGTGTGTGTGTGTGTGTGTGTGTGTGGTCAGTATGTGTATGTGATTACACATTAATGGATATGTACATATGAATAGAATGAGGGGATATCCTTGGGCACCATCTTAGGAAGTCAAAGCATCATCTCCTTTGAGACAGGGTCTGGGTTTCTTCTGGAGCTCTTCAATTAGTCTTTGTTGATTGGCCACTGAGTCCCAAGGATCCTCCCCTGTCTATGTCCACAACCCTGGTATAACAGGCACAACCGATCCTTAGTTTACACTCTCTCCCTCTCCCTCTCCCTCTCCCTCTCCCTCTCCCTCTCCC
>BDUI01000022.1:1484258-1496773 GCA_002335545.1 Apodemus speciosus
TATGTATATGTATATACACACATATATATTATTTTTACTAGATGAATGAGTAAAACATGTCTAATGGTTTGGAAAGAGGATAAGATAACTGAGTTTTAACCAGTTCTCAGTCCTTTTCTTTATGTAGTGGATGATTGTTGACCCAGAAACCCACCATCAAAGTGCAGAGAATAAGAGACTGATGAGTGCTCAGCTACAAATGGGGTATCTATATCTTGACTCTCTCCAAAAGAAGCTCTGGGATCCTCATGGATGGAGTGTGAGAATGGTAAAACCCAGATATTAGGGTAGATCAGAGAGAAACGGTGTATTCAGGAATTGACTGCACCATAGTGCTCATAAACTCCTGCAGCTCTTGTTGCCTGTGTAAGACCTGAGCAAGACCAAGCCAATCTTCAGTTTATCCTCGAGTGGGAAGAGGTTTAACAATCCTCATTTCTTTCTGAGGGGCTTTGGATGATAACCTTTAGAAGAGGAAGAGCTAGTTTTCTTTAAGGGTATGTTTCCTGTTAGATCAACTAGACTCCAATGTATGGCTCTGTACCCAGGACTATATGCACAGCAAAAATCAGAGCCAATGGGTTACTGGGTAAATAAAAAAAGGTTGAGTTGAGTATGGACGTGGAGGTGATGTGGGAAGAATTAAGAGGAGTTGTCATTATATAGTCAAAATATGTATAATAAAATTTATAAATACTGGGAGAGAGGAGGGGAAACTGTGGTCAGGTTGTAATATATGAAAGAAGAACTTTTAAACAAAGAAAAAATGTGATAAAGATGCCGAGTTGTAGCTCTCCATAATTGATGGCTTCTGGCAGGGGGTGCAGGTTGGGAAGGATGCAGTTTTCTTTCTTTTTCTTCTTTTTTTAATCCTGGATGTTTATTACAAAGATAAATCCTGATCCTTGACATGGGCTTATAGGAAAAAGTTCTGGTGTCCAGCACGGGCACTAGGACCTCCAAACTTTTGGAATTCTCAGCGACCAGGGTCACCTACAAACAGGGTCCAATTGTAATGGATGAGGATATCTTTGATCTTCTTCTCTTTTTTTTTTTTTTTAAAAACTGGATATTTTCTTTATTTATATTTCAAATGTTATCCTCTTTCCCCTCCCCCCACTGCAAAACACCCTACCTTATCCCTCCTTATCCTGCTTCTATGAGGGTGCCCACCCACCCACCAATTCACTCTTGCTTCCCCACCCTCAAATTACCCTACACTGGGGCATGGAGTCTTCATATGACCAAGGGCCTCTTCTCCCATTGATACCAGATAAGGACATCCTCTGCTACATGTGCAGCTGGACCTATTGGTCCCTCCATGTGTATTTCTTGATTGGTGGTTTAGTGCCTGGGAGCTCTGGGGGGGGGGGNTGGGGGGGGGGGTCTGGTTGGTTGATATTATTGTTCTTCCTCTGGGGCTGCAAATCCCTTCATCTCCTTCAATCCTTTTCTAATTCCTCCATTGTGGACACCATTGGGGACCCAATGCTCAGTTCAATGGTAGGCTGCAAGCATCTGCCTCTGTATTTGTCAAGCTCTGGCAGAGACTCTCAGGAGACAGTTCCATAAGGCTCCTGTTAGCATGCACTTCTTGGCATACACAATAGTATCTGTGTTTGGTGATTGTATATGGGATGGATCCCCACATGGGGCAAACTTTGGATGGCCTTTCCTTCAATCTCTGCTCTTTATTTGCCCCTTGAGGATTTTATTCCCCTTTCTAAGAAGAATCAAAGCACCCATACTTTGGTCTTCCTTCTTCTTGCGCTTCATGTGGTCAGTGAATGGTATCTTGGGTATTCTGAGCATTTAGGCTAATATCCACTTATCATTGAGTGCATACCATGTGTGTTCTTTTGTGATTGGGCTAATTCACTCATGATATTTTCTAGTTCCATCCATTTGCCTAAGAATTTCATGAATTCACTGTTTTTAATAGCTGCATAGTACTCCATTGTACAAATGTATCACATTTTCTGAATCCATTTCTCTGTGGAAGGACATATGGGTTCTTTACAGTTTCTGGCTATTATATATAAGGCTGCTATGAACATAGTGCAGCATGTGTCCTTGGAGAATTTTTGTTGGAGATTTTTCTGGATGTATGCTCAGGAGTAGTATAGCAGGATCCTCAGATAATACTATGTCCAGTTTTCTGAGGAACTGCCAGACTGATTTCCAGAGTGGTTGTACCAGCTTGCAATCCTACCAACAATGGAGGAGTGTTCCTTTTTCTCTACATCCTCACTAGCACGTGCTGTCACCTGAGCTTTTGATCTTAGCCATTCTGACTGGTGTGAGGTGGAGTCTCAGGGTTGATTTGATTTCATTTCCCTGATGACTAAAGTTGTTGAACATTTCTTTATGTGCTTCTTCACCATTCAGAATTCCTCAGTTAAGAATTGTCTGTTTAGCTCTGTTCCCCATTTTTTAATAGGGTTATTTGATTCTCTGGAGTCTAACTTCTTGAGTTCTTTGTATATATTGGATAATATCCCTAAATCAGATGTAGTATTGGTTAAGATCTTTTCCCTATCTGTTGATTGCCATTTTGTCCTATTGACAGTGTTCTTTGCCTTACAGAAGCTTTGCAGTTTTTTGAGGTCCCATTTGTTGATTCTTGATCTCAGAGCATAAGCCATTGGTGTTCTCTTCAGGAAATTTTCCCCTGTGTCTATGTGTTTGAGGCTCTTCCCCACATTCTCCTCTATTAGTTTCAGTGTATCTGGGTTTATGTGGAGATCCTTGAGCTTTGTACAAAGGGTGTCCTTTCCCTAACTTCTTTCTCAGCCTGTTCATGCTTCGAATATAGGAAGGCTACTGATTTATTTCAGTTAATTTTATATCCGGCCACTTTGCTGAAGTTGTTTATAAACTGAAGGCATTTTCTGGTGGAATTTTTGGGATTGCTTAAGTATACTATCATATAATCTGCACGTAGTGATATTTTGAATTCTTCCTTTCCAATTTATATCCCTTTGACCTCCTTTTGTTGTCTAATTGCTCTAGCTAGAACTTCAAGTACTATATTGAATAGGTAGGGAGAGAATGGCTAGCTTTGTTCTGTCCCTGGTTTTAGTGGGATTGCTTCAAGTTTCTCTCCATTTAGTTTGATATTGGCTACTGGTTTGCTGTATATTGCTTTTAGTATGTTTAGGTATGGGGCTTGAATTCCTGATCTTTCCATGACTTTTAACATGAAGCGATGTTGAATTTTGTCAAATGCTTTTTCATCATCTAATAAAATGATCATGTGTTTTTTTTCATTCTTTGAGTTTGTTTATGTAGTGGGTTACCTTGGTAGATTTTCTTATATGAAAACATCCCTACATCCCTGTGATGAAGCTTACTTGATCAGGGTGAATGAGCATTCTGATGTGTTCTTGGATTCGGTTTGTAAGAATTTTATTAACTATTTTTGCATCAATGTTCATAAGAGAAATTGGTTTGATGTTCTCTTTCTTTGTTGGGTCTTTGTGTGGTTTAGGTATAAGCAAAAATGTGGCTTCATAGAATAAATTGGGTAGCATTCTTTCTGTTTCTCTTTTGTGGAATAGTTTGAAGAGTATTGGTATTAGGTCTTCTCAAAAGTCTGATAGAATTATACACTAAACTCATCTGCTCCTGGGCTTTTTTTTTTTGGTTGGGAGACTTTAAATGACTGCTTTTATTTCTTTAGGGGTTATGGGACTATTTAGATGCTTTAACTGATTCTGATTTAACTTTGGCACCTGCTATCTGTGTAGAAAATTCTACATTTCCTCCAGATTTTCCAATTTGGTTGAAGATAGGCTTTTGTAGTAGGATCTGATGATTTTTTGAAATTCCTCAGTTTCCATTGTTATATCTCCCTTTTCATTTCTGATTTTAGTAATTTGGGTACTGTTTTGTGGCCTCTGGTTAGTCTGGCTAAAGGTTTATCTGTCTTGTTCCTTTTTTCAAAGAACCAGCTTCTGATTTTGTTGATTCTTTGTATAGTTCTTTTTGTTTCAACTTGATTGATTTCAGCCCTGAGTTTGATTATTTCTCCAGTCTACTCTTCTTGGGTATATTTGCTTCTTTTTGTTCTAGAACTTTCATGTGTGCTTTTAAGCTGCTAGTGTATGCTCTCTCCAGTTTCTTTCTGGAGGCACTCAGAGATATGAGTTTTCCTCTTAGCCCTGCTTTCATTGTGTCCCATAAGTTTGGGTATGTTGTACCTTCATTTTCATTGAATTCTAAAATGTCTTTAATTTCTTTCTTTATTTCTTTCTTGACCAAGTTATCACTGAGTAGAGCATTGTTCAACTTTCATGTGTATGTGGGCTTTCTGTTGTTTTCCTTATTATTGAAGACCAGACATAGTCTGAATTGATCTGATGGGATGCATGGGATTATTTCAATCTTTTTCTATCTGTTGAGGCCTGTTTTGTGATGAATTATATGGTCAATTTTGGAGAAGGTCCAATGAAGTGCAGAGAAGAAGGTATATACTTTTTTGTGGATGAAATGTCTATAGAAATCTGTTAAACCCACTTGGTTCTGATAGTTTCACTGTTTCTATGTTTAGTTTCTGTTTCCATGATCTGTCCATTACTAAGAGTTGGGTGTTTAAGTCTCCCACTATTACTGTGTGTGAGGTACAATGTGTGCTTTGAGCTTTAGTGAAGTTTCTTTTATGAAACTGGGTGCTCTTGCATTTGGAGCATACATGTTCAGAACTGAAAGTTCTTCTTGGTAGATTTTTCCTTTGATGAGTATGAAGTGTCCTTCCTTATCTTTTTTGATGACTTTTGATTGAAAGTAAATTTTATTCAATATTAGAATGGCTATTCCAGCTCGTTTTGGGGGATCATTTGCTTGGAATTTTTTTCTAGCCTTTTACTCTGAGTTAGCTATGTTTTCTAATTGGAGAATTGAGTCCATTGGTATTAAGAGAAAATAAGGAAAAGTTTTAGTTGCTTCCTGTTATTTTTGTTATTAGAGGTGGAATTATGCTTGTGTGGCTATCTTCTTTTGGGCTTCTTACTTTCTTGCTTTTTCTAGGGTGCAGTTTCCCTCATTGTTTTGGCATATTCCATCCTTTTTAGGGCTGGATTTGTGGAAAGATGTTGTGTAAATTTCACCTTGTCGTGGAATATCTTGGTGTCTACATCCATGGTAATTGAGAGCTTTGCTGGGTATAGTAACCTGGGCTGGCATTTGCAGTGTCTTAGATATCTGCCCAGGATCTTCTGGCTTTTATAGTCCCTAGTGAGAAGTCTGGTGTAATTCTGATAGGTCTGCGTTTGTATGTTACTTGAACTTTTTCCCTTACTGGTTTTAATATCCTTTCTTTGTTTTGTGTTTTGATTATTATTTGATGGGAGAAATATCTTTCTGGTCCAGTCTACTTGGAGTTCATTAGGCTTCTTTTATGTTCATGGGCATCACTTTCTTTAGGTTAGGGATGTTTTCTTCTTTAATTTTGTTGAAGATATTTACTGGTCTTTTAAGTTGAGAATCTTTGCTCTCTTCCATACCTATTATCCTTATGTTTGGTCTTCTCATTGTGTTTGGCATTTCCTGGATGTTTTGGGTTAGGAGCTTTTTGCTTTTTGCATTTTCTTTGACAGTTTTGTCAACGCTTATGATAGTATCTTCAGCACCTGAGACTTTCTTTTCTATCTCTTGTATTCTGTTGGTGATGCTTGCATCTATGACTCCTGATCTATTTCCTAGGTTTCTATTTCCAGGGTTGTCTCTGTTTGTGTTTTCTGTATTGTTTCTCTTTCCATTTTTAGATCCTGGATGTTCTCGATCAATTCCTTCTCCTGTTTGGTTGTGTTTTCCTGTAATTCTTTAAGGGAATTTTGAGTTTCCTCTTTAAGGGCTTATACCTGTTTACCTGTGTTCTCCTGGATTTTTTTAAGGGAGTTATTTATGTCCTTCTTAATGTCCTCTATCATCATCATGAGTACCAATTTGAGATCTAAATCTTGATTTTTCCAGTGTTATTGTGTATCCAGGATTTGTTATGGGGGAGAACCGGGTTCTGATGATGCAAAGTACCCTTGGTTTCTGTTGCTTATGATTTTAGGCTTGCCGCTTGCCACCTGGTTATCTCTAGTGCTACCTGACCTCACTGTCTCTTACTGGAGTCTGTCTTTCATGTGATCCTGGTTGTGTCCGAACTCCTCAGAGGCTAGCTGTCTCTGTGATCCTGTGATTCTGGGATCCTGTGATCCTGAGGTCCTGGGTGTGTCAGAGCTCCTGGGAGTCAAGCTGCCTCTGCAATCCTGAAATCTCAGTGTGACAAAACTCTTGAGATCCTATGATCCTGGGCATGTTAGAATGCCTGGGAATTGAGCTTCTTCTAGATGTTGTGGGACTGGGTGAGGAATTAGCACCCAAGGTCTGCTCAGGGCACAGGTTCAGACCAGAAGTCTGATCTCCTTAGAAGCTTCATCTCAAAAGCCCTGGTGGCTTATTACCAAAAATATGTGAATGCAGTTTTCTTTACTAGGCTGCCCACCGGGAGTTTGACCATGACTATATTGATAGCATAAATTGGACTTTTTTTTGTGTGTTTTGTTTTTGTTTTTCCTTTTTTTCCTTTTTCTTCTTCCCATTTATTTTAGTGGGTGGGTAAGATCTGGAAGAATGGGTAGGGGCAGATCTGGAAAGAATAGGAAGTGAGGGTACCTGGGGTTCATAATGTGAAATTCCCAAGTAATCAATAATATTTTTTAAAAAATTAATAAAAATATTTAAAATATAAGCTAATTAAATGTAGACTTCCTTTTATGCTGGTTTGTTTCGTAGAGATGTTGCTATGGCATTTTCTATCTCTACTGAGCAAGAGCAAATGGCCCTGTGAAGGACTGATAGCAATCAATTAAGCTACCAGACTAACTTCCATATGGTGGGCATCTGACATGCAAGGAAAATGAGAATTTTTGTCTTTTTTGGCAATATTTTAGATACACAAAACCAGCTCAATTCCTATGACACTTATCTTCAAAACTTCACATTTAGTTTGCCGGAAAATTGAAATTAATTATTCTTAAGCATATGGTTTGTTCCTCCCCCCCCCTTCCTTATTTGCTTTTGTAGTGAGTACAAGGACATATAAAAGTCAAAATACTAGATCTAAAGTCTCTGAAGTGTTTCTGCTCCAAACCCTGTCTGTACAATCTGAGCTCTTTCAAGTAGTTAGCTTACTGGCTTCTGACACTTCTATAAAAATATCCCATAGAGCTTTTCTTATTACGTTTTCATTGACTCTCTCTGAGTGATAAAATGAAATTCTGTAAAGGGCTTTGAAAACCATGCATATTGCAATTCCTCCACATTTCAAATACTAATCAAGTGTGACTATAAAAGAAACAACCGGTGCAGTGAAAATTGCTGCAGCGGGTTGAGACTCAAGCCATTATTAATTCATTGGAAACTATTTTTTCTGTAAGATTATGGATCCTACAAAGTACCAGATAACACAATTCCTGAGATCAAAGTTTTTGTTTCAATCACAGGGAACTTGGGTATCTAATTTTCCCAGTGTGTGCATTTCTGGAATAGTACATCAGCTGCCCCAGTTGTGCCCTGAGTGAATAATGCAGCATATTTTATAGACATTGGAAGTACCTGTTCTTACACAGTGCTTATAAATGATGGGTTTAAAGGACAAAAGGAACCTCAGATTAAAATAATAGGTCTATACTGGAGAGATGTCCTAGCTTCCTACCAGAGAGTAAAGTGAAATTTCTCTTTCTAGGCTAATTTCAGCATGTATTTGCCTGAAAATTACAAACTAGTAGTGTGTGCAGAATATTTTTATTCACTTTTCTATCTTCAAAGACAATCAGGTTGGAATCTGCAGTATGAGCTATCACTGTGTGACAGTTCCATCCATAAACATAAAAGAGGAAAGTGGAGCACAAATAAAACTTTGCCAACTTTCAAATTATAAATTTATAACTATAATTGGAAAATTATAAAATTATAAATTCAAAATTGAAAATTCAAAATTATAAAGTCACACCAGGATAAAAGTACTAGTTTTTTTGATCTTGTGTCTCTGGGAACCCATCATTGCTCATCAGATGCAAGAGATGGAACCTTACTGATGGAAAGATTATTGAGCTACATAATCAGTGTAGGCAATTAAAGGGGTTTTGCTAAGCGGCCAAATAGGAACTATGCAATGATAGTGGATGACTACAGTCAGATTCCAAGAAACTAACTCTGTAACAGTATTGTCAGGGCCAATTCCTTTCTCTAAGAAGCTGGCAAAAGCGCTTCACTTGACCTGTTAGGTGACCTTCTGTGGACCCTTAATTTACTCTAATAGCTTGGTTATTCTCGAGTCATCTTTTAGTAACATCCTCATTAACTCTGCATGTTTTGTCTATGAATACGAGTACAGTTTTCTGAAAACACCATGCGTATGTGTTATGAGGGTAAAGTTCATACCTCTGCAGTCTTAGTGGTGGATGCTGGATTTAAAATCTCCACTTGCTCATTATGTCATTGGCAATTTGTTAAACTCTTTGTATTTGATTGGGTCCATAGTTTGCTACTAGTCCATAGGCTACTTGGAAGAGTTCATTGGATAAAGCAGGTGAAAGTTAATTTAACACATAAAAACTCCAATTATGTCAGTGTTGCAAAAAACTACTGACTCTGAGTTCATTTCAAAGAACACTTTATTTCCCGACAATACCTCTAAGAAGCCTTGAAGTTGTGGGGCACTGAGGCTTAGTCTGCATTTTTTTCCTCTGAGAATTCTGTCTTCTGGGGACATAGCTCTGGACAGGGGAGTTCCAGAGTCTTAAGAAGCATTGCTATAATGGAGTTAGCTGCATGATCTGACCCTGATGTTTCTACAAGAGCATGGTGCTCTACAGTTTAACCAGCTCAGGAGCTATTTTAAGTACCTGATAGGTGTTAAGCAGAAATGTTTTCATTAAGCAGGTTTTTTTGTTTAATTTTGTTTTGTTTTTGTTTTGGGTTTGTTTGTTTGTTTGTTTGTTTGCACACTCAGCTCCCAGGGTTGGTTTGCATGTGGCACGCTGAACGGGAAGTGCTCTCAGGGAAAATACCAAAAGCGAGGTAACGGAAGCAGGCGTGGGTAGAGGGAGAAGAGAAGCCCTGATATAACCACCACAAAGACCCGGGCAAGCCTCAGGGAATTCTGGGATGTGCATGGCTCTTTGGAGGTGCCCCGAGTTGGAGCAGTCCTCAGCATCATGTACCAGTTGAATTCAGCTGTCCAGGCCAGGGGCTGTGACTGAGGATCAGGAGGCTTCATTTGGCCCAGAGCAAATTCACTCAGGATAATAGGATTACTATTTACTTGGGAAGGAGACCATGTTAGGATGTGTGTTACTCATTCATTAATTGCTAGGATTGCTTCTCATGACTTCTCTAGATTCACAGTGATCTGTTTCCCTCTTTCTGTCTTATGTGCCCTCTGGAAGCTGAATTCTTTGTCAGAATATATAGATGTTCATTATTAAATATACTTTATACTTTCTTGATTCATAGTCCCTAATACAATTTATTTCTTTTCAACTCCTCAGCCATGCTTCTTGAATCTTTATCCTTAATCTTTAAATGAAACCCACCATCACTTGCCCTTCATAAATTAGACAAGTAAACCAGTGAGAGGAGCAGGAAGCCAGAAAACAAAACACAGTGCCTTGTTTTCTAGACTTAGCCCTGCCCCAAACCTAAATGTATAGCTTTTGAACAAGCTGATTCATATCTCTAGATTGCCTTTTATCATCCTAGAAGGCAAACTTCATGACTGCCAGCTTTGAACAATTTTGATGCAACACCCACTGCTGATAGAACATTGAGGTGGTTGGCCCCCTAAAGTTCCACATCTGAGTAAGACTTATTTGAATTATTCTCTACATCTAAGTCTCACTTCTATTGGTAAACTGAACAGCTGAAAAGAAGGATGCCCTATGGGAAAATTCTCCTCCAAACCCAAGGTAGAACCGAGAGACTAAAGACTAGACAAGAAGGTATCTAAAGAGATCTTTGTATGGACATCAGTTTGACTTAATCTTGTAACCTAAATCATATTTCAGTTGTATGATAGGACATAGAACATAAGTGGAGTCCTACTAAGGAATGTTAAGGACTTGGTACAGTAGGAGTTCTATATTTGAGACCTTGATTGACTACCTAGTCATACCATGTCTGGAGGTATTACTTCAGATATTACCATAATGCAACATATTTTTGTTTCTCAATTTTAGTGAAAAACCAGCTCTATCTTTCAGTGCTGCTCAGCATTATTCTAAGCTCAGTAATAATATTTTATCTTCAAACTAGAAAACCTATCACTTAAAATGTTAGATAATTTAAAACTGGCACCAACATCTGGTTTCTAATATGACTGGATTATATGCTAAAACCTCTATTTTTACTTGCTTAAGTAAAATCTTGTATACATCATCACAGGCATAGTGTGGCATTTCCAAACATGCATACATGTACTGATCAATAACTAGCTTTTCCTACCTTATCCTTTTTTTATACTTCAAGCTCTTCATAGTGTGCTCGACATAAACTATTATAACAGATTATTGTTCCATTTGATGTTTCATCTTAATGCAAAGATATTGTCAGAATACAAAAGTCACAAAATTGTTAACAACCCCATAAGTTCCGAGAAGCAGTCTCTTGCTTTGAAAGCAGTAAGATCATAAAGCACAGTGTTGTAAGATTTCTCTGCTTTCCTGGTGGATGTTTGACTTCTGTTTGAATGTTTTAGGGTGTGCCAGAAGGACAAGCAGAGTCATTTCATCCTCTGACAGATTCTGAAAATATCATTCGCCATTAGCACTTGTGTGAGCACTGACAACCTTGCCCCTCTTCTCCCCCAGAGATTAATTTATTTTCTGCAGCTCTGGCTCTTTGCAGAGTGCTCTGCTTGTCAGGCTTCACCTGTGGGATTTGTCGTCAGCAGACTGATAATTATAAGAATAACACTGTGTAGTCATAGAGAGCAAACAATGGTTTTCTAGACATTTCTTCTCTTTTTACTTCATCCCTGTCTTAGTCCGTGTCTGCACAAGGTCGTGAGCTACTAGCAAAATAGTGCTCAGAGTAGTGGGATAGTGTGGAAAGTGAGCAGCCTTTGCAACCAGACAGACACAAGAGTGAACTCCACCTTAAAGAATATCGCGTCTTCGGGATTTTTGCCTCTAAGCTTTAAATTCGCCTACCAGTGCCCACATCGCAAGAATGTTTTTATGCACAAAGAACATCACTTATGTGAACACTGAAATGCATCTGTGGGGCATAGATTCTCTAGAACACAATTGGCAAACAATGGCCCTTGAGTGAGATGGTTCCTAAGGACTGTTTCTGTATAGGTCAGCAACTAACAAACGTTTGTTTTTCCTTCCGAGCTTAAAAAAAAAAAAGGAAATCAAGAAAGTAGTTTCTGATGTGCGGAAAACAATATAAAATTTAAATTTCAAATCTCAATGCCTGTAAGTAAAATTGTATTAGGACATAGCAGCGTGTGTGTGTGTGTGTGTGTGTGTGTGTGTGTGTGTGTGTGTGTGTGTGTTGCTGTTTCAGTGCTATATGGGCAAAGCTGAGTATCTGTGGAAGATATTTACTATCTGGCACTTTAAAGAGTTTACTAGTATGTGTTCTAAGAAAATAACTCCTTGGTTTTTGGTTATACCAAAAATCAGCTTCAAGATGCTTTTCTTGTGGTTCTGATTCAGGAGATGTCTGGGAAGCAGTGATACAGAGAAGAAACAAGAACAGTCTTTCCTTATTCTCACATACTCACTGCACCTAATGCATCAACAAATTCTATTGGCTCTATCCCTGCGTTTGCATGCCTGGTTTTCTTCTGTAACCATTGCGCCCATCTCAGTGCAAACATCTGCTACTGTCAACCACTGTTTTAGAACTTCTTTCCTCCTGTAATAGACTCTCAGTGTATTGTCCAGACTGCTGATGGATGTGGCAGGATACGCCTGCAGTTTCTGCAATTCCAGCCCTCAAAGACTTGGATGTGCTACCACACTAATCACCAGGATCCTTAAATAGGCTAATTCATCTTCTACCATTGTTCCATGATATCTATTCTCAATAAAACAGGCGATTTCAAGGCGCTAAACCCCATGTCAATCATGGAGATCCTGCCCTGAAAACCGCACAAGGGCACCCCTATCCTCCACCACCTCTGCTTAAGACGCATTGAATTCCTATTTCTCACACCCTTAAGAGGAATTCCAGTCATAGTCCTTTTTTATCCTTTTTTATTGGATATATTCTTTATTTACATTTCATTTCCCTTTTCCTGGTTTCCCTGCCCCCCCCAATGTCCCATATGTCCTTTTCCCTCCCCTGGTTCCCCCATTCACCCCTTCCCACTTCCCTGTTCTGGTATTACCCTGCACTGCTGCATTGGGCCTTTCCAGAACCAGGGTCCACTCTTTCCTTCTTGTTGGACAGCATTTGGTAGGTGGATTGTGTCTTTGGTGCTCCTAGATTCTAGGCTAATATCCACTTAT
>BDUI01000022.1:1524153-1537511 GCA_002335545.1 Apodemus speciosus
TACACATGAAATGCAATCACTGATAAGTGGATATTAATTAGCCCAGAAGCTCTGAATACTCAAGGCACAATTAGCAAATCAAAAGATTCCCAAGAAGAAGGAAGGAGAGGGCCCTGGTCCTGAAAAGACTTGATCCAGTATTGTAGGGGAGTACTAGAGCAGAGAAATGGGGGTGGGAGGAGTGATTGGGAAATGGGCGGAGGGAAGAGGACTTATGGGACATATGGTGAGGGGGAAACTGAGAAAGGGGAAAGCCTTTGGAATGTAAACAAAGAATATAGAAAAATAATAAAAAGAAAAGAATCAGGAAAACTAGGAGCTGGTTCTTTGAGAAAATCAACAAGATAGATAAACCCTTAGCCAGACTAGCCAGAGGGCACAGGGAAGGAATCCAAATTAACAAAATCATCTGTTAAATGGAGGATAGAGACTTGTCCTTGCAGAGTTGGTGGATGGTTGAAAGAAGACACAGATGTGCAGGAACTTTCTCCGACATCCGGCCCCAGTGCCTGTCCTTGAAATGTGTGGAATGGTTGTTTTTCTCTCCCTCGCATTTTTTTTTCTCTGCTTTTGGCTTATAATTCTGAATATGTTATTAGTGTCAATGAGATTTATTAACATGATTCAATTTAAGGCACTGCAATTGTGTTAGTAAGAATAATTTATTTTGTGACATATTTCTTAAATGTTTCCAACATTTACTTGTTTACTTCCAGATTCCCTCATGAAAGTATAAAAACCCAGGCTACAATTCAATTTTTTTTGCCAACAGATATTTTTTAGCAGTTACTATTTTGTAATAGGTTAGACTTTTTTGTTTCTGTTATGAGACCTGAACAAATCAGTGGGAAGGGAGTTAATTTAACACGCAGTTTCTGAAGCTCATGATGTGGAGTATGGTGTGGGAAAAAAGATAAGCAGATCACATGATGGTAGCCAAGATGAGGAGGGAATGAGGCGAGGAGGAGGTATGTGGAGAGGAGGGACGTGGTAATCTCTCCATTTGCCCTCCGCCACACGGGCCAAAGCTTGTGGGATGGTTCTACCCATATGCAAGTTATTCCCTCGCAGATGCGCCTGCATAGACAAACCCGGAAATGATGTATATTCGGAATCTACACTCTTTTCAGTACAACAAAGTACACTGATCCTCACAGATTGAGAATAAACTCTCAGATTATTCACGGACTGAAACTTGTTGTGATCATAGCTCAATCCACACAACTGGGGGAGAAGTGGTCCAAAATTCAGACTAATCCTGTCAGTTAAAATTGTGGTGAGTACTTCATAATATGAGCTCTACAACTGCCGTTTGACTTCTGAGGTTGAAGTTGGTAAAGTCCCCAGTGTATAAGCAAAACCAGTGGCCTTTTCAAGGGCCCTTTTCAAATATTTAAAACTATCAGTCACAGATAGCAGCAAATAAGTTTATGTGTTCTCTATTTGTATTTCATAGACATCAAAACTAATGCTTGGTTTTGGTTTTCTGAAGATTTTGTTTGTTGGGCTTTTAGAGAAATGTTATTTTACTGAATTCAGACATGCCAACGCTTTTGGCTTGTAAAATTTAACAATGAAAATCCAGAGAGCAGCTGGTCACAGAAGTGACCACTAGATGTCGCTAGTTATCCAGTTTGTAAATCTCCACTGTTGTAGCGCTCAAGTTTCCTTCTCCTTTTCTGTACTAAAATGTCTCATACAAAGAGTAGGGAGACAAGTCCTACGTGATTGTAGCATTAAGAGGTCACATGAGACAAAAGGGAAGAGGTCTATTTACTGGCAAACAGTCCTCAGATTCTCCCTTACTGGTGAACCTGGTATATCTTCATTAAAATAAAATTTAATCATTACGTTAAAATGTATTTTCCTTAAATATGGTTTCTATTATTGTCAGGTGCAAATGTTAAGTTCCAAACACTTGTATGAATTGCAATTAGTTCTATATTTAGTACGAAAACTAATAAAATTGTTTCTTTCATTTTATCCTTCAGCAACAGAAAGATAAAAACATGCCACAATAAACTCAAACTATCCTGCTTTAATAAATGTAAACAGGCCTGTTGTCTTGATATACACAATTCCTGGGTTAGGCAAGGATGAAAGTGGTGAGGGAGATGAAGTCCATCCCCCTTGCCTTAAGGAAAAAAAATCCCACCAAGCAAAACTATCTAATGTGATGCTAACTTTGAGTAAAACTGGATCACATGAAGAGATAAAATATGTACTATGCAAGTTTGAAAATTCTTCGATCTCTTCACAAAACCTTTTTCTTCATCTAAAACGTCTCCCTCTAGAATATAGTTAAATAGTTAAAATCTAATTTATATTTCCACATCATAATGCACTTTAAAGAATGTATAATTTCCCTTTTCCATATCTTTGTTAATTTTATTTTTTTATAATGTAAGAAATAATTTTAAGTCTTGCTGAAGAGCATGCTTATTCCAGCACTGGGTTAAGTGAGTAATTTCTACACTTTCCTTTGTTACATATTCTAGGAGTTGAGGAGGCCTGGTGCAAAGCTCTAGCATATAAGGTATCTCTTGCTTACATTTGATATCTATAGAACTGTTAAATTATATCCAAGCCATTTTGATTACCACTTCCTCTTATCAGGCATGTTTCTACATTTAACTTTTTCTCTTGATTAATAATGGAGACTGTGACCTGAAGCAGCTGATTGTTATTCAGTGACAGGATCCTAAGAGGAAGGGCCAGGTAAGATAAAAGAGAAGATAGGAGAGTTGGGGACAGGAGATCTTGCAGAGCTACGCCTCATGCCAAGAACATTCATTAAGAAGCACAGCATCTCATATACAGTTTGAGAAAGGGGACAAAGTCGAAAGAAAAGTGTCATACAATGGAATGAAGTTAGCAGGAAGCTAATGAAGCAAGGGGAACAAAGGTTAACTCAAGTGCATCAGTGACAGACCACACGAAAGTCCTGGGACTGATAACACCAATCTCTTTGGCTAGAAGAGTGAAGTGCACTGGTACTGAAACCTGAACTCCTTCAGACCCTGGCCCCAGACCCAGAGTTTGCCCATGGGCAAGGACACAAAACAAGGTTCCCTTTGTCCTTTCATCAGAGCTTCTGAGAAAGGCTCAGATGAGCCTGGCTCTAACCAAGGAGATTAACCTAACAGCCCTACCCCATCCCTCCCTCTCTTCCCCACCCCCTTACCTCTATTCGCCCCACTCCCACCACCAGAAAAGGAATGGAGGCTTCAAGTTACCTATGAGGGTTGTGGTTTTCAAAGACACCCAGTATGTTAGTTTCTTGTCTCATTACTTTAAGAAAATGCCTGACAGGAAGCAAAGTTGTCATGAAAAGGTTTATTTTGGCTCACACTTTGAGGCACCATAAATCATAGAAGGTAAAGACAGCAAGAGCTTGAGACAGCTGGTTACCTTGTGTCCACAGTGGAACAGAGGTCAGTACTTATTCCTAATTTACTTTCTCAGTTCTAATTCAGCCCAGGACCTGAACCCTTGGGAACCACCACCGTTAAGGAGGGTCTTTCTACCTCATTTGCCCGAATCTAGATAGTTCATCACAGGCATGCCTGCAGGTTTTTCTTGTAGGTGATTTTATATAGCATCCAAGTGACAAGCAATATTCACCCTGTACACCAGCTTTTCACAAATTCAGCTTTATAATAGTTAAACCTAAGAGCAAATGGAAAAAAAATCCAAATTGATTTCATTTTGAGTTTTATGTTCTGTAATCCTCAAGAAATGTGACTATATATATATATATATACATATATATATATATATATTCCTTCATCTAAATTTATAAATTTGTTCAGGTGATGGCAATAGCATTGATCTTTATTCTTTGGAAATGTAAAGTCATATTCTTAAACCTTTATATTTATGAAGGATTATTTCATTAACCCTTTTTTCTCACTTTTTTTCCTGTAGGTAATAATGTGATAATAGGTACCTTTCTATTACTATGATAAAATATCATGACTTATCAGTAACTTGAGGAAAAAGGAATTTATCTTGACTTACATTTCCAGAGGGTTAAGAGTCCTTTGGCAGGAACCCATGGCAGCAAGCAGTGGGCTTATAGGAGGAACACTACACTGAAGATCACCTCAATATCCACCTGTGGGAAGAGGAAAAGCAAAATGGAAGTGGGTCAAAGTTATAAACTCGCCAAGTCCATCCACAGTGAGGTGGATACTACCCTACCTCCCAAAACAACACCTACAAGGGACCAAACATCTTGTTCTGAGCTTGGAGGGAACATTATTCATACAAACCACCACAAATACCCAATTTAGTGAATGTCGGACGAGAAATACCATTGTAACCATGGTGAAGTAACAACATTTGGAAATACAGAATTATAAACCAAATCTGCAGGGACAACATTTTGTCCAGAATCATGGAATCTGTTAAAGTGAAACTATTGTCTTGAAATTAAGAGGTATTTATGGTATAAAACCTTAAGGAAAGAGAAGCATATTTCTTTTAAGTAGCATGTTAGTTTACTAGTGGCAGTCTTAGAGAGCTAGCTTTTTCCTCCTCCAGACGCTTGATTTAACATAAATATTAACATATATATGCATGTGGTGATTTGAATATGCTTGGTCCAGGGTGTGGCACTATTAGGAAGAGTGGCCTTGTTGGAGGAAGTATGTCACTGTAGGGATGGGCTTCAAAATCGTCCTCATAGCTGCTGGCTGCTGGTGGGACAGTCTGCTCCTGTCTTCCTTTGGATGAAGATGTAGAACCCTCAGCTCCTCTAGGACATGTCTGACTGGATGTTGCCAAGCTTCCCACTATGTTGATAATGGACTGAATGAACCTCAGAACCTGTAACCCAGCCCCAATTAAATGTTGTCTTTTGTAGGGGTTGCCTTGGTCATGGTGTCTCTTCACAGCAATGGAAACCCTAACTAAGTCAGAAGTTGGTACCATGAACTGGGGTTTTGCTATGATAGGCCTGATCTCGGTTTTGTTTGGAAAAATGTGGATTTAGGGACTTTTTGGAAAGGAGTGAAATCCTTTAAAGGAGCTTAATGGGCTTTCCTAGTAGGAATACGAAAGATGTTGTTGCTGGGGGTGATTTGAACTGTTGAAGCCTGGCTCTAAAGAGGAGAATTTTAGTATGTTGCCAAGAAACTATTCTTGCAATATTATGGTGAATAATTTGGCTGCTTTTTGCCCTTGTCTGAAGAGTCTGCCTGAAGCTAAGGTGAAGAGAGTCAAATTAACTGCACTGACAAAGGTCTTATAACAATCAAGCTTAGACTCAGTGCTGTGATTAAGTCTCATGAAGAATGTTTTGATAGTGTGCAACAAATTTAGAAAGAAAAAAATTACAAATTGTGTAGTTAAAGTGATAAAAGGGTATCGGGAAATGCAATGGAATGAAGTCCTGTGTTTGAGGAGATTAAGGGAATGGTGACTTTATGGCAAGATCCCACCCAGCTAAGCTTATTGTTTATGCATTTCCTGTTGAACAAGGAATAGTTATATTTAGTTGTCCCAGCCTGGGACAGAGCATGTTCTTGGTGGAAAAAAAAAAAAAAGCTAGGTCAAAGTATGGTGGTACAAGCCTTTGATTCCGGCATTCAGGAGACAGAGCCATGCAGATTGCTGAGTTCAGGTCAATCAACAGAGCAAGTTTAGGACAGCCAAGCTTAGGCAGTAAAGGAGGTAGAAAATAGAAAGCTGGTCATAATGTAAATAGAACAAAAGGGCCGTGTACCAGAAGCAGCAGAACTCTGCAGCTCCAGTCCTGTGGCTCTGGCTTTAGAGTCAAGAATAGAATGGACTAGTTGGATGGTGGTTAGTTGAAACTCAGAAATTAGTGATGATTAAGAAGACATCAGGAACATAGAAGTGAAATCTTCTGGGAAGTGTTTCCTGAGATCACAAAGAAGCTGTGTTTCTGAGATAGCCGAGACTGTACCTTGTGCTTCAGCTGGACTTGGTAATGGGTAAAAATTACCCAGTTGATATTGGTTTTGAAGGTATGAAAGGATTTTTGGAAAGTAGCTGAGTTTTAGCACTGTGTGAGGCCAGAGAAGGCCATAGATGAAGGTGCAGCCTCGGTTGCAGTTGACTGCCCAGGACTGAGGAGGTCATGCAAAGGAAGAGAGCCTATTGATAAATAGTTGCAATGGAAGACTCCAGTAAATTAGAGATGTCAGTGCTGTGGGATGATCACCCGAAACAGCAGCAGCAGTGGAGTGGAGTCAGTCAGAGCCCAGAGTGCTACAGAGGGCAGAGGTGAAGAAATGACCCAAGCCCTTTGGAGGAGCCCACAGGATCATTTGGAGCATAGATATCAGAACAAGAAGCTGTAATGTTGAAGCTGCTTTGGAGACCCCAAGATGTTGGAGTTGCCAGAGCCATGGGACACCTGCTGAGGAAAGCTGCTAAACAGGTAGTGGAACCAGCTAAAGAGAAAGAATTGTGTTGAAGTCAACAAAGATGAAAGGAGTTGGAGATCTGAACAATGCTTTGACATCAGACATGGAGATGCTGGAGTTTTCCCAGCTGGCTTTTGGTGTTGGATTCATCCAATATTTTGGATGTTTTGGAATAGTAATGTATATCCTGTGATGTTGGAGGTAGGTGACCTGCTGTTTGAATTTGATTTTATAGAGAATTACAGTTAAGAGATAGCATGTCTTATTGACAAATGTTCAAATGTTACCACCCTTGCAATAACTCATTTATAAATACTTCCTATTGAAGAGCGTGTCATAATATTGATAAAGAACTTTGAAAGAAGCAAATTAGCAATACTTAAGCCGCATTCCCAGACCCTTCTCAAAATCTCCTATGACCCCAAGGGAATGTCTTATTTCAAACTGTTGCATTAAGAAAGCGATAGCTGTGCATATCTGTATATCCACATAAACTCATGCTGCACACATACTTATTATGCATAAGTAAAATAAAAACCCTTTATATTTCTGGGCACAGCGGGCATACCTTTAATCCCAGGACTTGAGGAGATAGAGGCCAAAGGATCAACTCTATGAGTTGAAGGTCAGCCTAGTCTATATAGTGAGATCCAAGCAAGCTAGAGCCACATAGCRAGACCATGTCTCAATAAACAAACAAACAAAAACAAATTCAAGGCAAGAAAGAAAAGTGGCTGTAAAAGAATCTTTATGCATGACAGGCAGGCTGACAGCAGTCAGAAGTAAACATCTGTGAAACTTGTGCCACACGGAGATGTGTTTCTGAAGGAAAATGGGAACACTAGGTTTCCATCTGGAAGAACATCAGCATCGTGTCTCATTGCTGTCTTTATCACAAAGGGGCGTGTCAGAGCTGCAGGTCTGAAGTGTTACTGTTGATGAGCAGACACTTAAAAGGACAGGAATGGCAGTGCTGACACGGAGAGGATTATGCATAGGGGATGAAAGTTTAAGTTTTCCCACACTGAGACGAAACTGATCTGTATGTAGCAAGCCACTGTGAGCATACGAGAGGACATCTTGAGGTTATTGAGCAGTTTACTGGCAGGTGGAACCTAGAGCTCTCCTCCTGCACTGAAGGAGCAGGAATGTGTTCTTGGGGAGATAACACCTTTTCTTATTTTATGTTTTTACACAGAACCTCCTCTCTACAGAGCCTTGGCTGGTCTGGGCAGCCTAGTATTCTGCCTGATGAGAGTTGAGATTAAAGGCACGCACCTCTATGCTTAGAGATAACACATTTAACACGTATTTTTCCATCTGTTTCAAGATCCCCACCTGCTTTTTATAGTTTTTTAATGTCTAATTTGCTCTTTAGGTATTTATACAATGCTATTTCTGAAGGGAATACTCAGTTCATAGCTGAAGAAATGTTAAAGTGCTTCTGGACTTGCACTGTACTTTCATGGAAAGGTCTGTTGACACATCAGTGAACTGCTGCTGTCCTGTAAGGGTAACTGTATATGGCTTATAGGCATCATAGCTGGAGAACTTTTGGTTGCCTCTCTCCTTTGCAAACTTGCATGGTGTACTTTGGCCCCATGAAGACATCAACTATACACAAAGTACTGAAGGAAACTGATCTAGACAAGTGACCCTTCCAGAGAAGAACATACCAGCTGATTTTCCGGTGCTGAATGGTCAGGCCTGACACCCATGCATATAAGAAACATTATATGGGCTGAATTGTTTTTCAACAAATGGTGTTGGTTCAACTGGTGGTCAGTATGTGGAAGAATGCAAATTGATATATTCTATCTCCTTGTACAAAGCTCAAGTCAGAGTGGATCAAGGACCTCCACAGAAAAACAGATACACTGAATCTAATAGAAGAGAAAGTGGGGAATAGACACATCAGTGCAGAGGAAAATTTCCTCAACAGAACACCAATGGCTCATGCTCTAAGATCAACAACCGACAAATAGGACTTCATAAAATTGAAAAGATTCTGTAAGGCAAAGGACACTGTCAATAGGACAAAACAGCAACCCACAGATAGGGTAAAGATCTTTACCAACTCTACATCCAATAGAGGGATAATCTCCAAAATATACAAAGAACTCAAGAAGTTAGACTCTAGAGAACCAAATAACCTTATTAAAAATTGAGGTACAGAGCCTAAACAAAGAATTCTCAACTGAGAAGTATCGAATGGCTGTGAAGCACTTAAGGGAATGTTCAACAACCTTAGTCATTAGGGAAATGCAAATCAAAACAACCCTGAGATCTCATACCAATCAGAATGGCTCAGATCAAAAACTCAGGTGACAGCACATGCTGGTAAGGCTTTAGGGAAAGAGGAACACTACTACATTGCTGGTGTGACTGCAAACTGGTAAAAGCACTTTGCAAATCAATTTGGAGGTTGCTCAGAAAACTGGAAATAGAGCTACCTGAAGATTCAGCTATACCACTACTGGGCATATAACCAAAAGATGCTCCAACATATAACAAGGACAGATGTTCCACTATGTTTATAGTGGTCTTACTTATAATATTTAGAAGCTGGAAACAACCCAGATATCCCTCAACAGTAGAACGGATACAGAAAATGGGGTATATACACAATAGAGCACTCCTCGGCTATTAGAAACTATGACTTCATGAAATTCAGTCAAATGGATGGAACTAGAAAATATCATCCTGAGTGAGGTAACCCAGACACAAAAGAACACACATGGTATGTACTCAGTGATAAGTGGATATTAGCCCAAAAGCTCAGATACCCTGGATACAACCCAAAAACCACATAAACTTAAGAAGAAGGGTGACCAAAGTGTGGATGCTTCAATCCTACATAGAGGGGGAACAAAATAATGAAAGGAGATAGATGGAGGGAAGGAGGACCTCGGAGGGACAGAGAAATGAGAGGGAAAAGGGTTGGGATAGGATGAGGTATTGAAGGGACAGGAGAGAAGTACAGAGGGCCAGGAAATCAAATAAAAATATGTAGCAGTGGAGGATGAGAAACTAGGGGTAGCCACGAGAAAGTCCCAGATACCAGTGAAAGGAGAGGTTCTCAGGACCCAAAGGGGATTACTTTAGCCCAAGTATGTGACAAATGGGAGCTAGAACCTGTAGGCACCATCTCTAGTAGAGAGGCAGGGCCCTCAGTTGAGGGATGGGCCATTTGGTGACTGCTCCACCTGGCAATCCATCCTGTCTACAGACACCAAACCCCAACAAGATTGCTCATACCAAGAAATACCTGCTGACAGGAGTCTGGTATGGTTGTTCCCTGAGAGGTTCCGCCAGCTCCTGACCAATACAGATGCAGATACTTAGAGCCATCCATTGAACTGAGTTCAGAGACTTCAATGGAAGAGGTAGGGCAAGGAATGAAGGAGCTGAAAGGGATAGCAACCTCCTAGGAAGAATAGTATCAACTAACTGGACCACCCAGAGCTCCCAGAGACTAAACCACCAACCAAAGAGTATACATGGAAGGATCCATGGCTCCAGATACATATGTAGCAGAAGGTGCCCTTATCTGACATCGATCAGAGGGGAAGCCCTTGGTCCTGTGGAAGTTTGAAGCCCCAGTGTAGGGGGATGGTAGAGCAGTGAGGTAGGAGTAGATGAGTAGGTGGAGGAGCACCCTCATAGAGGCAAAGGGGAGGAGGGTAGAGGGAATAGGATGGGAGGTTGTGGAAGGATAACTGGGAAAGGGAATATCATTCGAAATGTAAATGAAAAAAATGATTAATAAAATAAATAAATGAAAAGCTAGTTTTGCCTTAACCATTAAAAGATTAATGATGTGAAATATCCCAATTTTAACCAAACCACTTCTTCACTATTATGTTGTTTTCCTGTCTCTATGTAATCTGTACTAGTCAGYCTCATCTACTGACTACTGTATTTTGTAGAATGTCATACTGCTCATCTTCATCTTTAAGTTAGTTTCATGATTGTCATCATTGTCATCATCATTTTCAATGTCGCTATCATGCTTTTGACAAGATAGGACCAAGAAAAACCCTAGTGGAAAACTTGATTTACACTATTTCTTTCACATTCTACGTAGCAGTTTTATTATTGACTTACATACATAGCTATTAAATAATTATTAAACAATTATTTTCAGGGTAATAGGTTATGTCTGGTGGTTAGAAGACAATAAAGAAAAACCCTGTGAAAGAGATGGCTTATGAAGTGGTCTCCTTTGGTCTTGATTCAAGGTTGTTTCTGGATACCGAGGGTGCACTTGTGTTATTTCTTATTTTAGGGATTTTTCCTAGACGCTTACAATGCTCATGTTATATGGAGAGAGTACTCACTCATCTTTTGTTTGTTTTGTTTTTTAAAGTCACATTGGCAGAATAACATACATAAAAATAAACCTGTGAAACTATAACCACTTGGTTGTTGACAACGATGAAAACCATACACTGAAGACAACCTTTTCTACATATGCTGCTGGAGAAACTCAGTTTTCACATGTGGAAGAACAAAACTGCATCCATATTCAGAAAAGAAAAAAGAAAAAACAATTCACAACGAATCAAATGCCCTAAATGCAAGACTTGAGATGTTAAAACCACTGAAGGAAAACACAGGGTACCACTTCAGGTTACAGCACAGGCAGAAGATTTACACTATTATCAAATCCTAGTGTAAATCATAATAGCCACAGGGTGGTGCTATCCTACAAGCATAAAAACTAGGACAGTTCAGGTTTCAGAAGATATGTTTCCTGTGTTTATAATTCTATTTTGCTTATGCACATTATAATATGTGTGTGTGTTTGTGAATACAAGTAACATTTTACATATGTCTTATATATAATATAATATATTAGATGAATATGTAATTTTAAGTTTTTTTCCCTTCTTTTCTTTTGCCATGTAGGGACACTGAAGGCCCCTACCTGAATCAAGATCAGCAGATTCTCTTCCAGAACTCTGGCATACCAGGACAAGTACCATTACAGGGTGTGACTCTAGTCTTGGCTTAAGGATATTTTTGGTTATGTTTTAAATTGTTCACTGGGCCCAATCACGAGCTATCAAACTGTTAGATATAAACTACAGATGATGAAACTTGGGAGAATTCAGAAAGTTGATGATAAACATCTGTGCTGAGTTTGGCATGGAGACACATAAAACTGGCTACAGTTGGTGTTCTAAGGGTGGTGAGAACTGAGTAAATGAATAGTCTTTGTGCATGTCCCAGACTGTATATGACATGAACTCAAATAGGTCTGGAGCAATGCAGAAAACTGAGCAGACATCACTGAGCAGACATTGAATTGTAATGTACAGACCATGGGAAGGACTTCACAATGCAAACTGATAGACTTTGCTTGTTATCACAAAATACCAACATTTCCTCAGGATTTAAGCCCTTCCCTTCCCCAGTCTTCTAATGGTAGAGGTGTTAGGATGAAACCAGTGCCCCAGCAGTTCTCACAAGCCAGATTTGGCTACTTGTTAACATAGCCAATACATTGAGAAAGAGACAGATTCAGTGATGTCTGAATTTCATCTTCTAGGTGTTGACACAAGGTTTAGGTTTAAACTGAGGAAAAGAGTCATCATAACTGAGCAGTTCTCATCAAGGTGTGGTTTTACGGTGGACCTACTCATTGTGGTCTGAGTTCTAGTCTTTCTTGCAAGATAGTCCAATAAGTTCAGGTCATTCTGGGCACTGAGGGAAATCCCAACTCTCTTCCCTAGCCAGAAGACAAGTGATTCTGTTGGTTGGCACCAGGACTTAGCTTTCTCCTCCTAGCATATACCTGGAGTAAGGGAAAAGGGAGTGTTTCAGATTCTTGACGTTCTTTCTTTCAACAGTGCAGAAAAGTCACAATGAAGATCACATGTGTTTCTTTAAATATCCTCATTTCTCCCAGAGATGCTAATCATACCAGCACTAGGGCTATAGGTATTTATCTCCACACCCAGTTACTATATGTGTGTTTTGGGTCTAAATTGAGGTCTTCATGCTTTTGGGTCTGGGCTACTCAGGATGATATTTTCTAGTTCCATCCATTTGCCTGCAAAATTCACAATGTCCTAGTTTTTAATGGCAGAGTAGTAGTCCATTTTGTAAGTGAACCACATTTTCTTTATCCATTTTTCAGTTGAGAGACATCTAGGTTGTTTTTAGTTTGGGCTATTATAAATAAAGGAGCTATGAACATAGTTGAGCAAGTATCATTGTGGGACGGTAAGACATCTTCTGGGTATATATGCCAAGGAAGGGTGTAGCTGGGTCTTCATGTAGAACTATTTCTTATCTTCTGAGAAACCACCAAATTGATTTCCAGAGTGGTTGCCCAAGTTTGCACTCCCACCAGCAGTGGAGGAGTGTTCCCCTTCATCCACAAGTACACCAACATGTGTTGTTCTTTGAGTTTTTGGTCTTAGCCATTCTGATGGGTGTAAGTGGGAATTTCAGAGTTGTTTAGATCTGCATTTCCCTGATGACTAAGGATATTGAACATTTCTTTAGGTATCAGAGTGATTGTGCCCTTATAGAATGAGTTTGGCGAAGTTCCCTCTGTTTCTAATTTGTGAAATAATTTCAGAAGTATTGGTATTAGCTCTTCTTTGATAGTATGGTAGAATTCTGCACTGAAACCATCTGGCCCAGTAATTTTTTGGTTGGTAGACTTTTGATAACTGCTTTTATTTCTTTTGGGGTTATTGGACTGCTTAAATAGTTTGCCTGATCTTGATTTAACTTTGGTAAGTGGTGTCAGTCTAAAAATAGGCCATTTTGTTAAGATTCTGCAATATTGTGGAGTATAGGGTTTTGAAGTAAGACCTAAGGCTGGGCAGTAGTGGCACAAGCTTTTGATCCCAGCATTTGGGAGGCAGAGGCAGGCAGATTTCTGAGTTCAAGGCCAGCCTCGTCTACAGAGTGAGTTCCAGGATAACCAGGGGATAGACAGAGAAA